>CP093831.1:730737-1060100 GCA_033063855.1 Smittia aterrima | reverse complement strand
CTTCTGAAATTTCTCAAATTTTTATGCTCCAATTATTCTTTTGCTCATTGGATGGTGGTGTAAGGATGATCAATTATTTTTAAACGGACAAAATATTACTATAAAATATTTGTAGCATTAACATCCCAAATGTAGATTTGAGCAAAGGCGATCTCATCGTTCCTTACCTACAACCCTTCTCACCAAAAGGAACTGGATACTATCGACACATTTTTATTCTGTACAAGCATGAAAAGAAATTGGACTTCACTGGATCGATAATTTACGATTATCCTGAAGTTTTCCTTAAAGAACAAGTTGCTTTTCATCCTAAACAACCGCTCAATCTTTACTTGGACAGATATAGTAATCCAAACGCTCAGTACTAAGACTGAGATCCAGAAGAGCCGATTGAGGAGAGGAAGAATCAATGACATCGACGACTATTAGAACCAATCAACAAGTTTTGTAAAGAAAAAAAAATAAAATTTTAGAATATTAATTAAATCTTTGAGTTTATTAAAACAGAATTTTTCTTTTCAATGATTAAAATATTTTTTGATCAATTTAATCAATTTCAAGTTTTCTGAATGAACCTTGGATTCCTTTCATTCCGTATAAATCTTTCTTTGTTTCAAAAGCGGATGCTGGAGCATCTAAAGGAATCTTCAATGCTTTAGTTGATCCCAATCGAACAGCTTCTGGATACATTTCAAAGTTTACTGTCATTTTGTCGTGACTCAATAGCGTTTGACGGTGTTCCTCAAGCTCCTTCGTCCACATACGAATCATGTCAAGCATTGGAATTGTTCCGCCATACTCAGCTGGTAACAAACTCTTGTCAACCGATTCTTGATCATCGAGAGCTGCGTGGAAACGAACTCGATTACGCAATTTATCAGACATCAAAGATAATGCAAATTCTAAAACGAATTTCATTGCTGGCATGATGTGATTTGCATGAAATTCTTTGTGTCGCATCGGAACCATTTTCTGTAAAATTAAAAGAAAATTTTAATTAACGATGAAAAGATTTTAAGTTTCTTTAAAGACCTCAATATTTTTCGCGAGTCTGTAGCATTGCTGTGGTGTCAAAATAGTGACGTAGCTTAGTCCCAAGCCTGAAGCATCAACAACATGAACCACTCCTCGAATTTGATCTTCTTCATTTTCTAGGATTGTTTCAAATATGACTCCGTTGTATCTAAAATTTTATGAAGTTGTAATCAGACTCAATAAAGAATTTTTTTGTCATTTTACCTGACGATGTCGTGATTAATGTTTTTTGTCGGATGGAAGACTTTTGGACGATAGAAAATGATTCGGCGATTCAATTTGTCGCGTTGTGGAAGCACAAAACCCATTCTGAAAAGCAAGTTTTTTATGAACAATGCAAAAGCAGAAATCTCTTGACTCACCCTTTGTCGAGAAGATCATACAACGCCGGTAATTTGTAATCGAAGTTTTGATAAATGTACTCGCCTTCAAAGAAATATTTCCTCAAGACCAAATATCGTTCAATGGCTTCTTGTGCCATTGGAATGCTGAACTTCTTGAAGCGTAAAAATCTCAAAATGAATTTCGCATCCAAGCGAAGAGAAATAATTCGAGGATTCTTTGTTGCCCATTCGCGAATAGCTCGCAAAGCATTTTCTCTAACTTCATCGGTTTCACGCAATTCTTTCCTGGCCAATTCCCTGAGTTCATTTGATAATGTGAATTTGTATTCATCGACTGGTGTAATACTTTTCTTTTGATACTAAAAGGAACAAATAAATGTGTGATTAACTAAATAGTGAAACTACAAAAAATGAAGGAAGCCGAATGCACATTGTTCGTTTTCCTTTAATTAACACTTAACGAGAGTCATTAAATTAACTTTTACGCTCTTCAATTTGATGCCTAAATGCCTCTTGTCAAACATTTGTCGGCAATTTTCTAGTTTGGACGTTGAACTTTAAAATCATCTCAAAAAATTTATTTGGTCACAAAACCTGTAGTCACCTTCAAATATTTCCTATCATAAATTATTCCATTCACAAAATATTTGAAAAACGTGTAGGCTTAATTTGCAAATTTTACTATTTAAAAACTAATTGATTAAAACTGAATCAGCGAATACTTTTAAGATGAAAATCAAATTTTACACTTTTAGGAAACTTTTCTTAAAGAGAAATGAAATTTTGTTTAGACAGAAAGAGATTCTTGATTTTTTTTACTATGAATGATTCAAACTTCTTACCTTTTCCATAGTTTACAAATATTTTCTTCAGACAATTAACACAAATTTGTTTTGATTATGCAATTCACTTTGTATCGAGAAATTAACAGCGCTTTGGCTGAACGACAGCGTTCAACTGAAAGTGAGATCCAAGAAATCGGAAATAAATTTCACGAACTTGATTCAAAACGAGTTTCAAATATTTTTCGGCAGATTTTCTCTTCGCGATTTAACCAGTTTATCGTTGCAAAGGGATGTCTGATGTCTGGCTATCGACTCTTAACATTGATATTGCGTGTTTTGAGCTCTTCATCCGCAAGTTGCGTCGACCTCGAAAGAGTTATTTTCTCTTCCGTTGTTGTGTCTAGCTGTCAAACATTTTCTCAAAACCTAAACACAAATTTATAAAAAACATTTCTTTTTTTATTTTTCTCTTTATTAGTTTTATTCGATCATAATTTTTTGATTGTTACACAACAGGCAGGTTTCGAGACAAAAATGATTTTTCTATTGCGGAGTATTATTGATCTTGTGCTGTGAATTCTCTTGGTTGAACATTTTTTGGTGACTTTCTTTAAACATTGAATTAACAGCTCAGTTCACTTTACTTCTAAATTAGTCCCATTCGTGATAAAGAAAGAAAAAATGTTTAATTTTGAATAATGACGATTTTGAGGAATGATTTGATTTACAGAAAGCAACTGTGACGATCGATCAAAGATTGAAAATAAATTTCTCTTTAAAATTTCGCTGCAAAAAGTTAAATTGATTTCCAATCAATGACTACAAACATCAAGCTGCTCCTTAAACCAATTACTAAGAGCTACCGTTTGTTATTGCATTTTAATTCTTACTAACTAAGAAGACAAGTCCTCCGTTTGGTCGTCGTTTTATTCTTTTTAAAATTAAATTATTTACATAACTGAAGAGTTAGATAGTTTGATGATAAAATTTTTTCATGTCTCGCACGACTTTCGTCGTCGATGGTCGAAGATTGCACGTCGAGTGAATTCAAATTACCCTTTCGGTAATCCACAGTGCATGATTCATTTATTTTGTGCAATCCCTTCCAATCGAGTCGACTGCGTGACAAGATCACGTCGATTGTGGAAAACCTTTTAGTTTCTCCCGATTAAGGCGGCAGTTGATGTTTCAATGAGCTTTTTTAATACTTTTTGCATTCATCGTTCTTTATCTCTTCTTCTTCTGCTTTCTCTTATGATGTACTAATATCACAAACATAAGAAAATGATTTCGATGAACGAATGTTCTGAGACGAGTGAGACGAAGTAATGCAGTTCATCATAATAAATAATGTTACACATTTCCACGATCAACTCATTCATGGACCTTAATAAAAATCAAACTTAAACACGTACAATAGAGCGACTAGTTTCGACCAAAGGAAGGAGTTGTTAGTTCGTTTCTTACTTTTTTTTTTCTCTGTTCGTCTCTCCAAAATGACTAAGGACGCGATCATCGCATCAAATTAGTCAGATTCGAGAGGATTTTTCTTAAATAAATTTACAAAGTTTTTTTCTTTTCTCTAATTTTAAAGAGTAACACCGTTTAATCGGCGATAAGCTGGTAAAATATTTTTTATTCGGTTGTTTGATGTTTCCTTATGATAAGTAATCGGGTGACGGTTCTGAGACACCGTCAGGGTTTGTGAAGAGAGGATTGGGGAACTCTGGTGGATGTGGCAATGGACCAGTTGTCTTTGGTCGTCTTCTGTAAGCCATCAACCAGCACGAAACTGCGATCGCAACAGCTACAAGAGCGAGAAGCGCGGTGATGATCAAAGCAATAATTAGTCCAATCATCGACACGCAAATATCTTCAACTCTCTGTGCCGCGGGTCTCACTAAAAAGAAATTGTTAGAAAACCCATTTTTCATTCATTAAAACTTTCTTACGATTGTCTGAGTTGCTGTATCGTCCATCTCGTTTCTCGAACGTTAGAATTGCGTTCGATGAGATTGTGATTTCTTCTCTCAATGTTCCCTCAATTCCTAAATCGTCGGTGGTTGTTCGCGTGGCAACAGAATTGTTCTGTTTATTTGATTCATCGGTAATTTCACGACGTCGTCGTCTGCCGAAAGCATTGGCGCCACGACAATTGACTGGTTGACACTTTCCGAAGCAGACTCGAATGTTACATTGGAAGCGGATATTGTCGCTTGACGGGAACTTGAAAGCGTTGAAGTTCGCCATCAAAGTGTTCGAGTCTGAGTTGTAATCCCATTCACCGAATATGCTTGGATCTGTCGCGCATCCGTTCTCGTCTGTCACAATGTATTCGTTCTCGACGTTTTCTTCCATCGTTTTAGCGACGCATGATCGAGCAAATCCACCGTAAATTGCTAAAAAGAAAATATTGTTCAATCGTTTCCTAGAATCTTTTGAATCATTTCAACTCACTTGCTGGCTGAACTTCAACTTGAAGCATCAAATTGTCTCCAATCTCCGCAGAGTTGATTTCATCTCCATTGTTTCTTACGATTCTCATTGAGCATTGCGGAGGAGGTCCAGTGTTTGCGATAGTTCCAGCAGTCGTCAACATTTGAACATTGAAGCCCAATGTGACATTCTGTTCTCCAGTTTGATACACGCAACGGATTTGATATGCTTGCGCTTTGTATGTGACGAGTTTTGGATGTTTCTGTATCACCAGGACGAAGCTCGCTAATCCATTGACATGGAACAATCCGCAACTTCCGAAGTGAACCTTGAAGATTTCAGTTCTTGGTGTGGTGTCGCCGGAGAGATTGATGACGCGACGACATTCCTCGTCCTTGCTGTGTCCTTTCACGTACAAAACTCCATTGAATCCAGTTTCAGCGAGATGAATTTCAACTTGAACTCCGTCAGCTAAACAACTGACAGCCATTTCTGGTCGTGGGAAGTCAGTTCGCAGTTTGTTGGTTTGATCTGAAAAGAGAAATAAAATTAAAAATCTTTGAAAAAATCCAAAAATGATTTAAACTTACTGCAATAGACGTAGGCATCGCCAGTGTATCCAGTAATGCATTGACAAATTGCTTTATGATTTGTTGCATTACAGAAAGCATTGACGCCACATTCATTTCGCTCGCATGGATCTTCGCAAGTCTTTGTGCTTAGATCACAGAATCTGTAGTCGGGACATTCGTTGTCGCTTTCACATTCAGGTTTAGCCGTTAGAATGCAATCACCACGTGATGTGAGTTTGTAGCCATGTTCTTCGGGGCATACGCAACGACCTCGTTCGTCAATGATTAATCCACGATCGAGAGCGCAGACACAATGACCAGTTTCATCAACCTTGAATCCTTTGTGAATCTCACAAACGATACATTCCTCGTAGATGTTCAAAGCAGTTCCTGGTGGGCAGACGCATCTTCCGAAATCGTCTGTTACCTTATCTGGTGTGCAGAGGGCTCGTTTGTCACATTGAATAGCAGCGTTGCCTTGATAGCCTGGCAAACATTCGCAAACCATCGTTCTCACTGGAAGAGTATCGAGGACTTTGCAAATCGAATTGACACCGCAAGGTTCAGTTGCGTTACAAGGATTAACACATTCGCCACCGATACAAGCAGTTTGTGATTGACAGTCTCCATCGTAGTGACACATTGTATCGTAGAGAATGCAGCCCTTCTTCGGATCGTTGACAAATCCTGGTGGACATGAGCATTCAGGTCGATGGTTGTAGACATTACAGATTTCGTTGATGTCGCACTTCGCTGTCTTTTCGCATGGATTCTCACATTTGCTGTTGATGCAAGCCTTATCCAATGGACATTCGGAATCGCTTCTACATCCAAGAAGAGTGCAAGCAATCTTTGGATCACCGCTAAAACCTGGTGGACAGTCGCAAATAGCTCGATGGTTGATTCCAGTGCATTCTGCTCTTGTTCCACATTTTTCAGCGCTGCAGACAGGAACACATTGTCGATTGATGCAAGTGTGTTGTCCAGAGCATTCGTCGTCTGAAGTGCAACCAATTTTAACGCATCCGATTTCAGGGTTTCCATCATATCCTTGTTCGCAAGTGCAGACAGGTTTGTGTCCCTTGATGCGACACAAAGCGTTCTGACCGCAGTTGCAAGGATCTCGACAGATGCTGTTGATACAAGATTTCTCTGCTCCACAGTCGGAATCGGCAATGCATCCAATGACTCGAATAGACTCGATTGGTTTACATGTTCCACTTCCGCTGCTGATGTAACCTTCAGGGCAAATGCAAATCATTGTTCGAACTGGATTTGATGGAATTACTTGACATTTTGCTGGTAAATTGCATGGAGCGAGTTCAACGCAAGGATCTTTGCATTTGTTGTTGATGCAAGCAAGCGTCGATGAACAATCAGTGTCGTACTCGCATTCAAGTTTGACTTCCGGTTTACAATCGATGTATGGATTACCGAATAATCCTGGTGGACATTTGCAAACTGCGAGATGATTTTGTGCATGACATTCAGCGCGTGGCGAGCATGGATTTTCGTAGAGACAAGGATTGATGCATTGTTCATTGACACAACGTTTGTCTGATGGGCAATCGTTATTGCTCTGGCAACCAACGACACGACAAACGTCACGTGGATTTCCTCTGTATCCGCTACGGCATCGACATTCTGCTTGATTATTTCTAACGAAGCATTCTGCATTCAAACCGCAAGGATCATCAATCAGACATGGATTCACACAATTTGCGTTGATGCAAGCCTTTTCAGATTCGCATTCTGAGTTGCTACGACAGCCGACAGTTCGACAAGCGATGTCAGGGTTTCCTTCATAGCCTTCAGCGCATGAGCAGATTGCACGATGTCCCTTGATGATGCATTCAGCATTTGTTCCGCAATTGCATGGATTTCTGCACAGACTGTTAATGCAAGCTTCTTTCTCTGAGCATTCGCTGTCAGATGAGCAGCCGGCCTTGACAGGTGGAACGACCTTCTTACATTCGCCGTTTGAATCTGGTACGAAGTGTTCAGGGCATGAGCAGATCATCGTTCTAACTGGCAGTGAATCAAGAACATCGCAACGAGCTGTACGAGCACAAGGTGAAAGTGCAATGCAAGGATTCTTGCAAGTGTTGTCGATGCAAGCGAGTTGTGAAGGGCAATCTCCATCAATTCTACATTCAGGTTCATGATCTCGTTTAGGTGCTGAACAGTAAGAGAATGGATTTCCTTCTGGTAATGATTCAGGACATCTGCATTTAGCGTTGTGGTTGGAAACGAAGCAAATTGCATTGCTGGCGCATGGATTGTTCTCTTTGCATGGATTGATGCAGTGCTTGTTAGAGCAGGCTTGAACGTTTGGACAATCAAAGTCTGAGTAACATTCGGCACGTTCACATTTCACCAAAGGATTTCCTTCCAAGCCAGGCGGGCATTTGCATGCCGATCGATGATTGCTTCCATAGCAAGTTGCTGAGATTGCACAAGGATCTGAGATTGAGCATGGGTTGACACATTGTCCGTTATAACACGTTTTGTCGTCAGTGCATTGTGAATCGCTTTCACAGCCAAGTTTGAAGCATCCAAATTGTGGATTTCCTGAGTAACCTGGCTTGCATGTGCAGACTGGATGATGATTCGCAACAAGGCAATCAGCATTCTGACCACAATTACATGGACTAACGCAACGGTCGTTGACACAAGATTCGGATTGTTGACATTCAGAGTTGGAGCGACATCCTGCTTTAGGTTCTTCTGGTGGAGAACAAGAGACTTCTGGATTGCCGTTGTAACCAACAGGGCATCGACAGACACTTTGATGTTTCTCAGCATGACAGAAAGCTCCACGGCCGCAAGAGTTTCTTAAACTACAAGGGTTGACGCATTTTTCATTGTTACATGTTCGATCGAGTGGACAATCGTCATCGTGGTAGCATTCAGCGTGTGGAACATGTTCGCGTTGAATGAATGAACATTCAATATGAGCGTTTCCTTGATATTCGGGAGCACACGAGCAAATTGCGCGATGGCGTTGTGACAAGCACTGAGCATTAAGTCCGCAAGGTTCAACCTTACAAGCCAGTAAGCAAGAGCCTCGTACGCATTGATCACTATCAGGACAATCTTCGTGAGTTGTGCATGCATCTCGAACAATTGGTTTACAGTTTCCGTTAGCATCGGTGATCTGATCAGATGGGCACTTGCAAACCAATGTTCTCAATGGAATTGTGTCCAAAACTTCACAAGTTTGATCACGTGTGCAAATGTTTGCTCTAATGCAAGGATTCTCGCAATGCTGATTAATGCAAGCAAGTTGCGATGGACATTCAGCATCGACAGTACATTCTGGTCGTGGCGCAGATTTTTCAGCCAAACATTCGACGAAAGGATTTCCCATAGTTCCATCGCGACAGTGACATGTCGGTTGATGTTTTTGTCCTTTGCAGAAAGCATTCGTTCCACAAGATTGATCATCACAGACTGGTCGGCAAACACGATTCAATCGATCGCAAGCTTCATGATCAGCGCAATCTTCATTGTATTGGCAAAGTCCAGTGATGCATGATACAAGTGGATTTCCTTGAGTTCCTGCTGGGCAAATACAGTTGGCACGATGTTGTTGAGCAAGACATTGAGCTCCTTTTCCGCATTGATGTTGACTGCAAGGATTCAAACATTTCTCGTTGTAACAAGCCTTGTCGTATGGACACTCGTCATCGCTTCGACATTCAGCTAAAATATAAAAAAGTTCGTAAGATTTAAAAATAAAATTCAGTTTCAATTAATTTTTGTATCTTACGTTTGTAGCACATTCTTTGAGGATCTCCGCCCCATCCTGGTGGACAGTAGCATAATGGTCGATGATAAGAAATTCGACATTCAGCATGTTGTGCGCATGGATTGCTTTCTGCGCAAGGATTTTGACATCTCTTGTTGATACAAGCTGTGTCCACTGAGCAATCGGTGTCATGTGTACATTCAACCTTTGAAACAGGTTCCTTATAGCAGTTGACGAACGGATCTCCGATTAAGTCAGCGGGACATGAACATTGAGCTCGATGATTTTTAGCCGAACATTGAGCAGTTCGAGCGCATGGATTACTTTCGATACAAGGATTCAAGCAAAGTCCATTTCGACATGATTCGGTATCGGGACAATCGTTATCACTCTTGCAACCAGGTTCGTCACGAGGAGCTGTTGAATTGTAAAGAAAATTTAGTAAAATGAACAATAAATTCTCTCAAAACGCAAAAGCTAAGGAAATTTTCTCAAGTGAATAAAAACGTGAACATGAATTATTTACAAGAAACATTTACAAAATTTCCTGATGTAAAGAAAAGAATTTTAATCCAATAAAAGCTAAAAGCAAATTTATACGAATAAAATGAATCTTACCAGGTTTGCATTCCTTTTCAGCGTCGCCAACAAATCCTTCGATGCAAGTACAAACCATTGTTCTTAGTGGTAAGGAATCAACGACTGAGCAGATAGCATTGGCGCCACAAGGTTTCGTCTCAATGCATGGGTTCTTACATTCTCCACTGAAGCATGCTTGTTTGCTTGGGCAATCTGCGTCCATTCGACAACGTGGCTCTTCAAAACGAACAAGTTCGCATGATTTTGAAGGATTTCCGGTATGGCCAGGTGGACAGCGACACGATGGAATGTGATTGATAACATTGCACTGAGCCGATGGAGCGCAGTTGCAAGGATCAACGCAACGTTCTTTTTGACAAGCAAGATGGTAAGGACATTCGTCGTTGCTTGTACATTCAGGACGTTCACAACTGACCAATGGATTTCCGCGATAGCCATCGAAGCAATGACAACGTGCCTTGTGATTGTAATCAGATTTGCAAGCAGCATTTCTTCCGCATTGCGTGAATTTGCAAGGATCGGTACATTCTTTGTTGACACAGGCTTCTGTTGGTGGACATTCACTGTCAGATCGGCAGCCAATCTCGTAGCAAGCATATTGAGCATTTCCTGTGAAGCCAGACCGACAAACACAAAGTGGTCGATGTGATTGAACGTGGCATTCGGCATTAACTCCGCAAATTCCATTCGATGCTGTGCAGGGATTGACACATTTCTGGTTGATACAAGCCTTATCGTTTGAGCATTCGTCATCAGATGTGCATTCAGGTCTTGGAAGAGGTTCAGCGAGTTTTGAGCATTGCTGGAATGGAGATCCAACATATCCTCTCGGACAAGAACAAACAGCTTTGTGATTGATGACGTTACACAATGCATCGATTCCGCAAGCTCCGTGGCAAGGATCACCACACTTTTGATTGAAACAAGCTCTTGATGTTGGACAATCGTCGTTCTGAACACATTCAGGATATTGACAAGATGCAACTCCGTTGACGACACGACAGATTCCGTTTTGGGCACATGGTGATGGATAACATGGATCTTTCTTTTCTGGAACTGGTTTGCACTCAACGAATGGATCGCCTATCATTTTTTCGGGACATGCACAAATTGGACTGTGATTGATTACAGAACATTTCGCGTTATATCCGCAGATTTCTCCTAAACATGGGTCGACGCATTTATAGTTGGTACAAGATTTGGTAAGCGGACAATCCGAATTGATGGTACATTCTGGATAGCAACCGCGTTGGTATGGGTCCCCGAAATAACCAGGAATACATTCACAGACGGCTGAACTACCTGATCGTCGGCAAACAGATCCAGTTTTACATGGCGATGGATAACAAGGATCCTTCTCGACTGGTGGCTCGTATTTTCTGATAGATTCGCATTGTCTGAAAGCATCTCCGGTAGTTCCAGGTGGACAAGAGCATGTTGGAATATGATTGAACACCGTGCAAACAGCTTCAATTCCACAAGTTCCAATACAAGGATCTTTGCATTTGTTGTTGATACAAGCCAAGTTTCTTGAGCACTCGCTGTTGCTGATACATTCTGGTCTACATCCAATGAAAGGATTACCGTGATATTCAGGAATGCACTCGCACGTAGCCTGATCTCCTACAACTCTACAATGAGCGTTGGCACCGCAAGGCGATGGTTGACAAGGAGTTTTTGGAGCAGGTGGTGTTGGAGGAGCTATTGAAATAGAATAAATATTAATATTTGTAAAAATGAAAATTTCACATAATTTAAAAAGTTCTTTGCTTCAAAGTTAGGTGTTCCAATCTTACTTGATTGTATTCGGTTACATCTAGAGAATGGATCGCCAGTGAGGCCTTCAGGACAAGTGCAATAAACAACATGGTTGGAGACATGACAAAGAGCTTGATTGCCACATGATGCAGGGCAGGGATCTTTGCATTTTTGGTTGACGCAGATTTTGTTTGACGAACATTCTGAATTTGAAATGCATTCTGGTCGACAGTTTGGTGGATTTCCAACTGTATCTGACACGCATGTACACACAGCTTGATCGTTTTTCACTGAACATTTGGAATATAAACCGCAAGGCGAGGGTACGCAAGGGTCTTGACGAGAAATAGGTTGCTCTTCAATCACTGAATTATAAATGAATTAGACAATGAATTTTCAGAGATGGGAAATATTTCTTACCAATTCTATTGCAACCTCTAAATGGATCTCCTTCGAATCCGGAAAGGCAAGAGCAATGAGGACTATGATTATGAACATTACATCTCGCATTATAGCCGCAAGTTCCTGGGCAAGGGTCGACGCATTTCTGATTGACACAGGCTTCATTTTGAGGACATTCATTGCTTGTGACACATTCAGGTCTACAAGTGGGTGGGGATCCAATATAACCAGGCACGCAAGAGCACACTGCTTGACCGTTTATTTGTCTACATTGAGAATTAGGTCCACATGGAGAAGGTTGGCAAGGATTTGTTTCAACAGGAGCTGAATTAAGGAAATCATTAAGAATAAATGTTTAAGCGAAGAAGATATGATATACATACTTCTAAATGGAGAACATTGAACAAACGCATTGCCACTCATTCCTGGAGGACATGAACACATTGGACTGTGATTAATCACATCACAAATAGCATTCTCGCCACAAATTCCAGGACAAGGATCTGCGCATTTATTTCTTATGCAAGCTTTATCGCGAGAGCAGTCGTTGTTTATAACGCACTCTGGACGACATCCTGTATATGGATCGCCTTGATATTCAGGCAAGCAAGAGCATATTCCGTTAAGACATTGAGAATTTGAACCACAAGGTGATGGATTGCAGGGATCGTCAAATACGGGTTCTTTTGCTATGTAAAATGATTGATTTAAATTTTAGAACTTACTAAAGATTCTGATAAAAAAAGTTTCTTACGTGGAGGAGGTTTCGGATAACAGTTTGTGAATGGATCTCCTGTATCGTGTTCAGAGCATGTACAAACTGGCGTGTGATTAATGACATGGCAATTTGCGTTGATACCACATGAGCCAGGGCAAGGATCTCGACATTTTTCATTAATGCAAGCTTTGTTGCTTGGACATTCAGAATTAACTGAACATTCAGGTCGACAGTTTGGAGGGGCACCAATGTAGGTTGATAAACATGTACAAGATGGAGAGCCATTAATATCACGGCATTGAGAGAATGGTCCGCAAGGAGATGGATTGCAAGGATCTCGATATAAGTCTTGTTGTGGAGGAATAACAGGAGCTAGATTAAGAAACAAAAGTTGAAGTAGGCTCGACATATTTCGACATTCTCCAGAAAATCTTACGTGGCTGAGGATAACATCTCGAGAAAGGATCTCCTGTGTATCCATCGATACAATAGCAGATTGGGCTGTGATTGTTCACACGACATTTGGCATTTTGTCCGCAAGTGCCAGGACAAGGATCGACGCATTTCTGATTCGAACATGCTTTGTCATAAGAACATTCGGAGCTTACGACACACTCTGGTCTACAACCAGGTGGACTTCCAACATAAGTTGGAAGACAAGAGCAAACCGCTTGATTATTCACTTCTCGACATTGTGAGTTGGGACCGCAAGGAGATGGTGAACATGGATTGACGTAAGTAGGAGTGACCGCTAAATGATAAAAGTATAAAATGTTTTGAGTTCATAAAGATGAAAATAAAAATGAATCATGAGTTGTTAGTGAAATGAAATTGTGTAAATGATAAAGTGTGTTCAATGGGATCTTACGTTCACTTTGTTTGAAAGTACATTGACGGAAGGGATCTCCAGTATAACCGGAAAGACAAGTACAAGACGGCAAATGATTAACAACTTGACAGACTGCGTTTTGTCCGCATGTTCCAGGACAAGGATCTTTGCATTTGCTATTGATACAAGCAAGATTTGAAGAGCAATCTGAATTCAAAACACATTCAGGTCTACATCCTTCGTAAGGATTTCCAAAGTATCCGTTCAAACAAGTGCAAGCACCAGCGCCATTTTGTTCTCGGCAAACAGCATTTGTTCCACAAGGACTTGGTGAGCAAGGATTAGCAACGTCAATTGGATAATCTTGTCGAATTTCTGAACAATAACCAAAGGGATCTCCAGTGAATCCAGTAAGACAATAGCACATTGGAGTATGGCTAACGACTTTACATTCTGCATTTGAACCGCAGGCATTAGGGCATGGATCTTTACATTTCTGATTAATGCAAGCTAAGTGACTTGGACATTCCGAGTTTCCGATACATTCTGGTTTGCAATAAGGAGGATTTCCAATCATTTCAGGCAAACAAGAGCAAGATGCTTGATCGCCTACTACACGACATTGTGCATTTGAACCACATGGTGATGGTTGACAAGGGTCTGTAGGAGGAGACTGTTGAATAACCTCAACTTGACATCTTATGAACGGATCTCCAGTATAACGAGGCGGACAGCTACAGATTGGATTATGATTTCTGACTTGACATTTTGCATTTATTCCGCACGTTCCAGGACAAGGGTCGACGCATTTCTGGTTATTACAGGCTTCGTTTTGAGGACATTCATTGCTTGTGACACATTCAGGTCTACAAGTTGGTGGGGATCCAATATAACCAAGCACGCAAGAGCAGACTGCTTGGCCATTTATTTCGCGACATTGGGAATTGGGTCCACACGGAGAAGGTTGGCAAGGATTTGTTTCAACGGGAGCTGAATTGAGAAAATGTCATTGAGAAATGTTCGAACTAAGTCGACTTGAAATACATACTTTGATAGGGAGAACATTGAACAAACGCGTTTCCACTCATTCCTGGTGGACAAGAGCATATTGGATTGTGATTAATCACATCACAAACTGCATTTTGACCGCAAGATCCAGGACATGGATCTGCGCATTTATTTCTTATGCAAGCTTTGTCTCGAGGACAATCGTTGTTTATAACGCACTCTGGGCGACATCCTGTATAAGGATCGCCTTGGTATTCAGGCAAGCAAGTGCATATTCCGTTAAGACATTGAGAATTCGGACCACACGGTGATGGATTGCAGGGATCGTCAAGAACAGGTTCTTTTGCTAAACAAAATGATCGATTTGAGAAAAGTTTTTAGCATTTGAATATAAAATTCTTACGTGCTGGAGGTTTTGGATAACAATTTGTGAAAGGATCTCCTGTGTCGCGTTCGGAGCAAGTGCACACTGGCGTGTGATTAATAACATGGCAAATAGCATTTATACCACAAGAGCCAGGGCAAGGATCTCGACATTTTTCATTGATGCAAGCTTTGTTGCTTGGACATTCAGAATTAACTGAACATTCAGGTCGACAGTTTGGAGGGGCACCAATGTAGGTTGATAAACATGTACAAGATGGAGAGCCATTAATATCACGGCATTGAGAGAATTGTCCGCAAGGAGATGGATTGCATGGATCTCGATATAAGTCTTGTTGTGGAGGAATAACAGGAGCTAGATTAAGAAACAAAAGTTGAAGTAGGCTCGACATATTTCGACATTCTCCAGAAAATCTTACGTGGCTGAGGATAACATCTCGAGAAAGGATCTCCTGTGTATCCATCGATACAATAACAGATTGGACTATGATTATTCACACGACATTTGGCATTTTGTCCGCAAGTGCCAGGACAAGGATCGACGCATTTCTGATTCGAACATGCTTTGTCATAAGAACATTCGGAGCTTACGACACACTCTGGCCTACAACCAGGTGGACTTCCAACGTAAGTCGGAAGACAAGAGCAAACCGCTTGATTATTCACTTCTCGACATTGTGAGTTGGGACCGCAAGGAGATGGTGAACATGGATTGACGTAAGTAGGAGTGACCGCTAAATGATAAAAGTATAAAATGTTTTGAGTTCATAAAGATGAAAAATGATTTATGAGTTGTTAGTGAAATGAAATTGTGTAAATGATAAAGTGTTTTCAATGGGATCTTACGTTCACTTTGTTTGAAAGTACATTGACGGAAGGGATCTCCAGTATAACCGGAAAGACAAGTACAAGACGGCAAATGATTAACAACTTGACAGACTGCGTTTTGTCCGCATGTTCCAGGACAAGGATCTTTGCATTTGCTATTGATACAAGCAAGATTTGAGGGGCAATCTGAATTCAAAACACATTCTGGTCTACATCCTTCGTAAGGATTTCCAAAGTATCCGTTCAAACAAGTGCAAGCACCAGCGCCATTTTGTTCTCGGCAAACAGCATTTGTTCCACAAGGACTAGGTGAGCAAGGATTAGCAACGTCAATTGGATGATCTTGTCGAATTTCTGAACAATAACCGAAGGGATCTCCAGTGAATCCAGTAAGACAATAGCACATTGGAGTATGGCTAACGACTTTACATTCTGCATTTGAACCGCAAGCATTAGGGCATGGATCTTTACATTTCTGATTAATGCAAGCTAAGTGACTTGGACATTCCGAGTTTGCGATACATTCTGGTTTGCAATAAGGAGGATTTCCAATCATTTCAGGCAAACAAGAGCAAGAAGCTTGATCGCCTACTACACGACATTGTGCATTTGAACCGCATGGTGATGGTTGACAAGGGTCTGTAGGAGGAGACTGTTGAATAACTTCAAGTTGACATCTTATGAACGGATCTCCAGTGTAACGAGGCGGACAGCTACAGATTGGATTATGATTTCTGACTTGACATTTAGCATTTATTCCACACGTTCCAGGACAAGGGTCGACGCATTTCTGATTATTACAGGCTTCGTTTTGAGGACATTCATTGCTTGTGACACATTCAGGTCTACAAGTTGGTGGGGATCCAATATAACCAAGCACGCAAGAGCAGACTGCTTGGCCATTTATTTCGCGACATTGTGAATTGGGTCCACACGGAGAAGGTTGGCAAGGATTTGTTTCAACGGGAGCTGAATTGAGAAAATGTCATTGAGAAATGTTCGAACTAAGTCGACTTGAAATACATACTTTGATAGGGAGAACATTGAACAAACGCGTTTCCACTCATTCCTGGTGGACAAGAGCATATTGGATTGTGATTAATCACATCACAAACTGCATTTTGACCGCAAGATCCAGGACATGGATCTGCGCATTTATTTCTTATGCAAGCTTTGTCTCGAGGACAATCGTTGTTTATAACGCACTCTGGGCGACATCCTGTATAAGGATCGCCTTGGTATTCAGGCAAGCAAGTGCATATTCCGTTAAGACATTGAGAATTCGGACCACAAGGTGATGGATTGCAGGGATCGTCAAGAACAGGTTCTTTTGCTAAACAAAATGATCGATTTGAGAAAAGTTTTTAGCATTTGAATATAAAATTCTTACGTGCTGGAGGTTTTGGATAACAATTTGTGAAAGGATCTCCTGTGTCGCGTTCGGAGCAAGTGCACACTGGCGTGTGATTAATGACATGGCAAATAGCATTTATACCACAAGAGCCAGGGCAAGGATCTCGACATTTTTCATTGATGCAAGCTTTGTTGCTTGGACATTCAGAATTAACTGAACATTCAGGTCGACAGTTTGGAGGGGCACCAATGTAGGTTGATAAACATGTACAAGATGGAGAGCCATTAATATCACGGCATTGAGAGAATGGTCCGCAAGGAGATGGATTGCATGGATCTCGATATAAGTCTTGTTGTGGTGGAATAACAGGGGCTAGGTTTAGAAACAAAAAGTTGAAGTAGGCTTGACATATTTCGACATTCTCCAGAAAATCTTACGTGGCTGAGGATAACATCTCGAGAAAGGATCTCCTGTGTATCCATCGATACAATAGCAGATTGGACTATGATTATTCACACGACATTTGGCATTTTGTCCGCAAGTGCCAGGGCATGGATCGACGCATTTCTGATTCGAACATGCTTTGTCATAAGAACATTCGGAGCTTACGACACACTCTGGTCTACAACCAGGTGGACTTCCAACGTAAGTCGGAAGACAAGAGCAAACCGCTTGATTATTCACTTCTCGACATTGTGAGTTGGGACCGCAAGGAGATGGTGAACATGGATTGATGTAAGTAGGAGTGACCGCTAAATGATAAAAGTGGAAAATGTTTTGAGTTTATAAAGATGAAAATGAGAAATGATTTATGAGTTGTTAGTGAAATGAAATTGTGTAAATGATAAAGTGTTTTCAATGGGATCTTACGTTCACTTTGTTTGAAAGTACATTGACGGAAGGGATCTCCAGTATAACCGGAAAGACAAGTACATGACGGCAAATGATTTACAACTTGACAGACTGCGTTTTGTCCGCATGTTCCAGGACAAGGATCTTTGCATTTGCTATTGATACACGCAAGACTCGAGGGGCAATCTGAGTTCAAAACACATTCTGGTCTACATCCTTCGTAAGGATTTCCAAAGTATCCGTTCAAACAAGTGCAAGCACCAGCGCCATTTTGTTCTCGGCAAACAGCATTTGTTCCACAAGGACTTGGTGAGCAAGGAGTTGCAACCTCAATTGGATAATCTTGTCGAATTTCTGAACAATAACCGAAGGGATCTCCAGTGAATCCAGTAAGACAATAGCACATTGGAGTATGGCTAACGACTTTACATTCTGCATTTGAACCGCAAGCATTAGGGCATGGATCTTTACATTTCTGATTAATGCAAGCTAAGTGACTTGGACATTCCGAGTTTGCGATACATTCTGGTTTGCAATAAGGAGGATTTCCAATCATTTCAGGCAAACAAGAGCAAGAAGCTTGATCGCCTACTACACGACATTGTGCATTTGAACCGCATGGTGATGGTTGACAAGGGTCTGTAGGAGGAGACTGTTGAATAACTTCAAGTTGACATCTTATGAACGGATCTCCAGTGTAACGAGGCGGACAGCTACAGATTGGATTATGATTTCTGACTTGACATTTAGCATTTATTCCACACGTTCCAGGACAAGGGTCGACGCATTTCTGATTATTACAGGCTTCGTTTTGAGGACATTCATTGCTTGTGACACATTCAGGTCTACAAGTTGGTGGGGATCCAATATAACCAAGCACGCAAGAGCACACTGCTTGGCCATTTATTTCGCGACATTGGGAATTGGGTCCACACGGAGAAGGTTGGCAAGGATTTGTTTCAACGGGAGCTGAATTGAGAAAATGTCATTGAGAAATGTTCGAACTAAGTCGACTTGAAATACATACTTTGATAGGGAGAACATTGAACAAACGCGTTTCCACTCATTCCTGGTGGACAAGAGCATATTGGATTGTGATTAATCACATCACAAACTGCATTTTGACCGCAAGATCCAGGACATGGATCTGCGCATTTATTTCTTATGCAAGCTTTGTCTCGAGGACAATCGTTGTTTATAACGCACTCTGGGCGACATCCTGTATAAGGATCGCCTTGGTATTCAGGCAAGCAAGTGCATATTCCGTTAAGACATTGAGAATTCGGACCACAAGGTGATGGATTGCAGGGATCGTCAAGAACAGGTTCTTTTGCTAAACAAAATGATCGATTTGAGAAAAGTTTTTAGCATTTGAATATAAAATTCTTACGTGCTGGAGGTTTTGGATAACAATTTGTGAAAGGATCTCCTGTGTCGCGTTCGGAGCAAGTGCACACTGGCGTGTGATTAATGACATGGCAAATAGCATTTATACCACAAGAGCCAGGGCAAGGATCTCGACATTTTTCATTGATGCAAGCTTTGTTGCTTGGACATTCAGAATTAACTGAACATTCAGGTCGACAGTTTGGAGGGGCACCAATGTAGGTTGATAAACATGTACAAGATGGAGAGCCATTAATATCACGGCATTGAGAGAATGGTCCGCAAGGAGATGGATTGCATGGATCTCGATATAAGTCTTGTTGTGGTGGAATAACAGGGGCTAGGTTTAGAAACAAAAAGTTGAAGTAAGCTTGACATATTTCGACATTCTCCAGAAAATCTTACGTGGCTGAGGATAACATCTCGAGAAAGGATCTCCTGTGTATCCATCGATACAATAGCAGATTGGACTATGATTATTCACACGACATTTGGCATTTTGTCCGCAAGTGCCAGGGCATGGATCGACGCATTTCTGATTCGAACATGCTTTGTCGTAAGAACATTCGGAGCTTACGACACACTCTGGTCTACAACCAGGTGGACTTCCAACGTAAGTCGGAAGACAAGAGCAAACCGCTTGATTATTCACTTCTCGACATTGTGAGTTGGGACCGCAAGGAGATGGTGAACATGGATTGACGTAAGTAGGAGTGACCGCTAAATGATAAAAGTGGGAAATGTTTTGAGTTCATAAAGATGAAAATGAGAAATGATTTATGAGTTGTTAGTGAAATGAAATTGTGTAAATGATAAAGTGTTTTCAATGGGATCTTACGTTCACTTTGTTTGAAAGTACATTGACGGAAGGGATCTCCAGTATAACCGGAAAGACAAGTACAAGACGGCAAATGATTTACAACTTGACAGACTGCGTTTTGTCCGCATGTTCCAGGACAAGGATCTTTGCATTTGCTATTGATACACGCAAGACTCGAGGGGCAATCTGAGTTCAAAACACATTCTGGTCTACATCCTTCGTAAGGATTTCCAAAGTAACCGTTCAAACAAGTGCAAGCACCAGCGCCATTTTGTTCTCGGCAAACAGCATTTGTTCCACAAGGACTTGGTGAGCAAGGAGTTGCAACCTCAATTGGATAATCTTGTCGAATTTCTGAACAATAACCGAAGGGATCTCCAGTGTATCCAGTAAGACAATAGCACATTGGAGTATGGCTAACAACTTTGCATTCTGCGTTCGAGCCGCAAGCATTAGGGCATGGATCTTTACATTTCTGATTAATGCAAGCTAAGTGACTTGGACATTCCGAGTTTGCGATACATTCTGGTTTGCAATAAGGAGGATTTCCAATCATTTCAGGCAAACAAGAGCAAGAAGCTTGATCGCCTACTACACGACATTGTGCATTTGAACCGCATGGTGATGGTTGACAAGGGTCTATAGGAGGAGACTGTTGAATAACTTCAAGTTGACATCTTATGAACGGATCTCCAGTGTAACGAGGCGGACAGCTACAGATTGGATTATGATTTCTGACTTGACATTTAGCATTTATTCCGCACGTTCCAGGACAAGGGTCGACGCATTTCTGATTATTACAGGCTTCGTTTTGAGGACATTCATTGCTTGTGACACATTCAGGTCTACAAGTTGGTGGGGATCCAATATAACCAAGCACGCAAGAGCAAACTGCTTGACCATTAATTTGTCTACATTGAGAATTAGGTCCACATGGAGAAGGTTGACAAGGATTTGTTTCAACGGGAGCTGAATTGAGAAAATGGCATTGAGAAATGTTCGAACTAAGTCGACTTGAAATACATACTTTGATAGGGAGAACATTGAACAAACGCGTTTCCACTCATTCCTGGTGGACAAGAGCATATTGGATTGTGATTAATCACATCACAAACTGCATTTTGACCGCAAGATCCAGGACATGGATCTGCGCATTTATTTCTTATGCAAGCTTTGTCTCGAGGACAATCGTTGTTTATAACGCACTCTGGGCGACATCCTGTATAAGGATCGCCTTGGTATTCAGGCAAGCAAGTGCATATTCCGTTAAGACATTGAGAATTCGGACCACAAGGTGATGGATTGCAGGGATCGTCAAGAACAGGTTCTTTTGCTAAACAAAATGATCGATTTGAGAAAAGTTTTTAGCATTTGAATATAAAATTCTTACGTGCTGGAGGTTTTGGATAACAATTTGTGAAAGGATCTCCTGTGTCGCGTTCGGAGCAAGTGCACACTGGCGTGTGATTAATGACATGGCAAATAGCATTTATACCACAAGAGCCAGGGCAAGGATCTCGACATTTTTCATTGATGCAAGCTTTGTTGCTTGGACATTCAGAATTAACTGAACATTCAGGTCGACAGTTTGGAGGGGCACCAATGTAGGTTGATAAACATGTACAAGATGGAGAGCCATTAATATCACGGCATTGAGAGAATGGTCCGCAAGGTGATGGATTGCATGGATCTCGATATAGGTCTTGTTGTGGTGGAATAACAGGGGCTAGGTTTAGAAACAAAAAGTTGAAGTAAGCTTGACATATTTCGACATTCTCCAGAAAATCTTACGTGGCTGAGGATAACATCTTGAGAAAGGATCTCCTGTGTATCCATCCATACAATAACAAATTGGGCTGTGATTGTTCACGCGACATTTTGCGTTTTGTCCGCAAGTGCCAGGACAAGGATCGACGCATTTCTGATTCGAACATGCTTTGTCGTAAGAACATTCGGAGCTTACAACACATTCTGGTCTACAACCAGGTGGACTTCCAACATAAGTCGGAAGACAAGAGCAAACCGCTTGATTATTCACTTCTCGACATTGTGAGTTGGGACCGCAAGGAGATGGTGAACATGGATTGACGTAAGTAGGAGTGACCGCTAAATGATAAAAGTGGGAAATGTTTTGAATTCATAAAGATGAAAATGAAAAATGAATTATATGTTGTTAGTGAAATGAAATTGTGTAAATGATAAAGTGTTTTCAATGGGATCTTACGTTCACTTTGTTTGAAAGTACATTGACGGAAGGGATCTCCAGTATATCCGGAAAGACAAGTACAAGACGGCAAATGATTTACAACTTGACAGACTGCGTTTTGTCCGCATGTTCCAGGACAAGGATCTTTGCATTTGCTATTGATACACGCAAGATTTGAGGGGCAATCTGAGTTCAAGACACATTCAGGTCTACATCCTTCGTAAGGATTTCCAAAGTATCCGTTCAAACAAGTGCAAGCACCAGCGCCATTTTGTTCTCGACAAACAGCATTTGTTCCACAAGGACTTGGTGAGCAAGGAGTTGCAACCTCAATTGGATAATCTTGTCGAATTTCTGAACAATAACCAAAGGGATCTCCAGTGTATCCAGTAAGACAATAGCACATTGGAGTATGGCTAACGACTTTGCATTCTGCATTCGAGCCGCAGGCATTAGGGCATGGATCTTTACATTTCTGATTAATGCAAGCTAAGTGACTTGGACATTCCGAGTTTGCGATACATTCTGGTTTGCAGTAAGGAGGATTTCCAATCATTTCAGGCAAACAAGAGCAAGATGCTTGATCGCCTACTACACGACATTGTGCATTTGAACCACATGGTGATGGTTGACAAGGGTCTGTAGGAGGAGACTGTTGAATAACTTCAACTTGACATCTTATGAACGGATCTCCAGTATAACGAGGCGGACAGCTGCAGATTGGATTATGATTTCTGACTTGACATTTTGCATTTATTCCGCACGTTCCAGGGCAAGGGTCGACACATTTCTGGTTATTACAGGCTTCGTTTTGAGGACATTCATTGCTTGTGACACATTCAGGTCTACAAGTGGGTGGGGATCCAATATAACCAAGCACGCAAGAGCAAACTGCTTGACCATTAATTTGTCTACATTGAGAATTAGGTCCACATGGAGAAGGTTGACAAGGATTTGTTTCAACAGGAGCTGAATTAAGGAAATCATTAAGAATAAAAGTTTGATCATAGAAGGAATGATATACATACTTCTAAATGGAGAACATTGAACAAACGCATTGCCACTCATTCCTGGTGGACAAGAACACATTGGAATGTGGTTAATGACATCACAAATAGCATTCTGCCCACAGGTTCCCGGGCATGGATCTGCGCATTTATTTCTTATGCACGCTTTATCGCGAGGACAGTCGTTGTTTATAACGCACTCTGGGCGACATCCTGTATAAGGATCGCCTTGGTATTCAGGTAAGCAAGTGCATATTCCGTTAAGACATTGAGAATTTGGACCACACGGTGATGGATTGCAGGGATCGTCAAGTACGGGTTCTTTTGCTATGTAAAAGAATTGGTTTAAAACAAACTAAAGATTTTAAAAAAAGAGTTTCTTACGTGCTGGAGGTTTTGGATAACAGTTTGTGAATGGATCTCCTGTATCGTGTTCGGAGCAAGTGCACACTGGCGTGTGATTAATGACATGGCAATTTGCGTTGATACCACATGAGCCAGGGCAAGGGTCTCGACATTTTTCATTGATGCAAGCTTTGTTGCTTGGACATTCAGAATTAATTGAACATTCAGGTCGACAGTTTGGAGGGGCACCAATGTAGGTTGATAAACATGTACAAGATGGAGAGCCATTAATATCACGGCATTGAGAGAATGGTCCGCAAGGTGATGGATTGCATGGATCTCGATATAGGTCTTGTTGTGGTGGAATAACAGGGGCTAGGTTTAGAAACAAAAAGTTGAAGTAAGCTTGACATATTTCGACATTCTCCAGAAAATCTTACGTGGCTGAGGATAACATCTTGAGAAAGGATCTCCTGTGTATCCATCCATACAATAACAAATTGGGCTGTGATTGTTCACGCGACATTTTGCGTTTTGTCCGCAAGTGCCAGGACAAGGATCGACGCATTTCTGATTCGAACATGCTTTGTCATAAGAACATTCGGAGCTTACGACACACTCTGGTCTACAACCAGGTGGACTTCCAACATAAGTCGGAAGACAAGAGCAAACCGCTTGATTATTCACTTCTCGACATTGTGAGTTGGGACCGCAAGGAGATGGTGAGCATGGATTGACGTAAGTAGGAGTGACCGCTAAATGATAAAAGTGGGAAATGTTTTGAATTCATAAAGATGAAAAATGAATTATATGTTGTTAGTGAAATGAAATTGTGTAAATGATAGTGTTTTCAATGGGATCTTACGTTCACTTTGTTTGAAAGTACATTGACGGAAGGGATCTCCAGTATATCCGGAAAGACAAGTACAAGACGGCAAATGATTTACAACTTGACAGACTGCGTTTTGTCCGCATGTTCCAGGACAAGGATCTTTGCATTTGCTATTGATACACGCAAGATTTGAGGGGCAATCTGAGTTCAAGACACATTCAGGTCTACATCCTTCGTAAGGATTTCCAAAGTATCCGTTCAAACAAGTGCAAGCACCAGCGCCATTTTGTTCTCTGCAAACAGCATTTGTTCCACAAGGACTTGGTGAGCAAGGAGTTGCAACCTCAATTGGATAATCTTGTCGAATTTCTGAACAATAACCAAAGGGATCTCCAGTGTATCCAGTAAGACAATAGCACATTGGAGTATGGCTAACGACTTTGCATTCTGCGTTCGAGCCACATGTATTAGGGCATGGATCTTTACATTTCTGATTAATGCAAGCTAAGTGACTTGGACATTCCGAGTTTGCGATACATTCTGGTTTGCAATAAGGAGGATTTCCAATCATTTCAGGCAAACAAGAGCAAGATGCTTGATCGCCTACTACACGACATTGTGCATTTGAACCGCATGGTGATGGTTGACAAGGGTCTGTAGGAGGAGACTGTTGAATAACCTCAACTTGACATCTTATGAACGGATCTCCCGTATAACGAGGCGGACAGCTACAGATTGGATTATGATTTCTGACTTGACATTTTGCATTTATTCCGCACGTTCCAGGACAAGGGTCGACGCATTTCTGGTTATTACAGGCTTCGTTTTGAGGACATTCATTGCTTGTGACACATTCAGGTCTACAAGTGGGTGGGGATCCAATATAACCAGGCACGCAAGAGCAAACTGCTTGACCGTTTATTTGTCTACATTGAGAATTAGGTCCACACGGAGAAGGTTGGCAAGGATTTGTTTCAACAGGAGCTGAATTAAGGAAATCATTAAGAATAAATGTTTAAGCAAAGAAGATATGATATACATACTTCTAAATGGAGAACATTGAACAAACGCATTGCCACTCATTCCTGGAGGACATGAACACATTGGAATGTGGTTAATGACATCACAAATAGCATTCTGCCCACAGGTTCCCGGGCATGGGTCTGCGCATTTATTTCTTATGCAAGCTTTATCGCGAGGACAGTCGTTGTTTATAACGCACTCTGGGCGACATCCTGTATAAGGATCGCCTTGGTATTCAGGCAAGCAAGTGCATATTCCGTTAAGACATTGAGAATTTGGACCACACGGTGATGGATTGCAGGGATCGTCAAGTACGGGTTCTTTTGCTATGTAAAAGAATTGGTTTAAAACAAACTAAAGATTTCAAGAAAAGAGTTTCTTACGTGTTGGAGGTTTTGGATAACAGTTTGTGAATGGATCTCCTGTATCGTGTTCGGAGCAAGTACACACTGGCGTGTGATTAATGACATGGCAATTTGCGTTAATACCACATGAGCCAGGGCAAGGATCTCGACATTTTTCATTAATGCAAGCTTTGTTACTTGGACATTCAGAATTAATTGAACATTCAGGTCGACAGTTTGGAGGTGCACCAATGTAAGTTGATGAACATGTACAAGATGGAGAGCCATTAATATCACGGCATTGAGAGAATGGTCCGCACGGCGATGGATTGCAAGGATCTCGATACAAGTCTTGTTGTGGAGGAATAACAGGAGCTAGGTTAGGAAACAAAAAAATAAAGTAAGATTTACACATTTCAATATTCTTGAAAAACTCTTACGTGGCTGAGGATAACATCTTGAGAAAGGATCTCCTGTGTATCCATCCATACAATAACAAATTGGGCTGTGACTGTTTACGCGACATTTTGCGTTCTGTCCGCAAGTGCCAGGACAAGGATCAACGCATTTCTGATTCGAACATGCTTTGTCATAAGAACATTCGGAGCTTACGACACACTCTGGTCTACAACCAGGTGGACTTCCAACATAAGTCGGAAGACAAGAGCAAACCGCTTGATTATTCACTTCTCGACATTGTGAGTTGGGACCGCAAGGAGATGGTGAACATGGATTGACGTAAGTAGGAGTGACCGCTAAATGATAAAAGTGGGAAATGTTTTGAATTCATAAAGATGAAAATGAAAAATGAATTATATGTTGTAAGTGAAATGAAATTGTGTAAATGATAGTGTTTTCAATGGGATCTTACGTTCACTTTGTTTGAAAGTACATTGACGGAAGGGATCTCCAGTATAACCAGAAAGACAAGTACAAGACGGCAAATGATTTACAACTTGACAGACTGCGTTTTGTCCGCATGTTCCAGGACAAGGATCTTTGCATTTGCTATTGATACACGCAAGATTTGAGGGGCAATCTGAGTTCAAGACACATTCAGGTCTACATCCTTCGTAAGGATTTCCAAAGTAACCGTTCAAACAAGTGCAAGCACCAGCGCCATTTTGTTCTCTACAAACAGCATTTGTTCCACAAGGACTTGGTGAGCAAGGAGTTGCAATCTCAATTGGATAATCTTGTCGAATTTCTGAACAATAACCGAAGGGATCTCCAGTGAATCCAGTAAGACAATAGCACATTGGAGTATGGCTAACGACTTTGCATTCTGCATTCGAGCCGCAGGCATTAGGGCATGGATCTTTACATTTCTGATTAATGCAAGCTAAGTGACTTGGACATTCCGAGTTTGCGATACATTCTGGTTTGCAGTAAGGAGGATTTCCAATCATTTCAGGCAAACAAGAGCAAGATGCTTGATCGCCTACTACACGACATTGTGCATTTGAACCACATGGTGATGGTTGACAAGGGTCTGTAGGAGGAGACTGTTGAATAACCTCAACTTGACATCTTATGAACGGATCTCCAGTATAACGAGGCGGACAGCTACAGATTGGATTATGATTTCTGACTTGACATTTTGCATTTATTCCGCACGTTCCAGGACAAGGGTCGACACATTTCTGGTTATTACAGGCTTCGTTTTGAGGACATTCATTGCTTGTGACACATTCAGGTCTACAAGTGGGTGGGGATCCAATATAACCAGGCACGCAAGAGCAAACTGCTTGACCGTTAATTTGTCTACATTGAGAATTAGGTCCACACGGAGAAGGTTGGCAAGGATTTGTTTCAACAGGAGCTGAATTAAGGAAATCATTAAGAATAAATGTTTAAGCAAAGAAGATATGATATACATACTTCTAAATGGAGAACATTGAACAAACGCATTGCCACTCATTCCTGGAGGACATGAACACATTGGAATGTGATTAATTACTTCGCAAATGGCATTCTGGCCCACAGGTTCCAGGACATGGATCGACGCATTTATTTCTTATACAAGCTTTGTCGCGAGGGCAATCGTTGTTAATAACGCACTCTGGGCGACATCCTGTATAAGGATCGCCTTGATATTCAGGCAAGCAAGAGCATATTCCGTCAAGACATTGAGAATTTGAACCACAAGGTGATGGATTGCAGGGATCGTCAAGCACAGGTTCTTTTGCTGAATAAAATGATAAATTTAAAGCAAACTGAACTTTTGGAAAAAGAGTTTCTTACGTGGAGGAGGTTTTGGATAGCAATTTGTGAATGGATCTCCTGTATCGTGTTCGGAGCAAGTACAAACTGGCGTGTGATTTATAACATGGCAAATAGCGTTATTTCCGCAAGAGCCAGGGCATGGATCTCGACATTTCTCATTAATGCAAGCTTTGTTGCTTGGACATTCAGAATTAATTGAACATTCAGGTCGACAATTTGGAGGTGCACCAATGTAAGTTGATGAACATGTACAAGATGGAGAGCCATTAATATCACGGCATTGAGAGAATGGTCCGCACGGCGATGGATTGCAAGGATCTCGATACAAGTCTTGTTGCGGTGGAATAACAGGAGCTAGATTAAGAAACAAACGTTGAAAGTAAAGAAAGAAATAAATTCAGATTTTCTCAATGAAAATCTTACGTGGTTGGGGATAACATCTTGTGAAAGGGTCTCCTGTGTATCCATCCATACAATAACAAATTGGGCTGTGATTGTTTACTCGACATTTAGAATTTTGGCCACAAGTGCCAGGACAAGGATCGACGCATTTCTGATTCGAACATGCTTTGTCATAAGAACATTCGGAGCTTACAACACACTCTGGTCTACAACCAGGTGGGCTTCCAACGTAAGTCGGAAGACAAGAGCAAACCGCTTGATTATTCACTTCTCGACATTGTGAGTTGGGACCGCAAGGAGATGGTGAACATGGATTGACGTAAGTAGGAGTGACCGCTAAATGATAAAAGTGGGAGATGTTTTGAGTTCATAAAGATGGAAATGAAAAATGAATTATGAGTTGTTAGTGAAATGAAATTGTGTAAATGATAAAGTGTGTTCAATGGGAGCTTACGTTCACTTTGTTGGAAAGTACATTGACGGAAAGGATCTCCAGTATAACCAGAGAGACAAGTACAAGACGGCAAATGATTTACAACTTGACAGACTGCGTTTTGTCCGCATGTTCCAGGACAAGGATCTTTGCATTTGCTATTGATACACGCAAGATTTGAAGAGCAATCTGAATTCAAGACACATTCAGGTCTACATCCTTCGTAAGGATTTCCAAAGTATCCGTTTAAACAAGTGCAAGCACCAGCGCCATTTTGTTCTCTACAAACAGCATTTGTTCCACAAGGACTTGGTGAGCAAGGAGTTGCAACCTCAATTGGATAATCTTGTCGAATTTCTGAACAATAACCGAATGGATCTCCAGTGAATCCAGTAAGACAATAGCACATTGGAGTATGGCTAACGACTTTGCATTCTGCATTCGAGCCGCAGGCATTAGGGCATGGATCTTTACATTTCTGATTAATGCAAGCTAAGTGACTTGGACATTCCGAGTTTCCGATACATTCTGGTTTGCAATAAGGAGGATTTCCAATCATTTCAGGCAAACAAGAGCAAGATGCTTGATCGCCTACTACACGACATTGTGCATTTGAACCACATGGTGATGGTTGACAAGGGTCTGTAGGAGGAGACTGTTGAATAACCTCAACTTGACATCTTATGAACGGATCTCCAGTATAACGAGGCGGACAGCTACAGATTGGATTATGATTTCTGACTTGACATTTTGCATTTATTCCGCACGTTCCAGGACAAGGGTCGACACATTTCTGGTTATTACAGGCTTCGTTTTGAGGACATTCATTGCTTGTGACACATTCAGGTCTACAAGTGGGTGGGGATCCAATATAACCAGGCACGCAAGAGCACACTGCTTGACCGTTAATTTGTCTACATTGAGAATTAGGTCCACATGGAGAAGGTTGGCAAGGATTTGTTTCAACAGGAGCTGAATTAAGGAAATCATTAAGAATAAATGTTTAAGCAAAGAAGATATGATATACATACTTCTAAATGGAGAACATTGAACAAACGCATTGCCACTCATTCCTGGAGGACATGAACACATTGGAATGTGATTAATTACTTCGCAAATGGCATTCTGGCCACAGGTTCCAGGACAAGGATCTACGCATTTATTTCTTATGCAAGCTTTATCGCGAGGGCAGTCGTTGTTTATAACGCACTCTGGGCGACATCCTGTATAAGGATCGCCTTGATATTCAGGCAAGCAAGAGCATATTCCGTCAAGACATTGAGAATTTGAACCACAAGGTGATGGATTGCAGGGATCGTCAAATACGGGTTCTTTTGCTAAATAAATTGATTGATTTATATTTTAAAACAAACTAAAGATTCTGATAAAAGAGTTTCTTACGTGGAGGAGGTTTCGGATAACAGTTTGTGAATGGATCTCCTGTATCGTGTTCGGAGCAAGTACACACTGGCGTGTGATTAATGACATGGCATATAGCGTTATTTCCGCAGGAGCCAGGGCAAGGATCTCGACACTTCTCATTAATGCAAGCTTTGTTGCTTGGACATTCAGAATTAATTGAACATTCAGGTCGACAATTTGGAGGTGCACCAATGTAAGTTGATGAACATGTACAAGATGGAGAGCCATTAATATCACGGCATTGAGAGAATGGTCCGCACGGCGATGGATTGCAAGGATCTCGATACAAGTCTTGTTGCGGAGGAATAACAGGGGCTAAGTTAAGAAATAAAAGTTGAAAGTAAAGAATCAAATTGAGATTTTCTCAATGAAAATCTTACGTGGCTGAGGATAACATCTTGTGAAAGGATCTCCTGTGTATCCATCCATACAATAACAAATTGGGCTGTGATTGTTTACTCGACATTTAGAATTTTGGCCACAAGTGCCAGGGCAAGGATCGACGCATTTCTGATTCGAACATGCTTTGTCATAAGAACATTCGGAGCTTACAACACACTCTGGTCTACAACCAGGTGGGCTTCCAACGTAAGTCGGAAGACAAGAGCAAACCGCTTGATTATTCACTTCTCGACATTGTGAGTTGGGACCGCAAGGAGATGGTGAACATGGATTGACGTAAGTAGGAGTGACCGCTAAATGATAAAAGTGGGAGATGTTTTGAGTTCATAAAGATGGAAATGAAAAATGAATTATGAGTTGTTAGTGAAATGAAATTGTGTAAATGATAAAGTGTGTTCAATGGGAGCTTACGTTCACTTTGTTGGAAAGTACATTGACGGAAAGGATCTCCAGTATAACCAGAGAGACAAGTACAAGACGGCAAATGATTTACAACTTGACAGACTGCGTTTTGTCCGCATGTTCCAGGACAAGGATCTTTGCATTTGCTATTGATACACGCAAGATTTGAAGAGCAATCTGAATTCAAGACACATTCAGGTCTACATCCTTCGTAAGGATTTCCAAAGTATCCGTTTAAACAAGTGCAAGCACCAGCGCCATTTTGTTCTCTACAAACAGCATTTGTTCCACAAGGACTTGGTGAGCAAGGAGTTGCAACCTCAATTGGATAATCTTGTCGAATTTCTGAACAATAACCGAATGGATCTCCAGTGAATCCAGTAAGACAATAGCACATTGGAGTATGGCTAACGACTTTGCATTCTGCATTCGAGCCGCAGGCATTAGGGCATGGATCTTTACATTTCTGATTAATGCAAGCTAAGTGACTTGGACATTCCGAGTTTCCGATACATTCTGGTTTGCAATAAGGAGGATTTCCAATCATTTCAGGCAAACAAGAGCAAGATGCTTGATCGCCTACTACACGACATTGTGCATTTGAACCACATGGTGATGGTTGACAAGGGTCTGTAGGAGGAGACTGTTGAATAACCTCAACTTGACATCTTATGAACGGATCTCCAGTATAACGAGGCGGACAGCTACAGATTGGATTATGATTTCTGACTTGACATTTTGCATTTATTCCGCACGTTCCAGGACAAGGGTCGACACATTTCTGGTTATTACAGGCTTCGTTTTGAGGACATTCATTGCTTGTGACACATTCAGGTCTACAAGTGGGTGGGGATCCAATATAACCAGGCACGCAAGAGCACACTGCTTGACCGTTAATTTGTCTACATTGAGAATTAGGTCCACATGGAGAAGGTTGGCAAGGATTTGTTTCAACAGGAGCTGAATTAAGGAAATCATTAAGAATAAATGTTTAAGCAAAGAAGATATGATATACATACTTCTAAATGGAGAACATTGAACAAACGCATTGCCACTCATTCCTGGAGGACATGAACACATTGGAATGTGATTAATTACTTCGCAAATGGCATTCTGGCCACAGGTTCCAGGACAAGGATCTACGCATTTATTTCTTATGCAAGCTTTATCGCGAGGGCAGTCGTTGTTTATAACGCACTCTGGGCGACATCCTGTATAAGGATCGCCTTGATATTCAGGCAAGCAAGAGCATATTCCGTCAAGACATTGAGAATTTGAACCACAAGGTGATGGATTGCAGGGATCGTCAAATACGGGTTCTTTTGCTAAATAAATTGATTGATTTATATTTTAAAACAAACTAAAGATTCTGATAAAAGAGTTTCTTACGTGGAGGAGGTTTCGGATAACAGTTTGTGAATGGATCTCCTGTATCGTGTTCGGAGCAAGTACACACTGGCGTGTGATTAATGACATGGCATATAGCGTTATTTCCGCAGGAGCCAGGGCAAGGATCTCGACACTTCTCATTAATGCAAGCTTTGTTGCTTGGACATTCAGAATTAATTGAACATTCAGGTCGACAATTTGGAGGTGCACCAATGTAAGTTGATGAACATGTACAAGATGGAGAGCCATTAATATCACGGCATTGAGAGAATGGTCCGCACGGCGATGGATTGCAAGGATCTCGATACAAGTCTTGTTGCGGAGGAATAACAGGGGCTAAGTTAAGAAATAAAAGTTGAAAGTAAAGAATCAAATTGAGATTTTCTCAATGAAAATCTTACGTGGCTGAGGATAACATCTTGTGAAAGGATCTCCTGTGTATCCATCCATACAATAACAAATTGGGCTGTGATTGTTTACTCGACATTTAGAATTTTGGCCACAAGTGCCAGGGCAAGGATCGACGCATTTCTGATTCGAACATGCTTTGTCATAAGAACATTCGGAGCTTACAACACACTCTGGTCTACAACCAGGTGGGCTTCCAACGTAAGTCGGAAGACAAGAGCAAACCGCTTGATTATTCACTTCTCGACATTGTGAGTTGGGACCGCAAGGAGATGGTGAACATGGATTGACGTAAGTAGGAGTGACCGCTAAATGATAAAAGTGGGAGATGTTTTGAGTTCATAAAGATGGAAATGAAAAATGAATTATGAGTTGTTAGTGAAATGAAATTGTGTAAATGATAAAGTGTGTTCAATGGGAGCTTACGTTCACTTTGTTGGAAAGTACATTGACGGAAAGGATCTCCAGTATAACCAGAGAGACAAGTACAAGACGGCAAATGATTTACAACTTGACAGACTGCGTTTTGTCCGCATGTTCCAGGACAAGGATCTTTGCATTTGCTATTGATACACGCAAGATTTGAAGAGCAATCTGAATTCAAGACACATTCAGGTCTACATCCTTCGTAAGGATTTCCAAAGTATCCGTTTAAACAAGTGCAAGCACCAGCGCCATTTTGTTCTCTACAAACAGCATTTGTTCCACAAGGACTTGGTGAGCAAGGAGTTGCAACCTCAATTGGATAATCTTGTCGAATTTCTGAACAATAACCGAATGGATCTCCAGTGAATCCAGTAAGACAATAGCACATTGGAGTATGGCTAACGACTTTGCATTCTGCATTCGAGCCGCAGGCATTAGGGCATGGATCTTTACATTTCTGATTAATGCAAGCTAAGTGACTTGGACATTCCGAGTTTCCGATACATTCTGGTTTGCAATAAGGAGGATTTCCAATCATTTCAGGCAAACAAGAGCAAGATGCTTGATCGCCTACTACACGACATTGTGCATTTGAACCACATGGTGATGGTTGACAAGGGTCTGTAGGAGGAGACTGTTGAATAACCTCAACTTGACATCTTATGAACGGATCTCCAGTATAACGAGGCGGACAGCTACAGATTGGATTATGATTTCTGACTTGACATTTTGCATTTATTCCGCACGTTCCAGGACAAGGGTCGACACATTTCTGGTTATTACAGGCTTCGTTTTGAGGACATTCATTGCTTGTGACACATTCAGGTCTACAAGTGGGTGGGGATCCAATATAACCAGGCACGCAAGAGCACACTGCTTGACCGTTAATTTGTCTACATTGAGAATTAGGTCCACATGGAGAAGGTTGGCAAGGATTTGTTTCAACAGGAGCTGAATTAAGGAAATCATTAAGAATAAATGTTTAAGCAAAGAAGATATGATATACATACTTCTAAATGGAGAACATTGAACAAACGCATTGCCACTCATTCCTGGAGGACATGAACACATTGGAATGTGATTAATTACTTCGCAAATGGCATTCTGGCCACAGGTTCCAGGACAAGGATCTACGCATTTATTTCTTATGCAAGCTTTATCGCGAGGGCAGTCGTTGTTTATAACGCACTCTGGGCGACATCCTGTATAAGGATCGCCTTGATATTCAGGCAAGCAAGAGCATATTCCGTCAAGACATTGAGAATTTGAACCACAAGGTGATGGATTGCAGGGATCGTCAAATACGGGTTCTTTTGCTAAATAAATTGATTGATTTATATTTTAAAACAAACTAAAGATTCTGATAAAAGAGTTTCTTACGTGGAGGAGGTTTCGGATAACAGTTTGTGAATGGATCTCCTGTATCGTGTTCGGAGCAAGTACACACTGGCGTGTGATTAATGACATGGCATATAGCGTTATTTCCGCAGGAGCCAGGGCAAGGATCTCGACACTTCTCATTAATGCAAGCTTTGTTGCTTGGACATTCAGAATTAATTGAACATTCAGGTCGACAATTTGGAGGTGCACCAATGTAAGTTGATGAACATGTACAAGATGGAGAGCCATTAATATCACGGCATTGAGAGAATGGTCCGCACGGCGATGGATTGCAAGGATCTCGATACAAGTCTTGTTGCGGAGGAATAACAGGGGCTAAGTTAAGAAATAAAAGTTGAAAGTAAAGAATCAAATTGAGATTTTCTCAATGAAAATCTTACGTGGCTGAGGATAACATCTTGTGAAAGGATCTCCTGTGTATCCATCCATACAATAACAAATTGGGCTGTGATTGTTTACTCGACATTTAGAATTTTGGCCACAAGTGCCAGGGCAAGGATCGACGCATTTCTGATTCGAACATGCTTTGTCATAAGAACATTCGGAGCTTACAACACACTCTGGTCTACAACCAGGTGGGCTTCCAACGTAAGTCGGAAGACAAGAGCAAACCGCTTGATTATTCACTTCTCGACATTGTGAGTTGGGACCGCAAGGAGATGGTGAACATGGATTGACGTAAGTAGGAGTGACCGCTAAATGATAAAAGTGGGAGATGTTTTGAGTTCATAAAGATGGAAATGAAAAATGAATTATGAGTTGTTAGTGAAATGAAATTGTGTAAATGATAAAGTGTGTTCAATGGGAGCTTACGTTCACTTTGTTGGAAAGTACATTGACGGAAAGGATCTCCAGTATAACCAGAGAGACAAGTACAAGACGGCAAATGATTTACAACTTGACAGACTGCGTTTTGTCCGCATGTTCCAGGACAAGGATCTTTGCATTTGCTATTGATACACGCAAGATTTGAAGAGCAATCTGAATTCAAGACACATTCAGGTCTACATCCTTCGTAAGGATTTCCAAAGTATCCGTTTAAACAAGTGCAAGCACCAGCGCCATTTTGTTCTCTACAAACAGCATTTGTTCCACAAGGACTTGGTGAGCAAGGAGTTGCAACCTCAATTGGATAATCTTGTCGAATTTCTGAACAATAACCGAATGGATCTCCAGTGAATCCAGTAAGACAATAGCACATTGGAGTATGGCTAACGACTTTGCATTCTGCATTCGAGCCGCAGGCATTAGGGCATGGATCTTTACATTTCTGATTAATGCAAGCTAAGTGACTTGGACATTCCGAGTTTCCGATACATTCTGGTTTGCAATAAGGAGGATTTCCAATCATTTCAGGCAAACAAGAGCAAGATGCTTGATCGCCTACTACACGACATTGTGCATTTGAACCACATGGTGATGGTTGACAAGGGTCTGTAGGAGGAGACTGTTGAATAACCTCAACTTGACATCTTATGAACGGATCTCCAGTATAACGAGGCGGACAGCTACAGATTGGATTATGATTTCTGACTTGACATTTTGCATTTATTCCGCACGTTCCAGGACAAGGGTCGACACATTTCTGGTTATTACAGGCTTCGTTTTGAGGACATTCATTGCTTGTGACACATTCAGGTCTACAAGTGGGTGGGGATCCAATATAACCAGGCACGCAAGAGCACACTGCTTGACCGTTAATTTGTCTACATTGAGAATTAGGTCCACATGGAGAAGGTTGGCAAGGATTTGTTTCAACAGGAGCTGAATTAAGGAAATCATTAAGAATAAATGTTTAAGCAAAGAAGATATGATATACATACTTCTAAATGGAGAACATTGAACAAACGCATTGCCACTCATTCCTGGAGGACATGAACACATTGGAATGTGATTAATTACTTCGCAAATGGCATTCTGGCCACAGGTTCCAGGACAAGGATCTACGCATTTATTTCTTATGCAAGCTTTATCGCGAGGGCAGTCGTTGTTTATAACGCACTCTGGGCGACATCCTGTATAAGGATCGCCTTGATATTCAGGCAAGCAAGAGCATATTCCGTCAAGACATTGAGAATTTGAACCACAAGGTGATGGATTGCAGGGATCGTCAAATACGGGTTCTTTTGCTAAATAAATTGATTGATTTATATTTTAAAACAAACTAAAGATTCTGATAAAAGAGTTTCTTACGTGGAGGAGGTTTCGGATAACAGTTTGTGAATGGATCTCCTGTATCGTGTTCGGAGCAAGTACACACTGGCGTGTGATTAATGACATGGCATATAGCGTTATTTCCGCAGGAGCCAGGGCAAGGATCTCGACACTTCTCATTAATGCAAGCTTTGTTGCTTGGACATTCAGAATTAATTGAACATTCAGGTCGACAATTTGGAGGTGCACCAATGTAAGTTGATGAACATGTACAAGATGGAGAGCCATTAATATCACGGCATTGAGAGAATGGTCCGCACGGCGATGGATTGCAAGGATCTCGATACAAGTCTTGTTGCGGAGGAATAACAGGGGCTAAGTTAAGAAATAAAAGTTGAAAGTAAAGAATCAAATTGAGATTTTCTCAATGAAAATCTTACGTGGCTGAGGATAACATCTTGTGAAAGGATCTCCTGTGTATCCATCCATACAATAACAAATTGGGCTGTGATTGTTTACTCGACATTTAGAATTTTGGCCACAAGTGCCAGGGCAAGGATCGACGCATTTCTGATTCGAACATGCTTTGTCATAAGAACATTCGGAGCTTACGACACACTCTGGTCTACAACCAGGTGGGCTTCCAACGTAAGTCGGAAGACAAGAGCAAACCGCTTGATTATTCACTTCTCGACATTGTGAGTTGGGACCGCAAGGAGATGGTGAACATGGATTGACGTAAGTAGGAGTGACCGCTAAATGATAAAAGTGGGAGATGTTTTGAGTTCATAAAGATGGAAATGAAAAATGAATTATGAGTTGTTAGTGAAATGAAATTGTGTAAATGATAAAGTGTGTTCAATGGGAGCTTACGTTCACTTTGTTGGAAAGTACATTGACGGAAAGGATCTCCAGTATAACCAGAGAGACAAGTACAAGACGGCAAATGATTTACAACTTGACAGACTGCGTTTTGTCCGCATGTTCCAGGACAAGGATCTTTGCATTTGCTATTGATACACGCAAGATTTGAAGAGCAATCTGAATTCAAGACACATTCAGGTCTACATCCTTCGTAAGGATTTCCAAAGTATCCGTTTAAACAAGTGCAAGCACCAGCGCCATTTTGTTCTCTACAAACAGCATTTGTTCCACAAGGACTTGGTGAGCAAGGAGTTGCAACCTCAATTGGATAATCTTGTCGAATTTCTGAACAATAACCGAATGGATCTCCAGTGAATCCAGTAAGACAATAGCACATTGGAGTATGGCTAACGACTTTGCATTCTGCATTCGAGCCGCAGGCATTAGGGCATGGATCTTTACATTTCTGATTAATGCAAGCTAAGTGACTTGGACATTCCGAGTTTCCGATACATTCTGGTTTGCAATAAGGAGGATTTCCAATCATTTCAGGCAAACAAGAGCAAGATGCTTGATCGCCTACTACACGACATTGTGCATTTGAACCACATGGTGATGGTTGACAAGGGTCTGTAGGAGGAGACTGTTGAATAACCTCAACTTGACATCTTATGAACGGATCTCCAGTATAACGAGGCGGACAGCTACAGATTGGATTATGATTTCTGACTTGACATTTTGCATTTATTCCGCACGTTCCAGGACAAGGGTCGACACATTTCTGGTTATTACAGGCTTCGTTTTGAGGACATTCATTGCTTGTGACACATTCAGGTCTACAAGTGGGTGGGGATCCAATATAACCAGGCACGCAAGAGCACACTGCTTGACCGTTAATTTGTCTACATTGAGAATTAGGTCCACATGGAGAAGGTTGGCAAGGATTTGTTTCAACAGGAGCTGAATTAAGGAAATCATTAAGAATAAATGTTTAAGCAAAGAAGATATGATATACATACTTCTAAATGGAGAACATTGAACAAACGCATTGCCACTCATTCCTGGAGGACATGAACACATTGGAATGTGATTAATTACTTCGCAAATGGCATTCTGGCCACAGGTTCCAGGACAAGGATCTACGCATTTATTTCTTATGCAAGCTTTATCGCGAGGGCAGTCGTTGTTTATAACGCACTCTGGGCGACATCCTGTATAAGGATCGCCTTGATATTCAGGCAAACAAGAGCATATTCCGTCAAGACATTGAGAATTTGAACCACAAGGTGATGGATTGCAGGGATCGTCAAATACGGGTTCTTTTGCTAAATAAATTGATTGATTTATATTTTAAAACAAACTAAAGATTCTGATAAAAGAGTTTCTTACGTGGAGGAGGTTTCGGATAACAGTTTGTGAATGGATCTCCTGTATCGTGTTCGGAGCAAGTACACACTGGCGTGTGATTAATGACATGGCATATAGCGTTATTTCCGCAGGAGCCAGGGCAAGGATCTCGACACTTCTCATTAATGCAAGCTTTGTTGCTTGGACATTCAGAATTAATTGAACATTCAGGTCGACAATTTGGAGGTGCACCAATGTAAGTTGATGAACATGTACAAGATGGAGAGCCATTAATATCACGGCATTGAGAGAATGGTCCGCACGGCGATGGATTGCAAGGATCTCGATACAAGTCTTGTTGCGGAGGAATAACAGGGGCTAAGTTAAGAAACAAAAGTTGAAAGTAAAGAATCAAATTGAGATTTTCTCAATGAAAATCTTACGTGGCTGAGGATAACATCTTGTGAAAGGATCTCCTGTGTATCCATCCATACAATAACAAATTGGGCTGTGATTGTTTACTCGACATTTAGAATTTTGGCCACAAGTGCCAGGGCAAGGATCGACGCATTTCTGATTCGAACATGCTTTGTCATAAGAACATTCGGAGCTTACAACACACTCTGGTCTACAACCAGGTGGGCTTCCAACGTAAGTCGGAAGACAAGAGCAAACCGCTTGATTATTCACTTCTCGACATTGTGAGTTGGGACCGCAAGGAGATGGTGAACATGGATTGACGTAAGTAGGAGTGACCGCTAAATGATAAAAGTGGGAGATGTTTTGAGTTCATAAAGATGGAAATGAAAAATGAATTATGAGTTGTTAGTGAAATGAAATTGTGTAAATGATAAAGTGTGTTCAATGGAAGCTTACGTTCACTTTGTTGGAAAGTACATTGACGGAAAGGATCTCCAGTATAACCAGAGAGACAAGTACAAGACGGCAAATGATTTACAACTTGACAGACTGCGTTTTGTCCGCATGTTCCAGGACAAGGATCTTTGCATTTGCTATTGATACACGCAAGATTTGAAGAGCAATCTGAATTCAAGACACATTCAGGTCTACATCCTTCGTAAGGATTTCCAAAGTATCCGTTTAAACAAGTGCAAGCACCAGCGCCATTTTGTTCTCTACAAACAGCATTTGTTCCACAAGGACTTGGTGAGCAAGGAGTTGCAACCTCAATTGGATAATCTTGTCGAATTTCTGAACAATAACCGAATGGATCTCCAGTGAATCCAGTAAGACAATAGCACATTGGAGTATGGCTAACGACTTTGCATTCTGCATTCGAGCCGCAGGCATTAGGGCATGGATCTTTACATTTCTGATTAATGCAAGCTAAGTGACTTGGACATTCCGAGTTTCCGATACATTCTGGTTTGCAATAAGGAGGATTTCCAATCATTTCAGGCAAACAAGAGCAAGATGCTTGATCGCCTACTACACGACATTGTGCATTTGAACCACATGGTGATGGTTGACAAGGGTCTGTAGGAGGAGACTGTTGAATAACCTCAACTTGACATCTTATGAACGGATCTCCAGTATAACGAGGCGGACAGCTACAGATTGGATTATGATTTCTGACTTGACATTTTGCATTTATTCCGCACGTTCCAGGACAAGGGTCGACACATTTCTGGTTATTACAGGCTTCGTTTTGAGGACATTCATTGCTTGTGACACATTCAGGTCTACAAGTGGGTGGGGATCCAATATAACCAGGCACGCAAGAGCACACTGCTTGACCGTTAATTTGTCTACATTGAGAATTAGGTCCACATGGAGAAGGTTGGCAAGGATTTGTTTCAACAGGAGCTGAATTAAGGAAATCATTAAGAATAAATGTTTAAGCAAAGAAGATATGATATACATACTTCTAAATGGAGAACATTGAACAAACGCATTGCCACTCATTCCTGGAGGACATGAACACATTGGAATGTGATTAATTACTTCGCAAATGGCATTCTGGCCACAGGTTCCAGGACAAGGATCTACGCATTTATTTCTTATGCAAGCTTTATCGCGAGGGCAGTCGTTGTTTATAACGCACTCTGGGCGACATCCTGTATAAGGATCGCCTTGATATTCAGGCAAGCAAGAGCATATTCCGTCAAGACATTGAGAATTTGAACCACAAGGTGATGGATTGCAGGGATCGTCAAATACGGGTTCTTTTGCTAAATAAATTGATTGATTTATATTTTAAAACAAACTAAAGATTCTGATAAAAGAGTTTCTTACGTGGAGGAGGTTTCGGATAACAGTTTGTGAATGGATCTCCTGTATCGTGTTCGGAGCAAGTACACACTGGCGTGTGATTAATGACATGGCATATAGCGTTATTTCCGCAGGAGCCAGGGCAAGGATCTCGACACTTCTCATTAATGCAAGCTTTGTTGCTTGGACATTCAGAATTAATTGAACATTCAGGTCGACAATTTGGAGGTGCACCAATGTAAGTTGATGAACATGTACAAGATGGAGAGCCATTAATATCACGGCATTGAGAGAATGGTCCGCACGGCGATGGATTGCAAGGATCTCGATACAAGTCTTGTTGCGGAGGAATAACAGGGGCTAAGTTAAGAAACAAAAGTTGAAAGTAAAGAATCAAATTGAGATTTTCTCAATGAAAATCTTACGTGGCTGAGGATAACATCTTGTGAAAGGATCTCCTGTGTATCCATCCATACAATAACAAATTGGGCTGTGATTGTTTACTCGACATTTAGAATTTTGGCCACAAGTGCCAGGGCAAGGATCGACGCATTTCTGATTCGAACATGCTTTGTCATAAGAACATTCGGAGCTTACAACACACTCTGGTCTACAACCAGGTGGGCTTCCAACGTAAGTCGGAAGACAAGAGCAAACCGCTTGATTATTCACTTCTCGACATTGTGAGTTGGGACCGCAAGGAGATGGTGAACATGGATTGACGTAAGTAGGAGTGACCGCTAAATGATAAAAGTGGGAGATGTTTTGAATTCACAAAGCGATGTGTAAAAAATGAATTATGAGTTGTTAGTGAAATGTAATTAAGTAGAGTACAAATTTTTGTCAATGAGATCTTACGTTCATTTTGTTGGAAGGTACATTGACGGAAGGGATCTCCAGTATAACCAGAGAGACAAGTACAAGACGGCAAATGATTTACAACTTGACAGACTGCGTTTTGTCCGCATGTTCCAGGGCAAGGATCTTTGCATTTGCTATTGATACACGCAAGATTTGAAGGGCAATCTGAGTTCAAGACACATTCAGGTCTACATCCTTCGTAAGGGTTTCCAACATAGTCGCTTATACAAGAACAGGAGCCGGCGCCATTTTGCTCTCTGCAAATGGCGTTTGTTCCGCATGGAGTAGGGGAGCAAGGTTGAAGTCTTTCAGGTTCAGAGTGGGCTGCAATGTGGGTAAATGTTTGGATAAAAGATATTTACGTAACTCAGATTTCTGTTAGCGTAATTTAATATTGTTGGCATTGCACGGTACGGGGTTACGGAGGCAAGCGATTGGTTTATAGCTTATTTAAATAACTTTAATTCGCACCGAAACTTTGAAGCATTGAAGCGGAACTTTCGAATATTAGAATGAAGGGACTCACCAATTATTCTTTGACAGCCGTAGAATGGATCGCCAGTAAAACCAATATCGCAAGTACATATTGGGTTGTGATTGATGACTGAGCACTGTGAATCTGGTCCACAAGCTCCAGGGCACGGGTCTTTGCATTTCTGGTTAATACAAGCAAGTGAACTGCTGCATTCGTTGTTGATGGTACATTCAGGACGACAATTGGGTGGATTTCCGATCATTCCGAGTGCGCAGGAACAAGCAGGAGATTCTCCTACGACTTTGCATTGAGAGTTTGGTCCACATGGAGACGGAATACATGGATTTGTTTGTTGTTTAGGTTCATCATAAATCACAGAGCATCGACTGAATGGATCTCCAGTATAACCGTTAATGCAACTACATACTGGATTATGATTGATTACTCTGCATTGTGCGTTTTCACCGCAACTTCCAGGGCAAGGATCAATGCATTTCTGGTTCATACATGATTTTGATAAATCACATTCAGAGCTGACGATACATTCAGGTCTGCAGCTTGGTGGTCCTCCAATCATTCCTGGTTGACATGAGCATACAGCTAAACCATTATTAGCCCGACAAACACTGTTTGGTCCACATGGTGAAGGTGAACATGGATTTTCTGGTCGCTTTGTCTCAGGTATTACTTTACATTGTGTGAAAGCGTCACCAGTCATTCCTTGGGGACATGAACACGCCGGAATGTGATTTATAACGTTACAAAGAGCGTTTTGTCCGCAAGTTCCTGGGCATGGGTCAACACATTTGTTTCTAATACAAGCTTTTGTTGGAGAACATTCTGTGCTTAGAACGCATTCAGGTCTACAGCCGGAATAAGGATCGCCTTGATATTCAGGTAAGCAGGAACAAATTCCGTTCGAACATTGTGAGTTTGCTCCGCAAGGTGACGGATTGCATGGATCAATGTCTCTTGGTGGGGGTTTCTCTACAACTTGAACGCATTGTGTGAAGGGGTCGCCAGTGAAGCCAGTTTGACAGCTACAAACAGGAATGTGGTTTTGTACATGGCATTCTGTGTTAAAGCCACATGCACCATTGCAAGGATCCTTGCATTTTTCGTTGATGCATGCTTGACTTGACTGACAATCAGTATTGACAACACATTCGGGCCTACAATTTGGTGGTGATCCAATGTAAGATTGAATGCAGGAACACGATGGCGAGTCACCAATTGGGCGGCATTCTGCATAAAGTCCACATGGAGATGGTACGCAAGGGTTTTTAGGTCTTGGCGCTGGTTCAACAACTTTAGGTGAGACTTGGCATCGAACAAATGGATCTCCTGTATATCCAGATCTACAGCTGCAGATAGGATTGTGGTTGATAACTTCACAAATCGCATCAACGCCACAAGTTCCTCGGCATGGATTTTTACATTTGTAATTATGACAAGCTTGTTGAATTGGACATTCAGAGTTGATTGTACACTCTGGGCGACAGTTTGGAGGACTTCCAACATACTCAGGGGTGCAAGAGCAAACAGCAACTTTGTTTACTTCGCGACATTGAGAGTTTGGACCACACGGCGATGGATTGCATGGATTAACGACTGGCGGCTGAGTGATTGGTTCTTGACGAACAAGTTGACATGATGTAAATGGATCGCCAACAAAGTTATTCAAACATGAACAGGTTGGAACATGATTAATAACTCTACACTCTGCGTTTTGACCACAAATTCCTGGGCAAGGGTCAGCGCACTTATTTCGAATACAAGCTAAACTTGAAGAGCAGTCAGAGTTCAATACGCACTCAGGTCTGCAACCTTCGTATGGATTTCCAAAGTATTCTGGAATGCATTTGCAGGAACCAACTCCGTTGCGTTGAATACATTCTGCATTTGGTCCACATGGTGAAGGTTCGCATGGATTGATAGGTTCTTCTCTAATTGTTTGAGGTATGCATTGAACAAAAGGATTGCCAGTGAATCTGTCTGGACATGTGCACGAAATGGTATGTGAAATAACTCGGCATTCTGCATTTGTTCCACAAACTTCCGGGCACGGGTTTGTACATTTTTGATTAATACATGATCTGTCACTCGGACAGTCTGAATTAATCGTACATTCTGGACGACAGTTTGGAGCTTTTCCGATATATCCAGCAATACATTGACATACTGGAGAGGGTCCATTTGATGTGCATTGTGAGTTTGGTCCGCAAGGTGAAGGCACGCAGGGTTCTTTTCGTTCTTCTTCTTGTACAACTGGAGGTATTTCGAAGCAGCTTCGGAAAGGATCGCCAGTTTGTCCTGCGGGGCAACTGCAAATCGGACTATGGTTGATTACCTCGCAACGCGCATTGAACCCGCAAGTTCCTGGGCATGGATCAATACATTTTCGATTCACACAAGCCTTATCCTGAGAGCACTCTGAACTAAGAACGCATTCAGGTCGACAACTTGGTGGAGCTCCGATGTATTCAGGCAAGCATGTACATACAGCTCGATCGTTAACATTACGACACTGTGAGTTTTGGCCGCAAGGGGAGGGTTGACAAGGATTAAGTTGAATCTTCGGTTCTTCAAGCTTTTGCGTACATCTTGCAAACGCATTTCCTTCATAACCCTCATTACAAGAGCATGTTGGAATGTGATTGATTACTTCACATCGTGCATTTTCACCACAAACACCAGGGCAAGGATCGACGCATTTGTTTCTTAAACAAGCCTTATTACGAGGACAGTCATTATTTAAGACACATTCAGGTCGACATCCAGTGTAAGGATCACCGTGATATTCTGCTAAGCATGAGCAAATTCCATTTGAACATTGAGCGTTTGGTCCGCACGGAGATGGGTTACAAAGATCACGAGGAATTGGTCTTTCCGTAGTCGCTGGAATTGGTCGGCATCCAGCAAACGGATCACCTTCGTAACCTTGAGGGCATGTGCAGATTGGAACATGATTTTGTACTCTACATTCAGCGTCTATTCCACAGGAGCCAACACAAGGATCTTTACATTTTTGATTAATGCAAGCTTCTTGACTAGGGCATTCTGCGTTAAGAACGCATTCAGGACGGCAGTTTGGAGGAGCTCCAATATAATTTGGAAGACACGAACATGCAGGGTTGCCACCGATCAATTGACACTTGGCATTAGGCCCACAAGGTGATGGTTCGCAAGAAGGTGCTTCGACAGGTTCAGGATCCCGTTGGATAGCTATAGATATTTTTTTTTATAAATAAGATAAATTTGGTAATAAAAGAAAGGGTTCACTTACGAATTCTTGAGCATCGTGCAAACGGATCGCCAGTGTAACCATTAGGACAAGAGCAAATTGGATTGTGATTAAGAGTTTTACAGTTTGCTTCTACTCCGCAAGTATTCGGGCATGGATCAGCGCATTTCTGATTTACACATGCCATCTGATCGGAACATTCAGAATTAACTACGCATTCTGGTCTACATCCTGGTGGGCTTCCAATATAGTTAGGCAAGCATGAGCATACGCCTTGACTATTTACTTCTCGGCATTGTGAATTTGGTCCGCAAGGTGAAGGCACGCATGGATTTGTTCTTGGTGGTGGAGTGCGTGGCTCTTCTCTGCACAAGAAGAAAGGATCTCCAGTATATCCAGCAGGGCAGGTGCATAATGGAACGTGTTTTTGAACATCACAAATGGCATACGAACCACATGTTCCAACGCAAGGGTCAATACATTTATTTCTAACGCAAGCCAAGCGGTCGGAGCAATCATTATTGGATTCACATTCTCGTCGACAACCCTTTTCGTTGTCAAATGGATTGCCTTCGTAACCTTCGAAACAGAAGCAAGCTCCTGCTCCGTTATTTTCTCGACATTCGGCGTTAGGTCCACAAGGTGAGGGATCACAAGGTCTTGCAATTGGCGTTTGTTCCGTTGCTAAATAAAAGATAAAATGTTAAATGCTTTCTCATAGTTCGCTTAGAACACTTCTTACATGGAGAAGGAATCGGAGAACATTGAATAGTAGGATCACCTTCATAGCCAACTACACAAGTGCATACTGCATTATGATTTATAACAGAACATCTAGCGTTTACACCACAAGAACCAGGACAAGGATCGCTACATTTCTCATTGATACAAGCCAAATTACTTGGACATTCCGCATTAATTGTGCATTCTGGTCGACAGTTTGGAGATTGCCCAATATAGTTTGGTAGGCATGAGCAGGCAGCTTGTGAACCAATCACTCTACATTGTGAATTTGGTCCGCAAGGCGATGGAATGCATGGATTTTCAGGTTCCCTTAGAATAGGAGCTACAAGTAACAAGTAAGAATGTGAAAGAGAAACATACTAAGAGAAGGATAAAATATTCATACTCTCAAGTTTATGGCATCCGTTGAACGGATCTCCAGTAAATCCAGGAGCACAACTACAGATCGGATTGTGGTTGACAACATTACAACGTGCATTATCACCGCAAGTTCCTGGGCATGGATCGACGCATTTTTCGTTGATGCATGCTTTGTTCAAAGAGCACTCCGAACTAACTACACATTCAGGTCGACACATAGGAGGAATACCAATATAACCGACAATGCAGGAGCAGATTGCATGATTGTTAATCTCTCTACATTGACTGTTTGGTCCACATGGTGATGGTTTACATGGATTTTCAATTGGCTTAGGAGTAGCTTAAGAGAAGAAATAACAAAAGATAGTAAGAACCTTCCACCATTGAATAAATAAAATAATCTAATGAACTTACTTATTTCGACGAGGCTGCAACTTCTGGTAGGATCTCCTTCATATCCAATTAAGCAAAGACATATTGGAGCGTGGTTTTGAACGCGACATTCAGCGTTAATGCCACAAACTCCTGGACATGGATCTTTGCATTTATTGTTGACGCAGGCTTTCGAACGATCACAATCAGAATTTTGAACGCATTCTGGTCGACAACCTGTGTAAGGGTCTCCATAATATTCTGGTAAACAACTGCAAGATCCAGCTCCATTTCTTTCTTTACATTCAGCGTTCGCGCCACATGGCGATGGATTACATGGTTCACGTTTCTCTTCCACTGGTGGAGCTAAATAATTTAAATAGGTAATGAAAGAATGACAATAGAAAATAGATTTTTAAAACAGATTGAGCAAGATGGAGCTTACAGTATTGGATTTCAGAACAGACAGAGAAAGGATCACCACTAAATCCATTTTTACATTGACACACAGGGCTGTGTTTAACTACAGTGCATATAGAGTTGACACCGCACGATCCAATACAAGGATCTGCGCACTTTTCATTGATGCATGCAAGATTTGATGAGCATTCTGCGTTTATAGTACATTCGGGACGACAGTTAGGGGAACGTCCGATATAGTTGGGAAGACATGAGCATGCTGGGAGATTTCCGACAACACGACAAGCAGAGTAAGGACCGCATGGTGAAGGAACGCATGGATTGCCTGTAGGCTCTTCCAAAATAGGTTCTAGAATTGAACAGTTTGATATTGGTGCAAGTTCATGAATAAATTGGCCTTAAATGAGCTTACTTCTTTCAAGAAGACACTGAACAAAAGGATCGCCAGTATAACCTGCCGAGCAACTACAAATTGGATTATGGTTGAGTACTTGACATCTCGCATTTGAGCCACAAGTGCCAGGGCAAGGGTCGACACATTTTTGATTGATACACGCTTTGTCTTGGCTACATTCAGCACTAACAACACATTCGGGTCGACAACTTGGTGGCATGCCAATATATCCTTTCAAACACGAGCAAACTGCATGTGAATTGATTTCTCTACATTGTGAGTTAGCTCCACAAGGCGAAGGCACGCAAGGATTTGATGGTTCTTCAACTGAAGGCATTGGAAAATTTAATATTTTTTTGAGATTTGAGACATTAAAAGTTTCTTACTAGGTGTGTTGATAATTTGATGACATGATCTTAGTGGATCACCAGTGTATCCATCATGACAAGAGCAACTTGGATTGTGATTAAGAGTTTTGCAGAATGCATTAACTCCACAAACTCCTGGGCAAGGATCTTGGCATTTATTTCTAATACAAGCTTTGTCTCTTGGACATTCGCTATTTGAAACACATTCTGGTTTACAACCAACGTATGGATCGCCGAAGTACTCAGGGATGCATGAGCAAGAGCCTACACCATTACGTTCTTTGCAAACAGTGTTTGCTCCACAAGGCGAAGGATTACAAGGTTGAGAAGGTTCTTCACGAATGACAGGGGCTAGAAACGGAAGAATAGTTGTAGATGAAAGATGAAGAACAAAAGCAAATGAAGCAATAAAATGACTATTCACAATAAAATTAATCTATTTATGCGACTTAAATTTTAATGTTAGTTAAAGATATTTTCTTACTTTGTACAACTGAACATCCAGAGAAAGGATCACCAGTATAGCCCGTCATGCATGAGCAAACTGGCGAATGGCTGCGTACACTACACAAAGCATTGAAACCACATGAACCAGGACAAGGATCTTTACATCGCTCATTGATGCATGCAAGGTTTGATGGGCATTCGGAATTGATTGAGCATTCTGGACGACAATTTGGTGGTCGACCAATATAGTTTTGTACACAAGAACAGACAGGTTGACTATTGACATCTCGACATTGCGAGTATGGGCCGCAGGGAGAGGGAATGCACGGATTTTCCGGTTCCCTTAATATAGGAACTTCTGTCAAAATCAAATCGAAGTTTTAGAAAATACTTTCAGAGTTAGCAACGTTAGTTTATTTCTTACTTTCTTCTTTGAAGCACCTTACGAATGGGTCTCCTTCATAATGAGGAGGACAGCTACAAATAGGACTGTGATTGATAACTTGACACTTCGCATTAATTCCGCAAGTTCCAGGACAAGGGTCGACACATTTTTGATTATAACATGCTTTATCTTGAACACAGTCAGAACTAACGACGCATTCGGGATGACATGCCGGCGGAGATCCAATATAGTTTTTGCTGCATGAACATATTGCGTGTCCATTTGAAGCTTTGCATTCACTATATGGACCACACGGCGAAGGATGACAAGGGTCGATTGGTGGCAGATGTTCTAATGATTGATATAGAGTTAAGAAGGTTTCCAAAAACTAATAGAATAAACTTTACGTTTTGGTGGTTCACGACAACCGCTGATTGGATTTCCAGTAAAACCGGGGAAGCAAGTACAAGTTGGAGAATGATTGATAACATGACATTCTGCATTATTGCCGCAAACTCCAGGGCATGGGTCAACGCATTTCTGATTGAAACAAGCTCTTGATCTATCGCAATCATTGTTCGCAATACATTCAGGTTTGCAATAATTGTAAGGATCACCGAAATATTCTGGTAAACAACTGCAAGAACCTGCTCCGTTTCTTTCCTTACAAACTGCGTTTGCACCGCATGGCGAAGGATCACAAGGCATTGGTATTTCAGGTTGTACATACACTAAGGAAATATGAATTAATCAAAATATTTTGGTCTGAGACATTTGCAAGAAAATCCTTACATGGAACTGGAGAGCATTGAGAGAAAGGATCGCCTGAATATTGTGGCAAGCAATGACACATTCCTTGGTGGTTTATTACTGAACATAGAGCGTTCACACCACAAAGACCAGGGCAAGGGTCTTGACATTTCATATTCTTGCAACCAAGATTTGTTGGGCAATCTGAATTTTGAACGCATTCTGGTTTACAATACGGAGGAGATCCGACGTAATTTGGAAGGCAAGAACAAACGCCCTGATTGTTGATTTCTCGGCATTGTGAATTCTGTCCGCATGGAGACGGTACGCATGGGTTTACATGATCTTCAATAGGTCGTCCTAACAATCGAATTTTCCATTAATATTTTGTCGTATGTTATTATAAGAGATCTTACGTTCTTCAATGACAATGCATCGAATAAATGGATCACCGCTAAAGCCGCTGTTGCAACTACAGATTGGACTATGATTGACAACATTACAGCGAGCATTGATTCCGCAAGTTCCAGGACATGGATCTTTACATTTTTGATTTATGCAACTTTTGTCTAAAGAGCAATCTGCATTGACAACACATTCAGGGCGGCAATTTGGCGGACTTCCAATGAAACTTGGTATGCATGAACAAACAGCTACGTTGTTGATCTTTCGACATTGTGAATTTGCGCCACAAGGAGATGGTTGACAAGGATCAATTGGATCTTCGTGAACAACTTAAAATGGAAATAATTTTAAATGATTTTCAAGCAGAGCGAAAAGTTGCTTACTTGGTGGAATTCTACTACAACTCTCGAATGGATTTCCTCTAAAACCGTGATCGCAAGTACATGTTGGAGAATGATTAAGAACACTGCATACAGCGTTATTACCACAAACTCCTGGACATGGATCTACGCATTTCAAATTAATACAAGCTTTGTTCATTGGGCATTCGCTGTTCATCATGCATTCTGGTCGACAACCGATGTAAGGATCTCCATGATAATTGGGAATGCAAGCGCATGAGCCAGCACCGTTTTGTTCACGGCAATTGGCATTTACTCCACATGGATTATTTTGACAAGGAGTTTCATCCGGAGGTAAATATGGTACTGAAAATCGTTGATAGAAAAAGAAATAAAATAGTGCCCAAAATTTAACTGTGAAAGTTTCTTACATTGAGGCTGTGCATAACAACCTCTGAACGGGTCACCAATAAAACCATGGGAACATGTGCAAAGTGGAATATGCGAGGCAACTGTGCATTCAGCATTTGAACCACATGAACCGATGCAAGGATTTTGACATTTTTGATTTATGCAAGCAAAGCTTGACGGACAATCGGAATTAACAGTGCATTCAGGTCGACAATTAGGGGCTCGGCCAATGTGTGAAGGTAGACACGAGCATACTGCTAAATTGTTCTGTGTACGACATTGTGAGTTGGGGCCGCAAGGTGTCGGGATACAAGGATTGATAGGTTCCTCATGAGCGATAGGTTTGTCTAAAATATAAATAATCATGCAACCAATTCCAAGCTTAAGCTCGAAAAATTATTTTCAGATGATGAACAGTGAATATAATTTTTCGAAACTTTACCGAAGCTTACGTTCTATTCTACAAAACTCAAAGGGATCGCCAGTATATCCACTGGTGCAAGTGCAAATCGGGCTATGACTGACAACTCTACAAACAGCATTTTGTCCGCAAGCGCCAATGCAAGGATCGACGCATTTGTTTCTCGAACATGCTTTGTTTCTAGGGCAGTCAGAGTTAACCATACACTCAACATGGCAGTTAGGAGGTGCTCCAAAGTAATTGGGCAGGCATGAGCAAACAGCTCGATTATCGTTGATTTGACAGATACTGTTTGCCCCGCATGGTGAGGGAACACATGGATTTTTAATTGGTTCTTCTTGTCCTATAATTTGTAAGTTTCAACTGAATTCTTGTTGTCGGAATGAAGATTAGGACAAACTTACGAATTTCAATTTGGTGGCATCTTTGAGTTGGATCACCGGTAAAGCCATTTATACATTGGCAATGCGGGGAGTGGAAAAGAACTCTGCATTCAGCATTCAAACCACAACTTCCAATGCAAGGATCAACACATTTAGTATTTTCACAAGATTTGGAGCGGTCGCAATCTGAATTCTGAATACATTCAGGTCTACAACTAACGTATGGGTCACCAAAATAGTTTTGCATGCATGCACATGATCCAGCACCATTCCTTTCTTTGCAAATAGCATTTGCACCACAAGGAGAAGGATTGCAAGGTTCATAAACCTCAATGGGATGGACTATAGAAGGGTTTACATAAATTGTACAAGAAAATATTTATAACAGAAAGATATTGGAAATTGAAAGAAACTGAAAAACTAAAATCTAAGTACTTACATTGTTTGACGTTACATCCAGAGTAGGGATCGCCCTCGTAGCCATCGAAGCAGTTGCAGATTGGTTGATGGTTCTGAACGTTACAGATAGCATTGAAGCCACATGAACCAACACAAGGATCAGCGCACTTTTGATTGAAGCAAGCACGGTTTGATGGACAGTCTTGGTTGATCGTGCATTCAGGACGACAATTTGGAGGAGCTCCGAACATGCCTGCAACGCAGAGACAAGTTGCTCTATCGTTGTTTGCAGTACATTGGCTGTTAGGTCCGCAAGGTGAAGGAACGCATGGATTTTTACGAGGTTCTTCTTTTGCTATAAGAAAATTGAATGATTTCGTAAAACAAAAATTGAAAATAAATTAAATTCTTACGTTTAATTGTACATTGAACAAACGGATCACCAACGTATTTTGGAGGACAGCTGCAAATCGGGTTGTGGTTTCGAACTTGGCAATTAGCATTTACTCCACATGTTCCAGGGCACGGATCGACGCATTTCTGTCTGATGCAAGCTTTCTGAGAATCACACTCAGAGCTGACAATGCATTCAGGTCGACATTGAGGTGGCGCTCCGATATATCCAGCTATACATGAACAAGCAGGTCTTCCATCAACAACACGACAAAGTGAGTTAGGGCCGCAAGGAGATGGTTCGCATACATTTGTGGGTGGAACATAGGCAGGAATTTCTTTTTTACATCCATTGAAAGGATCGCCGTTGAATCCACGTGAACAACTACAAATTGGAATGTGGTTTGCAACGGAACATTCTGCATTTGATCCGCAAATTCCGGGACAAGGATCGCGACAGAATTGGTTGACACAAGCGAGTTGTGAAGGACAGTCTGCGTTAAGGATGCATTCTGGACGACATCCAGTTGAATAAGGATCTCCTCGATAAGGAGGAATGCATGAACATTTGGCAGCATTGTTGTAGACTGAGCATTCGGCATTTTCACCGCATGGAGATGGGTAGCATGGATTTTTCGAGTCATGGGTAACTTCAAAGATTTTCTGACATCCGACGAAAGAATCACCTTCATATCCTGGCAAGCAATTACAGTAAGCAGAGTGAGCAACTACATGACACTCAGCGTTTGGTCCGCAAGCGTTTGCACAAGGATCGGCACATTTTTCTCTGATGCAGGCCTTGTCTTGAGGGCATTCAGAATTAAGAATACATTCGGGTCGGCAGTAAGGTGGTTTTCCGATGAAGTTCTCGATGCATGAGCAAACGGGTCTGTTCTGTTTGACTTGGCACACAGAATTTTGACCACAAGGAGATGGAATGCAAGGATTTCTATCAACTTCACGATCTTCAATATTTGGCTCCTCAAAATATTGACATGCAACAAATGGATCACCTCGAAGACCTTTAGGGCAACTACAGATCGGATTGTGATTGACAACTTGACATTCAGCGTTAGCACCGCAGGTACCAGGGCAAGGGTCGATACATCTTTGATTGTCACAAGCCTTGTTGAGTGAACATTCGCTACTGACAATACATTCGGGTTGACAGAAAGGTGGGGAACCTTTGTAAGTTGGCAGACATGAGCAAACAGCGACATTAGATGTAATGAGACATCTACTGTTTGGACCACATGGTGATGGATCACAAGGATTAAGAGGCACGATTGGTGTTATTCTAATTTCATTGCATGACACAAGAGCGTCTCCTGAGTGATTTGGTGGACAGTAGCAAACAGGATAGTGATTGATGACTTCGCAGAGTGAATTTCTTCCGCATGCTCCCTCGCAAGGGTTTTCACACTTGTAATTGCGACAAGCTTTTTGAACAGGACAGTCAGTGTTGATGACACATTCTGGCCGACAACCAATAAGGGGATCGCCATAGAAACCTTTTCTGCAAACGCATTTGAATACTTTTCCTTTTTGAGTACATTCAGTATTCGCGCCACACAAAATATTGTCACATGTGACTGGACCTTCGTCGGCAACTGGATGACTACATTGCTCGAATGGATTTCCAACTAATCCCTCATTGCATCTACAGATTGGATTATGGTTGATAACTTCACAGTAAGCATTGTATCCGCAAGATCCAGGGCAAGGGTCAATACATTTCTGTCCGAGGCAAGCCTTATCAAATGGACATTCTGAGTTGCTTAAGCATTCAGGTCGGCATTGAGGGTTGAGAGAGGCTTCTGGAGACGAGCAGATATCGCAGATTGCTACATTATCACCAAATATTTGACAAGGAACGTTAGGGCCGCATGGTGAGGGGTCGCAAGGATTGTGTTTTTCTTCACGGTGAGGTATTGGCGTACATTGATAGAAAGCATCGCCAATATAACCAGCTGGACATTGACATACGGCAACATGCTCATAAACTCGGCATTGTGAGTTAATTCCGCAAACTTCTTTAGCGCAAGGTTCAACACATTTCTGGTTGACACAAGCCTTTGTAGTTGGGCAGTCAGAGTTAAGAACACATTCGGGTCGACATCCATCTTGAGGGCTACCCAAGAAGTCTTTGATGCATGAGCAAACAGCTTTCTTACGTTGAATTTTACAAACAGTGTTGATGCCACATGGAGTAGGATTACAAGGATCTTTAGGAACGTCTCTTTCTTCAAGGTGATAGCAGGCTTGTAGTGGGTTTCCAGTGAGTCCGCTATTGCAGAAGCAAACTGGATGATGTTTCTCAACACGGCAATAGGCATTATGGCCACAAGAGCCAGGACAAGGATCTTGACATTTGAAACCAATACAAGCTCTATTGTCATTGCATTCATCGTCAACTTGGCATTCATATCCGTGGCAACCTTGAAGACTGGTTGGATCTCCACCAAGTCCTTCAGGGCAAACGCACATGCTTTTACCATCGGGAGAGACAAGACATTGAGCATTTGGTCCGCATGGGTTAGGTTGGCATATTGATTTAGGTGGTTCTTGGCAGCCATTGTATGGATCTCCGACGAATCCGGATCGGCAATAGCATTGCTCTCTATTTTGAACAACGAAGCAATCAGCATTTCTTGCACAAGGCCCAGGTTTGCAAAGTTCTTGTACAACGACGGGCTCAACGCATTGACGGAATGGATTTCCGACAGAGCTACCAGGGCAATAGCAATTAGGATTTCTTGAAGCGTCGCACATTGCTCCGTGACCGCATGGATTTGGATCACAAGGATTCAATGGCTCGACGCATCCTCTGATTGTATTGGGGCTTTCAATGAATCCTGAGATGCACGAACATTTTGCAATTCCATTTTGAATCGAGCATTGTGTATTAGGGCCGCAAGGGGATGGGTCGCATGGGCTTTGTGGAGGGCCGCATTGTTTTCGGGGCGGGTTTCCTTCAAAACCAGGTAAGCAGAAGCATCTTGGTTTACCATCAATGACTCTGCAGCCACTGTTGGGACCACAAGAGTTCTTTTCACATTGTCCTCCTTCAGGAATGCATGCTTGGAATGGATTTCCTGTCATTCCTTTAGGACAGTAGCAGATCGGGTTGCCTCTGTCAAGTTCGCAAAGGGCGTGTGTTCCGCAGGGATTGGGGTCACAAGGGTCAGAGGGTGGGCCACATACTTCAAGTGGATTTCCAGTATAGCCGGTGGGGCATTTACATGAGGCTTTATGATTCTTGACAATACATTCTGCATTGACTCCACATTGGCATGGTGAAGAACATTGGGTATTAATACAGGCTTGAGAACTTGGACACTCACGATCTGATTTACATCCTGTGACTCTTGAGCATTCAATGTAAGCATTGCCGTCATAACCAGCTGGGCACTTGCAGGTGAATCCGTGATTCTCAGGAATGCATTCAGCTCCATCACCACACGAATCTTCCAGGCAAGGGTTGATACAAATTCTATTCAATCGATCGCAGAATTTATCCGGTGGACAATCTTCATTGTACTGACAGACAGGTACGTAGTTGTCAACTAAATGATGCCAATAGTGAGTAATAAGGTAGAGCATGAACTAACATCTCGACTTACCTAATTGACAGCCAACGTATCCGTTTCCATGATAATTTTCCACGCAGCTACAGTCGGAACCGTGATTTACATTTATACAAACAGCGTGCTCTGCACAAGGATTGCGAACGTCGCAAGGTGGTTGACAAACATTTTGTATACAAGCTTCAGTGAGTGAACAATCTTCGTTGACAGTGCATTGTACTGGTGCATCGGAACAAACATCAAGTGAAGAAAAAAAATCATTTTAAAAAGTGCGTCACAAACAAATTGCAGGTTCAAGACGTTTCGATAACAAATTAATATTTTTTTGTTCGTTAGATGTTATCACATGAATTTCAATATTAATTTTATTATCTCAGCTGTGAATGTGAATTGTTGTAAGTTCTTACATAAGTCTCGTGTTGTACAGTTAATTGCTGGATTGCCTTCATGTCCTTTAGGGCACATACAAATGGGCCGATGCATTTTGACTTGACAGATAGCATTTGTTGCACAAACTTCGCGGAACTGACAAGGATCTTCGCATTGGCCCATATAACATGCCTCCGATTCAATACAATCGTTATCCGAATTGCAAGGACCGGGTCTTTTAGGCATACCGGGTTCTGATTAATGAAAACAGTTGGATTAAGTTATTAATTGTAGCTCATGTAAAAAAGTTGCATGAGGCGGTTTATAATACAAGAAATGAGTTCGTGAAATTTTTAGAATGTGTTTTGTATTTAGTGATTCAAAACTTTTCAGTCAAGAAAACTTCTTAACTGATTCGTTTTTGGTGTAATTGCAGTTCAGATATGTAGATGTGTTCCATTCACCAAAATGAATTTTAAAGCAGATCGTGTAAATGATTTTAATTTTGGCAATTCCATCGATACTCACTGCGACTGAATTTTTTGATATCAAAATTGTAATTTTGAGATTTGTTAGTGCGTTGAAGAAATTGTTTCAAAAAGTTTAATGAGTTTGAATTTTCCTTAGCGTTTTGTTTTGAAAAAGTTAGCGATAAAAAGCATTACGAACCGCATCGATGAATCTATAAAAGAAAACTTACCGTTGATACAAGCTCCGGTTGTTGGATCACACTTCACTCCTTGCGGACAATGAGCACATCCATCATGCTGAATAGGATCGCGTTCTAAAAAATTGAATTTTTAATGAATTTTCTATGCTAAAAAAATCAAATGAATTTTCATACGTTCAATACAATCACATCCGTTACAAACAGCATGGCCTCTGCAATCAGATTGCTTCTGACATTGGCAAACTAAAAATTGAAACATAAAATAAATGATCACTGAAAAATAAACAAAAATTTTACCTTTAACACAAACTGGTTGATGGTCCAGAACTTGACATTCTTGATTTTGACTGCATGGGTTAGAGAGCGCGCAAGGATCTCCACAGCGACTATTGATGCAAGCTTTTTGCGAAGCACACTGTTCGTGAGATTTGCAGGCGATTTCTGGAATGTCGTGATTAAAAAATGAAAATCAGAAGCTCAAAAAAGATTTTCCTAAAACTCCACCGGCTTTACAAAAAAAAGAACAACAAAAATTGATTATTTTAAGAATGTTTGAGTCCAACTAGTTCACAACCCATTGCACCATTTTCCATCACCAATTTCCTTAATCTAAACAGTGATGACATTTCGATACTTGTAGATACATGAAACTCAATGAAATTCCACCATTACTCAATTTCTTCCCGACAAATAGGAATGAACAAAATGTACAAACAACTACGATCAACAAAAATATCTTATAAAATATAAGTACAAGAGAATCGAATGAACAAATAAATTCATGAAAGTGAAGCTCAATGTGACGAAGATATTCCACAATCTTTAAAAATGTTCCTTCAAAGAACCAGCGAGTTCTATTTTGAAATCCAATGTGAAAGAACTTTCAAACCATGCACGGCTGCAGAAGTTCTGCAGTAATTTTTTGACTGTGATGAGACCAACGGTTCGAGTTTCGGTCTCGTCAATAAAAAAAATGATGAAGTATGCAGACGCTAAAAACACTTTACGCAATAAGGAAACTTCTAACGAATAGTCAGTCTTGAAACGATATCGTATTTGACGAATCATAGCTTAATCCATGGTCGTATCGTGGGTTGATTATTTCTATGATTCAGTTCCATCAATCCAAGACTGCTCTACTGATAGACTTGAAAACTGTTTGTGAATTTCATTACCTGGTTTTTCATGACAAATTTGCGAAGTGGCGAGTTCAGCTTGGGAACATAAGCAGAGGAGTGTTCTGTTGGCAACAACGCAGGAAACATTTTGGGGACAAGGATTATAAACAAGGCAAGGGTCAGAGCATTTATAGTTTAGACATTCAAGAGAGTCGTCACAGTCATCGTCAGAGAAACAAGAGGGAAGCAAAGTGCTTACAACTTCGGTCGTGTCGAAAGTATTGGAAGTTGTAGTTTCTGATTCTTCATATTGAACTGTTCTGTCGTCCTCGTGTAGATAATCTCGTGTCGACGTTTCATAAGTAGTCGTTGTTTCTTGTTCTTTCGAAGTGTAAGGAATAGAACTCTTCGGCGATTTCGTTGCTTTTGTTGTGTGATATTCAACACCTGGATGCTCCAAGTCGAAATACTCATTGTCTTTATCTGTAGTTAAACTTCCTAAAGTGTGAACTGTCGTCTGCTCGTAGTTGATACTGACAGTTCTTTGAGTGGTGTAACGCTCTGTGGTTCTCGTTACATCATCTTCTTCTTCATCAGTTTTCCTATCTTGTTTTGCAGGCAATTCATCCTTTTTCGTCGTTTCAATTGTTGCCATGGTATGGGAGTCTAAAGGAGTAGCATAAGTTTCTGTTTTTGGAAAACTTCGGTCGTGTCGAAAGTATTGGAAGTTGTAGTTTCTGATTCTTCATATTGAACTGTTCTGTCGTCCTCGTGTAGATAATCTCGTGTCGACGTTTCGTAAGTAGTTGTTGTTTCTTGTTCTTTCGAAGTGTAAGGAATAGAACTCTTCGGCGATTTCGTTGCTTTTCAGATTCAACTGTTGTCTCTTCACCAGATGATGGAGCTTTCGTTGTGAATTTATCAGTTCGTCCTTCAGTTGAAATCGTAGTGTCAATCGATTTTAATGTAGTTCTGAATTCTTTTTCTGTTGTTGTCTCTTCGCCAGAGGACGGAACTTTCGTTGTGAACTTTTCAGATTCAACTGTAGTCTCTTCACCAGATGATGGAGCTTTCGTTGTGAATTTATCAGTTCGTCCTTCAGTTGAAATCGTAGTGTCAATCGATTTCAATGTAGTTCTGAATTCTTTTTCTGTTGTTGTCTCTTCGCCAGAAGAAGGAACTTTCGTTGTGAACTTTTCAGATTCAATTGTAGTCTCTTCACCAGATGATGGAGCTTTCGTTGTGAATTTATCAGTTCGTCCTTCAGTTGAAAGCGTAGTAGTGTCAATCGATTTCAATGTAGTTTTGAATTCTTTTTCTGTTGTTGTCTCTTCGCCAGAGAAAGGAACTTTCGTTGTAAACTTTTCAGATTCAATTGTAGTCTCTTCTCCAGATGATGGAGCTTTCGTTGTGAATTTATCAGTTCGTTCTTCAGTTGGAAGAGTAGTGTCAATCGATTTCAATGTAGTTCTGAATTCTTTTTCTGTTGTTGTCTCTTCGCCAGAGAAAGGAACTTTCGTTGTAAACTTTTCAGATTCAATTGTAGTCTCTTCACCAGATGATGGAGCTTTCGTTGTGAATTTATCAGTTCGTCCTTCAGTTGAAATCGTAGTGTCAATCGATTTCAATGTAGTTCTGAATTCTTTTTCTGTTGTTGTCTCTTCGCCAGAAGAAGGAACTTTCGTTGTGAACTTTTCAGATTCAACTGTAGTCTCTTCACCAGATGATGGAGCTTTCGTTGTGAATTTATCAGTTCGTCCTTCAGTTGAAATCGTAGTGTCAATCGATTTCAATGTAGTTCTGAATTCTTTTTCTGTTGTTGTCTCTTCGCCAGAAGAAGGAACTTTCGTTGTGAACTTTTCAGATTCAACTGTAGTCTCTTCACCAGATGATGGAGCTTTCGTTGTGAATTTATCAGTTCGTCCCTCAGTAGAAATCGTAGTAGTGTCAATCGATTTCAATGTAGTTCTGAATTCTTTTTCTGTTGTTGTCTCTTCGCCAGAGGACGGAACTTTCGTTGTGAACTTTTCAGATTCAACTGTAGTCTCTTCACCAGATGATGGAGCTTTCGTTGTGAATTTATCAGTTCGTCCTTCAGTTGAAAGCGTTGTAGTGTCAATCGATTTCAATGTAGTTCTGAATTCTTTTTCTGTTGTTGTCTCTTCGCCAGAGGACGGAACTTTCGTTGTGAACTTTTCAGATTCAACTGTAGTCTCTTCACCAGATGATGGAGCTTTCGTTGTGAATTTATCAGTTCGTCCTTCAGTTGAAAGCGTCGTAGTGTCAACTGATTTCAATGTAGTTCTGAATTCTTTTTCTGTTGTTGTCTCTTCGCCAGAGGACGGAACTTTCGTTGTGAACTTTTCAGATTCAACTGTAGTCTCTTCACCAGATGATGGAGCTTTCGTTGTGAATTTATCAGTTCGTCCCTCAGTAGAAATCGTAGTAGTGTCAATCGATTTCAATGTAGTTCTGAATTCTTTTTCTGTTGTTGTCTCTTCGCCAGAAGAAGGAACTTTCGTTGTGAACTTTTCAGATTCAACTGTAGTCTCTTCACCAGATGATGGAGCTTTCGTTGTGAATTTATCAGTTCGTCCCTCAGTAGAAATCGTAGTAGTGTCAATCGATTTCAATGTAGTTCTGAATTCTTTTTCTGTTGTTGTCTCTTCGCCAGAGGACGGAACTTTCGTTGTGAACTTTTCAGATTCAACTGTAGTCTCTTCACCAGATGATGGAGCTTTCGTTGTGAATTTATCAGTTCGTCCTTCAGTTGAAATCGTTGTAGTGTCAATCGATTTCAATGTAGTTCTGAATTCTTTTTCTGTTGTTGTCTCTTCGCCAGAGGACGGAACTTTCGTTGTGAACTTTTCAGATTCAACTGTAGTCTCTTCACCAGATGATGGAGCTTTCGTTGTGAATTTATCAGTTCGTCCCTCAGTAGAAATCGTAGTAGTGTCAATCGATTTCAATGTAGTTCTAAATTCTTTTTCTGTTGTTGTCTCTTCGCCAGAGGACGGAACTTTCGTTGTGAACTTTTCAGATTCAACTGTAGTCTCTTCACCAGATGATGGAGCTTTCGTTGTGAATTTATCAGTTCGTCCCTCAGTAGAAATCGTAGTAGTGTCAATCGATTTCAATGTAGTTCTGAATTCTTTTTCTGTTGTTGTCTCTTCGCCAGAGGACGGAACTTTCGTTGTGAACTTTTCAGATTCAATTGTAGTCTCTTCACCAGATGATGGAGCTTTCGTTGTGAATTTATCAGTTCGTCCTTCAGTTGAAATCGTAGTGTCAACTGATTTCAATGTAGTTCTGAATTCTTTTTCTGTTGTTGTCTCTTCGCCAGAGGACGGAACTTTCGTTGTGAACTTTTCAGATTCAACTGTAGTCTCTTCACCAGATGATGGAGCTTTCGTTGTGAATTTATCAGTTCGTCCTTCAGTTGAAATCGTAGTGTCAACTGATTTCAATGTAGTTCTGAATTCTTTTTCTGTTGTTGCCTCTTCGCCAGAGGACGGAACTTTCGTTGTGAACTTTTCAGATTCAATTGTAGTCTCTTCACCAGATGATGGAGCTTTCGTTGTAAATTTATCAGTTCGTCCTTCAGTTGAAATCGTAGTGTCAACTGATTTCAATGTAGTTCTGAATTCTTTTTCTGTTGTTGTCTCTTCGCCAGAGGACGGAACTTTCGTTGTGAACTTTTCAGATTCAATTGTAGTCTCTTCACCAGATGATGGAGCTTTCGTTGTGAATTTATCAGTTCGTCCTTCAGTTGAAAGCGTTGTAGTGTCAACTGATTTCAATGTAGTTCTGAATTCTTTTTCTGTTGTTGTCTCTTCGCCAGAGGACGGAACTTTCGTTGTGAACTTTTCAGATTCAACTGTAGTCTCTTCACCAGATGATGGAGCTTTCGTTGTGAATTTATCAGTTCGTCCTTCAGTTGAAATCGTAGTGTCAACTGATTTCAATGTAGTTCTGAATTCTTTTTCTGTTGTTGCCTCTTCGCCAGAGGACGGAACTTTCGTTGTGAACTTTTCAGATTCAATTGTAGTCTCTTCACCAGATGATGGAGCTTTCGTTGTGAATTTATCAGTTCGTCCTTCAGTTGAAAGCGTTGTAGTGTCAACTGATTTCAATGTAGTTCTGAATTCTTTTTCTGTTGTTGCCTCTTCGCCAGAGGACGGAACTTTCGTTGTGAACTTTTCAGATTCAACTGTAGTCTCTTCACCAGATGATGGAGCTTTCGTTGTGAATTTATCAGTTCGTCCTTCAGTTGAAATCGTAGTGTCAACTGATTTCAATGTAGTTCTGAATTCTTTTTCTGTTGTTGCCTCTTCGCCAGAGGACGGAACTTTCGTTGTGAACTTTTCAGATTCAATTGTAGTCTCTTCACCAGATGATGGAGCTTTCGTTGTAAATTTATCAGTTCGTCCTTCAGTTGAAATCGTAGTGTCAACTGATTTCAATGTAGTTCTGAATTCTTTTTCTGTTGTTGTCTCTTCACCAGATGATGAAGCTTTCGTTGTGAACTTTTCAGATTCAATTGTAGTCTCTTCACCAGATGATGGAGCTTTCGTTGTGAATTTATCAGTTCGTCCTTCAGTTGAAATCGTAGTGTCAACTGATTTCAATGTAGTTCTGAATTCTTTTTCTGTTGTTGTCTCTTCGCCAGAAGAAGGAACTTTCGTTGTGAACTTTTCAGATTCAATTGTAGTCTCTTCACCAGATGATGGAGCTTTCGTTGTGAATTTATCAGTTCGTCCTTCAGTTGAAATCGTAGTGTCAACTGATTTCAATGTAGTTCTGAATTCTTTTTCTGTTGTTGTCTCTTCACCAGATGATGAAGCTTTCGTTGTGAACTTTTCAGATTCAATTGTAGTCTCTTCACCAGATGATGGAGCTTTCGTTGTGAATTTATCAGTTCGTCCTTCAGTTGAAAGCGTTGTAGTGTCAACTGATTTCAATGTAGTTCTGAATTCTTTTTCTGTTGTTGTCTCTTCACCAGATGATGAAGCTTTCGTTGTGAACTTTTCAGATTCAATTGTAGTCTCTTCACCAGATGATGGAGCTTTCGTTGTAAATTTATCAGTTCGTCCTTCAGTTGAAATCGTAGTGTCAACTGATTTCAATGTAGTTCTGAATTCTTTTTCTGTTGTTGCCTCTTCGCCAGAGGACGGAACTTTCGTTGTGAACTTTTCAGATTCAATTGTAGTCTCTTCACCAGATGATGGAGCTTTCGTTGTAAATTTATCAGTTTGATCTTCACTCGAAAACGTGGTGGTTTCAATTGATTTTGATGTTGTTTTATTTCGCACTTCGTCTTCCTTTTGTTTAGTCGTAATTTCATTTTCTGACGCAATTGTAACTGTGGTCATATCGTTCTCATTTGTTGTCTCTTCATATGGTAACGGAAGCTTTGTCGTAGGGCTTTCGGTTCTACTATCATTGAATTTTTCTGTAGTTTTATGATCGGAAACATCGGGAAGGTTTGTTTTTCTTTGTCTCTCTGTTGTCCAATATTCCACTGTCATTATACCTTCAGTTGTTCGGTATTCGGGATGATAAGTTGTTGGTGGCTGCATCTCTGTAGTTTCTTCGGTTTCATTGAAGGGAATATCTTTATATTCCTTCGGCTTCTGACTGTGAATGTCTGTTACGTTTTTACTGTCAATTGTACATTTAATGTCTGGATTTCCGGAAAACCCTTGCGGGCAGGAACAAAGGATAGAATGGTTATCAACGGAACATAAAGCAGACTCGCCACAGCCTGACGTACATGGGTCATAACAAACTCCCAAAAGACACTGCATTTTGTCTTCACAGTCTGCATTTTTTGAGCAACTTATAACATGATTCATTGTGCCGTTTGCTGTGGAATTTTTTAAATTTAAAAAATATTTTCATACAATTTAAGCGTTTTTTTTGATCGAAAGGAAAAATTTACTATCGTATCTACATAGTATAAAAGGATGTCGGAAGTTTCATGTGCAAATCGGAGATTTTTCGTTTTCAATAAAACGAGTTTCGATTATTTACAGTTAGAGTTGTTGTTTTGGTTTAGAAGGGTCAGACAGAAGCTAGTAAGAGATTAGCAAAATCAGAGATTAGAAGGCGTGAGTGAAAGAAAAAAGTGAAAGCAAGAGAATTATAGTTTTGACGTAATAATCATCAAAGAAATATTTGAAATGAGCATGAGCATGTGTGTGAATGTTGTTTAAAAGTATTTTGTGTTGCTGTTTATGATTTTGCATTTAGTTTTTCAGATCTCTGTTGAAAGGGCAATTTCCGTTTAGAGCAATTCGCACCGTCTTTTAATATATTTGCAAAAAGAAGGCTTTGTAGAAAAGTAGCGTGTTTGGTGAATATTTTTTTTTGTACAGTCTGAAGATTTCTTGATACAAATTAATTGGAAGTGGCAATTTACAAAAATATTTTTGTTCGAAGGAAAGTAAAAGGAAACGAGAGTAATTTGTGTAATCTAATTGTGATAGCTTTGAAAGACCTAGGTAGACATAAAGAGAGATAGACAGACATAGAGAGGTTGGTTGGTTTGATCTTCAAAAATGGCTGAAGATAGCGCTAGTCGCTTTGAACTATGATTTTTGTTACCTTTTAGGCATCCGTTCTTAGAGTCTTTGAGAAATCCGGGAGGGCAGAATTTACAAATTGGCTTGTGATCTTCAACGTAGCATGGGGAATCTTCAGCGCATGAAGCAGTGATACAAGGATTAACACACTGATAATTGCGGCAAGCGAGCCCCTCAGGGCAGCCACGATCGCGCAAACAAATAGAGAGAGTGGGGATACAATCTTCTAGACATATGCAAACAGGCTTGTGATTCTCCACGGTGCAGGTTTTGTTAAGCGGGCAAGGTGGTGATCCTTGAAGTGTTTCCACGCATGGATTTCGACATTTTCCTGATGTGCATGCCATGTTAGACTCGCAATCGTCATCCAATCGGCATTCGTTTTTGTCCATCGCGCACGTCAGTTCGCCAATCTCGTTCACCACAAAGCCAAACTTGCAGACGCAAGCAGGTCGATGGTTTCGAACGACACACTTCTTGAACTCGTCGCACTTGACATCAGCGTTTGAACAAGGATCTTCGCATTGTCCACTTCTCGTACATGCCAAGCTTTCATGGCAATCGTTGTGTGTTTGACATTTCACAACAACATCGGGATTTCTTGGACGCGACGCTTCATCTTCCTCACATTTCGGATCAGGATTGCAATGTTGATCGGGTCGGCCAGTGTGACAGTTAGGGCATGAACATCTCGGTCGATGAAGTACTGTGTTGCAAAGGGCGTTCTCACCGCAAGCACCACGCAACGTGCATGGATCGACGCATTGAACCCCAATACAAGCTTTTTCGCTTGGGCAATCTAAGTCACTCAAACACTCCTGGTCTGTTTGTATCGAACGATGATCACAAGAATTCAAATTGGGGGAGTTTAATGACAAAATAATTTTGTGTTCGATTCAAAACAAAAGAATGTGAGGGGAAGGTTTTTGATTTTTCATTAATGATATGGTGTTGCAGATGAGTGTGTTTGGTGTTGAGTGGGGGTGTATAAAAAAATAAATAAAAATTGCATTTAAAAAATTGTTTTTCTGCCAATAATTTCGGATATAATTTGACAATCGACACATCTCTGAATAGCGACGAAGGTTGAGAACTGTGTGTAGGGAAGAGTTTCTCACAACGGAATTATTTCGTTTACGGTTTTGTTTATTCGACGTAGCTCAAAGAGTTGAGCTTTCGACATCCAACACATACGCTCGTGCCCGGGAAATAAAACAGTAAAAGCAGTTTCTTTTTTCGATCGATCTTTCTCGTCTTTTTCTTTTTGCAGTTTCACGCATTGCTTTTCAAAGAAAAAGTTTTGTGTGTGAAAATAAAGAGAAGCGGGATAATAAATGTTTTGTTTGGTGGGTCGAAGTGGGAAAGAATTTTTTTTTGATTCGATTTCTCTTTGCGTCTTGCATTTATAAACAAAATAAAAGTTATGTACATAGAAAAAGTGCGCTTTTGACTCAAACAACACACGACGATGATAAAATTAACCCAAAAAAGGAAGATTTGCTTGTAAAAGTAAAACACAAAAAACTGTACATAAACATAAATATCCGAGCCTAAAGTTGCAAAAACACGTTCTATGTGAGAATGTCCCGTCCACACAATTCCCAATCTGGCTATCATAACAGAAAATGCATCAAACATTTCAGGTGATCTTATTTAAAAATAAATTTAAAATTTTACTAACTATTTACAACGGTCAAAACAACTACTTCAATAAAAATTTTCATTGCCTAACAAATATCTCGTGATTTCGGTTTTTTTGTGGGGAATCGAAATTTTGAAGGATGTGGCGCTGAATGGGAGATGGATGAGGAGTATCGGACGAATTTCCATGCGGTGATTATGGTCATGATAAAAATGGAGCGAAGGAGGGAAACAAAAAGGAAGTTTTTCGAAAAAAAAAATGTAAATAGGCAGATTGGGAATCCGCGACATGACAGTGACATTTGAGTACAAAAAATTTGAATTTTAAAACAAAAATGTTTAAATCTGTGTATGGTTTGTTGTGTGTTTGAATAAGTCTCGATGAAAGGACTTTTATCAAAGCTTTTTGAAATATTCAATAATTGAAATTTTCAAGCTTTTCTAAATCTCTTTCATCATTTGACTCTTCTCATGTTCATAACAATGATGCTTTGGTTCCGAACTCACGATCAAAACTTTCGTTTGAATTTCAAAATTGATTAATTCCAAATTGATTAATGATTTAACTATTAAAAGGCCAAAAATATCTCAACAATCAACGAAAATCTAATTAATTTGGTAAATTTTGAATTTTAATCTCGAGTGTCTAATGAAAATGTTAACGTCGTCAGCAAAAGGCAAACGACGCTTTTGGATTATCAAAAAGTAATATTACTCGAATAATGTTTTGGAAATGTAATAAAACTTTGTTGTTATGATGAATTAAAAATACGTGCTTAATACTAAATGAATTTAAATTATTGACTAGAGATTGAAGATTGGATTTGTACTCACTCTGTCGACAGACGTATTTGCTTCCTTGCTGTACGCAATCACCTCCTCTAATACAACCTGTGGTTCTGCAATCTTTCGGCTCAGTTGGTGGAAGATATGTGACACCTGAAAGCATGTCGAGAATTTGTTTAGTCGATTGTTAAATGAGTAGAGGTTGGTTAAGTAGTGGTTAAAACATTTACATTCTATGTTAGGATCTCCGTTAGGATACAGCGGTGGACAATGGCAACTTGGACCTCCATTTCTATCCATTTTGCACATTGCGTTAGTTCCACATTGATGCGTTGAGCACGCATTCATTTGTTCATCGTTACAAGTACAGCCTCGGATAGCATCGCCGATGCAACCAGTTTGACACTTGCATTCCGGTCCGGAAGGAGTGTCAAGACAAAAACTGTTAAGGCCACAAGTGTTTCTCTGGCAAGTGACAACCTTTGGCTCTTGACATTCAATTTTAGCATCACCAGAGTAACCAGGAAGACACAAGCAAGTAGCTTGACGATTTTCGACACGACACTGTGCGTTAATTCCACAGACGCCACGTTCAAGACATGGATTCTTGCAAGAGCCAGCAACACATTTCTTATCGAGATCACAATTTTCGTCGTCTTGGCATTCGACTTGAAGACATTTGATGGTCGGTTCTCCAGTAAAACCATCGGGGCAGAGACAGAGCGCTCGATGATCAGCAGCACGGCAAAGCGCCTTCTCACCACATTTCGCTGAAGCGCAAGGGTCTTTGCATTTACCTTCAATGCAAGATAAATCATTACTACAATCAGAGTTACGACGACAACCATCAACGCAGACATTCTTCGTGCAAAGTTGACCGGTAGCACAATTGCCGGGATTACATTTCATTCGACATGTTCCGCGTTGACAAACTTGACCGCAAGCGCAGTCGTTCGTCGCTTTGCATTTTGAGACGCAATAACGTTTCGACTCGTCGCATTCGCAATTGCTGTTACACGACTCAAGTGGACTCGAGCAACCGATAAGTGGATTTCCAATCATTCCTTGTGGGCAGTTGCATTGAATTGCATGATTAAAGACGTTACATTCAGCACACAAACCACACTGACCCGACATCGAGCAGGGATTTGTGCATTGCTTGTTGATACACGTTTGATCTTTGGGGCAGTTGTTATCATTACGACAGCCGGCTTGACAAACTCGATTCTCGCAAATAAAGTCTTGACTACATTGACTGTCGGTACTGCAAACAGCTCGACATGTTCCTCTGATACAGCGTTCGTCGGATAAACAATTTTGATCGTTGCGACATGTCGATCGGCATTCCTTTCCATAGCAAGTTTGTCCCTTGGCGCAATCTTCGTGTTTTTCGCATGAAGACAACGGATATCTGCAACTTACTGCTGCGTTGCCAACTAAAGGTTCAACACAAGAACATTTCGCTTGATGTTTGTAAACAGTACATTCCGCATTCGTTCCGCAGGCAGTTGGATCTTGACATGGGTCAACGCATTGTTGATTCACACATGAAAGTGTATCAGGGCATCCAGAATTTGATCGACATCCCGCAGAACAAATTTGTCCTTGACACGTCTCGCCTTGTCTACAGTCATCGTCTTTACGGCACAAAGGTTTACAAGCGCCACGATCACATCTCTCGTTGTTCAAGCAACCAGCATCGTTTGCACAAACTGGTCGACAGAAATCATTAAAGCACGCTGAGTCTTCTCCACAGTCACGATTCTCCGAGCAAGGCAGAGCAGGCGATCTTGTGCAACCAATCTTAGCTGATGGACTTGGGACCATACCGCGTGTGCAAGAGCAGCTAGCTCGTTGATTTGAAACTGTGCACATAGCATTCGGTCCGCAAGGATTTTCTTCGCATGGATTTTTACATTTGTTGTTGAGACATGATTCACTTCCACTGCAATCTTCGTCAGAGTGACAACCGAAAACGCATTTATTGTGAAGGCAAATATGTCCGAGGAAACAATCGTTATCAACGCGACAGGTCAGCATACAGTTTCCATCGATGCATTTCTCATTAAGCGCACATTCTTGATCAGCCGAGCAGAGTGGCATACACATTGTGTCTGTGCACGATTTGCCTGAAGAACAGTCGACGTTTGACGAGCAAGCGACGGGAATACGAACACATTCACTCTCGGAATTTCCAGTAAAACCTGCCGGGCATGAGCAGAGCTTGACGTGGGATCTCATTGAACATTCAGCGTTCATTCCACAAGATTGTGGAAGGTCACATGGATTCAAGCATTGTCCGCTTAAACAAGCTTCTTGCGTAGCGCATTCTGAATCGGATGAACAAGCCGGTTTGCAAGTGAGACCATTACAATAAGCGTCATGGGGACATTCAGAGTTCGTTTGGCATGGAGTTGGCTTAGGTTTGCAGCCGTTGACACGATCTTTCGGGTTTCCTTCGTAGCCATTGCGACAGTTACAGAAAGCTGCGTGATTTTCAGATTGACATTCAGCGTTAGGTCCACAAGTGACGCTCTCACAAACATCGCGACACTTGGGAACTCCATTTTCTTGAACGCATTTCGCAGCTTTTGGACAATCGTCGTTAATTTGACACTCGACAGCTTTTTGGCAACCAACCGTGTAAGGTTCACCAACGAAACCTTTCGAACAAGAACATTTGAATGAGCCACGATTATTTTTGCAGATAGCGCCTTCTCCACAAGGAGAACTTTCACAATAATCAATCACTTTGCAACTCTTAAGCGGGTCGCCAGAGAAGCCTGGTTGACATTGACAAACTTGTTTGTGATTCTCAGCAGTGCAGAGTGCATTTTCACCGCAAGGTTCTCCCATCAGACAGACGATCTTGCACATGTGGTTGTCGCATCTTTTATCATTGCTACAGTCGTCGTCCGATTGACATTCGATCTTCCGACAAATCTTTCCATCGGAATAGAATCCTTGTTTGCATTCGCACTCAGCATTGTGATCTCTCGCGATGCACTCAGCGTTTCGACCGCATAAGAATCTTCCAGCACAAACATTTTTACACTCGGATCGTCCATTCGAGTCGATTGCACAATGTTCTCCAATGTCACAATCGTCATCTTGAACACATTTCGGCTCCTGAACGCAAATGTTGTTCTGACAATACTGGAAGTCGGGACAGGTTGTATTACTTTTGCATGTCGGCTGACAAACTCTTTGAATACACAATTGATCAGTCAAGCAATCTCTTGAGCTTGTACAAATCGAGTTACAGATTCCGTTGCTGCATTTTGTTCCAGCAGGGCATTGATTATCGGAGCTGCAGTATTGAAGTTGAATACATCCAAGCAAAGGATTTCCAGTTGTTCCCGGTTGACATGAACAAACGCCGAGGTGATTATCAGTTGAGCAGACGGCATTCGATCCACAAGCATTTGGTAATGAGCAAGGATCAACGCATTTTGCACTGACGCATGATTTTCTTGAGTCACATTCGTTGTTCTCACTGCATTCGATTTTATCGCAAGATATTTTCGGATCACCTTTGGTATTCGATGGGCATCTGCATGAGACTGTATGACCAACGGTTCGGCAAATTGCATTTGTTCCACAAGCGTCTGATGATTCACAAGGGTTTCTGCATTTTGAATTTTCACAGAGAGCCGAGTCTGGGCAATCAATATCAGTGAAACATTCGCCAGGCTTACGGCATCCTCCACGAATTGGATCACCAACCAAACCTTCCGCGCACGAGCAGATAAAGTTTCCTGGAGTGTTTTTACAAATCGCTGATTCATGACAAGGTGTCTCGATACATTCGTCGATATCTTCGCATTTATTATTCACTAATTGATATCCGTTGAAACAAGCGCAGACAGCTTCATGATCGATGACTTCGCAAGATCCCTTTCCACATGAAATGAAGTCGCAGGGGTTCGAGCATTTATTCTTCTCCAATTCGCACGCTCGATCAGTTGGACATTCATCATCGCTTAAGCACTCAACACGGAAGCATCCAACGGATTTATCTTCGGGGTTACCTAAGTGACCTGATGGGCAGTGGCACTCGGCTTCATGATCGCTGACATAACACTGAGCGTTGTTTCCACAAGCTTTGATTGAGCATGGATCGATGCATTTCTCTTCGAAGCATGACAAATTATCAGCGCAATCATCATGTTTAAGACATTCAGTTGATTTCCGACATCCGGTTTCTCCATAAGGATCTCCAACAGTTTGATCTGGGCAAATGCATTTGTAACTTCCCGGAATGTTTTCACAGATTGCTGATGAATGACAAAGTTTCTCGCTACATTCATCGATGTCAGTGCATCCGAAGGGCGTTCCAATGAATCCTTTACCGCATTTGCATTTTGATTGAAGACAGATTTGAGTGTGAGGACAATCAACGTCGGAGGAACAACCAGGAACGCAAATTCCGTTAGTACAAATCTCACCGGGCAGACAATTATTGTTAGTATAGCAAACTTTCGAGCAGACGCTGTTGTAACATCTTTCGCCAATTGCGCAAGAGACTGTGTCATCGCAAGGCATGCTGCATTTGTTTGCAATGCACATGTGACCTTTCGGACAATCTTGAGTAACTTTGCAAATTGAAGGAACTCGAACACATCCTTGATCTGGTGTTGGATTCGCTTCGAATCCTGCGGGGCAGACGCATGAAGTTTTATGATTCTTGACGTTACATTCAGCGTTTGGACCACAAACTGCAGAGTTCTCGCATGGATTTTGACATTTGTTTCCAACGCAAGATTCTTCACTTGCACAATCTTTGTTGCTACGACAACCAAGCACGCAAGCTCCATTGACGCAAGCTTGATCTTTTCGGCATTGTCCATTTCCAGAGCATGGAAGTACACAAGCGTTGTTGACACACTTCTCGCCTGTTGAACAATCCGATGACTTCCGGCAAACAAATTTGCATTGATCGTTTTGGCAAATTCCACCGTCGCAATCAACGTCTGACTTACATCCTGTTAATTGTCTTACACAACCATCTTGAGCACTGCCCGAGAGTGGAGCGAATCGTTCTGGACACGTGCAAACTGCTTTTCGATCGATGACTTTGCATAAAGCGTTGCTTCCGCAAGCTCCTTCGCAGGGATTGACGCATTTTCCTTTTTGACAAACGGAATCGATTGGGCAATCAAGATTTCCTCTCGGACAATCTCCTTCGATTTGCATTCTGCAACCAGCAGTGTAAGGGTCTCCAATGTAATTTGGTGGGCATTTACACACGGGACCGCTGTTTGTAGCTTCACACATTGCAGTTGGATGACAAACATTTGCATTGCAAGTTTCAATTGGTGTACATTCAACGTCAGGGATTGGATTTGGTTTGAAACCAACTGGGCACTGACAATTCGTTTTATGATCTTCAGCAATGCAAACAGCATTTTCTCCGCAAGTATCGAGACTGCAAGCATCGAAGCATTTATGTTCCATTCGATTACAAAGTTGAGTTGGCGGACAATCATTGTTATAAACACAAGGAACTTGTTGGCAACCTTTGGTTAAATCATTTGGATCGCCAGCATACGAACCCGGAGGACATTTACACTGAGCAATGTGGTTATTTGTTATGCAAACAGCGAGAGGACCACATCGAATGCTATCGCAAGCTGGGACGCATTTAAAGACGCCTTGATGTTTAATACACATTTCTGATTCGGGACATTGAGCGTTAGTCGAGCATTCGTTTTGTCTTTCAAGTCGACAACCATTTCGATCGTTAGGATTTCCGGTGTAACCGGGCAAGCATTGACAACTTCCTTCGTGATTGTTAGCGACACAAATCGAATACGGCGGACAATTGAATTCTGAACAGACCGGAACGCATTTTAAAACTCCCAAAACGTCTTGACGACATGCAGCGACTTGAGAACATTCATCGTTGTTTGAGCATTCGGGAACTGATGGTTTTTCACATGATGATGTTGTTGGATTCCAAACGAAGCTATCTTGACATGTGCAGACTGGACCTTGACTGTCGACTTTGCAGACTTCATTCTTTCCACACGCAACGGCATTGCAACCATCTGGATACAAAAGCTTTTCTTCTTGTTGGCAGCCTCTCGTCAAATCGATTGGATTTCCCTTGAAGCCTTCAATACAAATGCAAGTTGATCGATGTTCGCTCGTTATGCAGAGAGAATTTGGACCGCATTGAATTTTGCTGCAGCCATCAACGCATTTTCTGAAACCTCTTCCATTCTTAAAGCAAATTTCAGAGCTTCGACAATCGATGTCAGTTTCACATTGACCAACTAAACTGCAGCCATTTGTTAAATCGTTTGCATTTCCAGAGTAACCCGGAGGACAAACACATTTGCCATCATCACAAGCAGCTCGAGGACCACACTTGACTTTCTCGCAAAGATTTTTACATTTACCACGTTCGCAATTGAATCCTGAAGGACAAGCAACTTCTTTGCTGCACTTGCAAGTCTGAGGGTTATCGCAAAGTCCTTTTTGAAGAGTCGAGCACATTTCGAATGGATTTCCAGCGTAGTTCTCTTTACATCTACAATCATAGCTTCCAGGTGTGTTGATGCAAACTGCATTCTCTCCACAAACCTGAGTCGAGCATTCGTCGATATCAACGCACGAGATGTAAGGATTTCCGTTAAAACCAGGCGAGCAAACGCATTCCACTGAGTTGATTCCTTGTCTGCATTCAGCTCCCTTTCCACAAGTTGTTGGTGAGCATTTGTTCTCCTTTTGTTGACCACATCCTTCATAAGGATTTCCGTAACTTCCTGGATCACAAGCACAAACGCTTCCCAAGATTCCATACTCGCAATGAGCATTCTTTCCACATTGAGGACTGCAAGATGGTTTCACAACTGGCGGCATACAAATGTAGTCAGGATTTCCAACGAAATATTGTTCGCAAACGCAACGACCAGTGTTAGAATCGCAATTAGCCCCAACTCCACAAACAACTCCATCGCATTTATGTTTGCAGCGACCGTTGATACAGACTTGAGGTGATTGACAAGGACGTTGAGATGAACATTGATCTGTTAAACAAGAACCGCCAGGGAAAGGATTTCCAAGTTGACCGGTTGGACATTTACAAGTTGGCCCATCTGATGTGACGATGCACATTGCTCCTTGACCGCAGTAGAATCCTTCGCATTCTGAAAGTTGATTAAAATATTTTCGTTATTGATTTGAATCGATTGAGAAATTTAGAGACAAACTTACCGGAAACACAATCTCCATTAGGACCTTCTGTGTATCCAACACGACAGCGACACCATCCAGCATGATTCTCGGGTTCGCAGAAAGCATTTGATCCGCAAAGCAAATCAGAGCAAGGAGAAACGCAAGTGCGATCTCGACAATGAAGATTTGAAGCGCAATCTGAGTTCGTAGTGCACTCTGACTTTCCTCGAATTGGATCTTCAAAGACGCATCCGCTCTTGTAAGCATCTCCAGACATTCCATTCGGGCAAATGCACTTGTATCCTCCTTTTTGAGTGACACATTGAGCACCGTAAGCACAAGGAGCATTAGCACATTCGTCAGTGCTGATACAACCTTGTAACGGATCACCTTTGAATCCTGCTTCGCACATGCATTGAGGTGGATCAGTTGGGCTGCACTTAGCGTTGATTCCACAAGCGAAACGCTCACAAGGACTTCTGCAGAGATTTCCAGAATCAACGAAGAAAGGAGGTGGACAAATGCACTCGCCAGGTTGAACGCATTTTTCATTTGAGCCACATTCCTTGTCAGCAGCACAACGACGTTGAGCGGGAGAGCATAAACCGTGAAGAGGTTCGCCGTTATATCCCGGAGGACATTCACAGTTAAAACCACCTTCAGTGTTAGTACAAACAGCGTCGTAACCACAAGCTTGTGGGTTCTCGGTACATTCGTTAATATCCTCGCAAGATCCATCAGTTTTAGTTCGGAAACCTTTGGGACAAGCGCAATAACTTACACCTCCAGTGATCGAAATGCATTCGGCTCCGCTTGGACATTTGTTACCGTTAGAGCAGCCAGCCAAAATGCAATTTCCTCCGATCAACTGATAAGGCGGCTGACATTGACACTCGGCACTGTTACAGTCTTCGCAAAAGTGGAATGGATTCCCGTTAAAACCAGATGGACAAGAGCACTCGTAACTTCCGGGCAGATTCTTACAAATCGCATTGACTCCACACGCTGGCTTATCGTTCTCATTACATTCGTCAACGTCGCGACAATTTTGCGAAGCAGAGTCTCGAGTGTATCCTTGACCACAAACGCAGACATTCGAACCTCCAGGATTTGTTACGCACTTTTCGCCGTGCGGGCATGGATTTTTATCGTTACATTGTACTAGTTTTTTAATTTCGTTACATCCTTTAGTATAAGCGTCACCAGAGCTGCCTCCGGGACACTGGCAAGTGAACCGTCCTGGCATATTGTTACAAACTGCTCCAGTTCCACATGGGTTGTTAAGACATTCGTTAATATCGACACAAGTACCTGCAAAATCGCTGAAGCCGTCGGTACAGAAGCACTTGGCGCTTCCTTTTTCCAATCGGCATTGGGAGTTTGGTCCGCAATCTAATTGTTCACATGGATGACGACAATCGTTTCCGACGTTGGGTTCGGGACATAAGCAGCGCTTATAGGGATCGCAGATAGCATTACCAGGGCAATCGCTGCTCTTTTGACAAGAGACGACAGCGATGCATCTCACAGTTGGATCGGGATCGGCCACGGTGCCTTCTGGGCAGACACAAGTGTACGAACCTTGAGAGTTTTGGCAAAGCGCGTTTTCACCGCAAGCATTCTGTCGTGTACATTCGTTGATGTCGAAGCATTGTTTGAAAGGGTCGCCTGAAAATCCTGGTGGACAGGAACAGTCAAAAGCTCCGTCTCTGTTCGAGCAGAGTGCGTTGATTCCACACAAACCAGATGGTCCGTGAGATTCATCGCACTCGTTGATGTCAACGCAGCCTTTTGAGATGTCAGTTGGAAGGAAAGTCCAACCTTCTTCGCAAATGCAGAAAGCTTCGTTTCCTTCGGGTTTACAGAAAGCGTGTGATCCACACTTGACGTCTTCACATGGAGCTTTGCAGGGAACTCTTGGTGGTGTTCCAATAAATCCAGCATCGCATTGACATTTGAATGATCCGGGGATGTTCAAGCAGTTAGCTCTATCACCACAAGCGTTGGGGCTGGTCTGACATTCATCAATGTCTACACAAACTGAACCGGAAGCTTCAAAACCTTCTTGACAGAAGCATTGACCTTCGATACATTCAGCATTGTTTGTACAATCGAAGTTACTGTGACAAAGAATGTTGACGTCTGCTTGTTCACACGCAATTTTCGCATCGGGTTTTGCTCTGTAGCCTTGAGGACAGATACAGTTGTAGCCCGGCGAAGAATTCTCACAGATCGCAAAGTTGCCGCAAGGTTTCTCCAGGGCTGAACATTCATCAATATCCACGCAACCTTTGAACGGATCGCCAGTAAAATCAGGAAGACACGAACATGAGAAGCTTCCGGGGGTGTCTTGACAAACCGCGTTTTGACCACATGGATTGTCGTGACATTCGTTGATATCTATAGAGACGAAAAGAATTTGCTTAAGTTTCTTTTCACAGCGAGTTTCAATTGTTTATGCACGAAACGTGACGGAAAATAATTTTTTTTTACAAAAAATTAAAAAAAAGCATAAACTTTGATCTTAAAATAATTTCTGATGGTTCGATTAAGTTTTGCGGATTTAAATGTAATTTTATGTACAAGCAGAAGTTGAATGACTGTTACTAACTGTTACACGAGACATCTCCTTGTCCTTCAAATCCCTTTGGGCAGAGGCATCGGAATGAGCCAGGAACATTTATACATTTAGCATTAGTTGCACATGAATTATTTTTAGAGCATTCGTTTATGTCTAGACATTCGCCTTTTGATGTTAAAGCACTGAATCCGTCAGGGCAACTGCAGTTGTAGCTTCCAGGTGTATTTACACAAACAGCTCCGACCGAGCAAGGGTTGCTCACGCATTCGTCGATATCTGTAGTTAAATATTAGTGGAAAGAGGACGAGGGTGTGGAGTGTGTGTTTGGGTGAATTTACATGAGTTTGATTATTCATTAATTAAATTAGAATGTCAATTGAGCAAAGCAATGTCTCATCATGCGTTAGCTGTACAGATTTTGTGTTAAAAGGTTGAATCGCTTACCTTGACATTCTGTCATTGCGTCACCAACAAAACCTTCGGGACAGTAGCACCTGAATGTCCCAACTTCATTAGCACAATGAGCGTTTCGTCCACAAGGCGAACGAGCGCATTCGTTGTAATCGACACATCCTGTTGATCGAGCATCTCCATCGAAACCTTCTGGGCAGTCGCAGCGATGACCACCCTCGAGGTTCGTACAAATTGCATTTGATCCGCAAGCTTCAGGATGAGCGCACTCGTCGAGATCGGCACATCCATCATATGGATTTCCTTCGAAGCCTTCGATACAGGAACAAGTGAAGTTACCGGGAGAATTGTGACATTCAGCGTTAATTCCACAAGCTCCTGGCCTTGCACATTCGTTGATATCTGTGCACCTTTCTTCACCATCTCCCTCAAACCCTGGTTTGCATTTACAAGCAAAGTTTGCTGGTAAATTGCAGCACTCTGCGTTTTCAACACATCGCGCCGCAATCGAGGGATCTTGACACTCGTCAATGTCTGTGAGAAGAAGATTGAAGAACAATTAGAGATCGTTAAGAGTAGTGAGAAGCATTCAACCGTCTCACCTTCGCAATGAAGACCATCGCCAACATATCCAGGGAAACAGGTACATGTGAAGCTACCTAACGTATTCGTGCAATGAGCAAAGACATCGCATGGTCTATATTTACACTCGTTCTCGTCTGTAACAAAAAACGGAAATCGATTAAGTTAAGAGTGTTTGATGAAGGTCAAATGATTTACCTGGAACTTGGCAGTTACATCCGCCAAAACCATCGTTACAATGGCAGAGATGGTCGAGACACACTCCGTTCGAGCATGTTGATCCATCTTCGCTTTCACAGTCATCTAAAGTAGGCAAAGAAGATTAAGTTAAAGGAGAACGAAAGGAAGTTTGCTTAATCAACTTACTTGTGCACTTGAGCTCTTTTCTCAGTTCATCTGAGCCCATGTAACAATCTTGAAGGCCATCACAGAGCCTTGACAGTTCGTAAATTTGCAGAAACTCTACGGACTCATTTACTTGACATCCGAAGTATCCGTCTTCCAGATTAAGGAAAAACACTTCGTGTCTGTTACCAAAAAGGTTTTTCCTACTGGAAAATTGTGAAAGTGCCTGCAAGGTAAAGAAGAAAAAGAAGTTGAGAACTTATTCAATCGAATGGAAAGAATTGAAAGCAGTCTCGTCTCATGTGGGCTCAGTGTATGATGAATCAATGTCGATAAAGCAAAGCATAAAGTTGTTCTCTCGATTAATTGTGTTTTCTTTCAGAAAACTAAAGTAGTTGCGTTCGATGAGCACAACTTGCAACTTCGTAGATAAATGCAGCGCGGTAAGACCTCTCAAATTATAAGGAATTAAATTGTAAACAATTTAATGTTGCTTTGTACGATGAGCGAGCGATAATCTTGCTTCCCATTTTCATTGTAATATCGCGATTAAACACCACTTGCCGCTTTGAAAAGAAAAACGCTGATGTCTAAAGCTCTCCGACGATCATTCTCGTCCAAACGAAATTGCACGGATTCAATTAATTGTCTGAGTCAGATTTCGGCTTCAGCAAAATTACTCAAAGTTTATTGCACCGTGTCGTTCGTCTAATTGAAATGAATCATTTGCCAGTGAGCGTCTCGGCTGGAAACTGCAATCCGAGCGATCTTTCCACTCGATTCTGCTCTGTTTGCACAAAAAGTTATTCTCATCACGCGGCTCAGTTGCACCACATCGCTCGAAGGGAAATTTTTGCAGAAACTCATGCGATTTTATGATGGGCAAGAATTAATTTTATGTTTTCCACTCAGACAGCGTTTTACGATCGAAGATGAGTCTATTAAGCGCCTTGGAAAGTTCTCTAAACTAATTTTCTCGATTTACGACTTTTTGTCTTTTCGCAGAAAAACTGATTGAAGATAAAATTCGCGAGAAGAATAAAAAATCGAAATCTTTAAAGATTGATGACTTCAGACCTCAGCAGCTTCTTCTTCGTCAATTTTTTCATTAAATTTATTCAATGTTAACAAGCATCTTGATTATTCTATGATTTGGAGAATTGGGCGAAGAAGACTCGACCGTCATTGTAGACATAATGATTCTCGTTTTTGCAGTAAAGAAAGAGAGATTGACAGTAATCGATAAACATAATCAGAATTTGATGTTTCGCCTCAGACTCTTTTATACTTGACGATGATGTCAGCAATCAACTTGTAAGTAAATATTTTTTCATGAATAGCGTTAAATTAGAGGTTTTGACTGTTGGAAGTCGTTTGCGATAACATTAAACGTCTGTCGCTGTCTTTGTGATCATATCATCATTCAAAATGCGGATGGGAAGGTGCAAAAAGTCGTCAGACCAAAAAAAAAACACAACCTTGACAGCCTTGATACTGGTTTTCTCGCTAATATCTCGACGAGTCTGCTTGCATTCACATGATTTGTTCTCCACGCTCATGCAGCTAAATTCACTTTTAAGTAAAAACAAATAATTCTTGTTTCTCTCGCCTCTTCCTCCTCTCTCTTCATGCTTAAGAGCTACGAGGTCTGAAGACGAAATTCAAGGCAAAAGAGGAGTCGCTCGTACGAAAGGAAAATGATGAATAATTTATTTTTAAGAAATTACTTATAATATGAATATCTGTTACGATTCGTTGTGGTTTATGAGCCTTCACTACGCGAGAGTGTTCTCGATTCTGTTTTCAGTTTCCATCGAGTTCTTATTTTTCCTTTCGGTCTCTCGCGGTTTCTCGAAGCTTTCAATTTGAGATGAACGATTTTCGAACGTAAATTGAAAATTCTTTAAAGATTTATGACTCAAAGCGGAGAGTCGAGTAGTTTAAAAGGGTTTCGATCAGACCGTCGCGCAATTAAATCGAGAATTTTAATCAATCAATTGACACGAAGTTTCTTCAATGACTCGTTGGCCACGTTATAAATTACCGACGTGCTCGAAATGCTTAAGAGCAATCGTGATTCCGCTTAAATTAATCTCACATTATCAAATTGAAATAACTTCACATCGCTAGCCGACGACCCTTGAATTGAAAACTTAAACATCGATTTGCAAGCTCAGACGGTATTTTCGTGTTTCTCTTCAGCAACCGTTTCTCGCTCCATCATTTCTAATTCAATTTAGCTGAACAATGAAATTTATTATGTTGAAACATCGCGTCCGAATGTGAATGACTCGAAGCGATCTGTCGATCCATTTTAAAGATTTTTGTCTCTTAAACAAGCCAACGGCCTAACTGTTGTTCCTCCTCCAATGTAACTGGCTTTTATCGATAAAGCTTGTAAATTGCTCAACTTTACGAACAATGCATTGATTACACCTCAAAGCACAGCTTATGACATTAGCATCGAAACGGTAGAAAACAATCTGCGCGAGCTTTATTATAAAAGAGAAGCAATAAATTTCTTCGAGCCTTTTTCTCCTCAGCGCACTTTATTATGTTCGATGTTGCTCATGAGTCTTAGACGCTTCCAATCTCAGATTGTTTTGCATTTCATTATTCTTGCTTGTGCGCTTCTGCACCAATTTGCAAGTACACGATAGAGAGGGAGAGGGGCACGTAGATGGAGGTTATCGTTAGGCGATCTCACGTGTGTGATAATATTTTATAATTCGCCACAAAGTTACTTTGGTGCCAAAACTGTTTCTTGTTGGAAAGGAATTCGCTGAGCTTCTCACACAGCGAGAAGAAGAAATCTTTTCGTGACTCTCCAGCTCGATGACTCTTGCCGAGATAAATGTTTTTTCTTCCAATTTCCTTCTTCAAATAAATTAAAAAGCATGTTGCTTGTCCCTGCTACGACTTTCTTGGCGATCTTTTATCTTTGAATTTCAAAAGAAACGCGAGCGAGATTCTCGTGCCCGTTAAGAGAGAGCACTAAGCACAATTAAATCTATTTCCAAATTCTTTCAGCGATGTCATTGGAAATTTCAATTAAAGCGAGTGCTGCGCGAATGTGAAATCCTTTAAAAGGTTTAATTGACTAACTTTGTATCGACGACGCTATCACGTTGCGTTGCCAAGAAAGTGGCTATTGTGAGTCGATCTGCGAAATGTTCTTTGTATGTCTCTCGTAAATGTCTTCGCGACAGTGAAACGAATTACGTAACAGGAAGCCTTGCAAAGAGAGACAAATTGTTCTTTAATTTATTCGCAGCGACAAAAATCGCGAGTGAAGAAGAATATTTTTTACAGTTACCACTCATAATGAATTATTTGCTTTGTCGCGCAAACAGTAATTTTGTTGTTTGTCTTCCAGAGTTTGACAAAGAGAAACGAAGCGAGACATAAAATCGATGTCTCAGCTAATTCCAATTGTCGTAAATTATCTAAAAATATTTACAAACCGTCGGTCGAACGATTTACGAGCTTCGGGGTTAAGAAACTGATTGTGTTCGCTTTAATCTCAGCTGGGCTTTGGTTTCTCTTATGGAATCGAGTTTTTGCATGAGCACAATCAGTTTGGCAAAGAAATTGCACAACTTTCCAACACACACACGTCAAAACTTAAAATATGAACATTCGATTCGTTGAATTCATGAACATGCTCGACGATTCGTTGCCACATTTATTTCAATCGAGTGCATTTCACTTTTCATGTACTTACCGAATTAAATAACAGCACTATCCACAAGACTAGTGGCAAAATATGTTTCATTTTGCTGAAATTAGAGAAAAAAGAAATCGAGATCAGTAAAATTTGAGAGCAGTTGTATTTTTTTTAGAGAAGTCAAGCATCGTTAATAAGAAAGATTATCAACCTTGAGGCAATTTATCAAATTAAAATTACTCTCGTTTGTCTTAAGATTACGTTCAATGTTTGTTGTGAATAGACAAATTCATTTTGATAAGATGAGAATGAACAAAGCAATAAATTATGAGCTACGATCGTCTCGAGGGTGTGAGTAGAACGAAAAATCTGTATCTCATAATAAGCAGAAAGGCTCGAAGCTGTCTCGTATCGATAATGGGAGCTTATTCTTAACACTTGATGTGTTAGATTAACGATACGCTATGCGAGAGAGCGAGAAGTAGAACGCGCATAGACGCCGAGAAGAAAAATGAATCTCCGACATTAAAATTGATTTCTTTGTATTAAAGACGACAATTACGAAAGAAAATTGCGATAGTTTTAATGTTGTCCGCATAGATTGATAACGGAACGCCGTAAAATCTTGTTTTTGTTCTTCGCACGTCGCACGAAACCACGATAAATCATTGCGGGTCGCGCTCATGTAACTGATCTCTGCTTAGCGGTTTGGACGAGTTGCGCTGCTGGCTCGATTGAGGAACAATCAATTTATCATTTCAAAAACTCATAAACAGACTTTGAAGGCAATTACGAATGCAAGGAGGCGATTAACAGCGAGATCCTCCAAAAGAAGTCGAAAATCATAGGCTCCATGAGCTATTAGTGAGGTTAATTACATCATAAATAATGTCAGTGGATCAACATTACTCATCATTATTTCAATTCTCAAAAACTTAAATGTAATCAATCTTGATGCTCGAAGCACTTCAATTCCAAATCCGAAAAAAATATGTAAACAAAGCAAGAGAAGAGATGAAAACGAAATTAAATTGCTGCGGTGCTTGCAGCGAGTTTTCATTTGCTTTGGATGAGAGCGAAGTAAGAATCTCCCGTCAATTAATTACAATTAAATTTTAATCTGATTTGTGGTTGTTTATCTACAGCCCAGCATTTCCATAATGAATCGCAACACAGAGCCAGATTATCTCGAGACTATATTGATAGATTAAATGCATAAATTAATGCGAGTTTAATCGAGTGAACATGCTGATTGTAAGCGAAACGAAACAAAAAGTCTCCGCGCGATGTTTCAACTCTAATCAAGATTTTCCATTGCCATGTTCGCCGTTCGTTCGTTGTTCCTCGATCTTCATGCTCATGACGATAGTTTAATGAAAATTTATTAATTTTCTTTATCGCTTAATTGAAATGACTGTTGACTAAGTGAAATCGATAAATTGTTGCAGAGCAGAACAAATAGTTGCAAAGATCGGTTGAAATGTAAATTTGTCAAATGCGCAGAACCATGTCGACTACTTCGCTTTTTTCTTAGCTCGTAACGCGGGACCATTAGGAGTCGTTGCATCCGCAAACAGAATAATGCAAATCCAATAATCATAAATTTCAAAGTCGTTGTTATGTTCTTATCAAAGCTTCGACTTTTATTATTTTCTTTTGCATAAAGTTGTAAACAATGTTTTTATGCTTGTGCATAAAGCGAGTTCTCTTTCTTTCATTCCTTCTGAATGACTGAATGCATAATAGAAAGATGACATGTTCCCATGTTCTGCTGGATGACGGAGGAGCTCTTCGCCTGCATCACAAATCATTTAATCTTATGGAGCTCTCATTGTTTAAGACACGACGCTACAACATCACGAGCTATGCGCAAGTCAACATGAAACTTCAAGTGATGAAGAGCAAGCGAGAGAGAGAGCGAGAGCGAGTCAATGACCAAACGACAACACGATGTTTAGTTTGACAGGTCTGATCGCATCTGTTGCCTTTCAATACCTCGATCGAGAAAGTCTTAAGAGAGACGATGACATCAACAGCATGAGCGACATCAAACAATTTTCTTAGGAATTTCCTGAGATAACAGAGCACGCAAGCAAATACCATTTGTCGCATCGCGTACCTATCAAATCAAACAATGATGAAACGTCTGTCATTAACTCTCATTTGTTGTTTGTGGAAACTGTTTTACAACGCATCGACGCTTGGGAGAGGTAAACAGCGAATTCTTAAAGCAAATACAACACACATCTCTTAATTGAGGCCTGGAAAGAGTCTTCAACTTGACTTTTCGTTCGTCTGCTTTAAAGGATATCCTGATGCCACAATGGATGTGCAGATAGATACCTCGCGAAGCATATGCGATGCTTTATGAATATAAATTGCCTTTTCTCTCCTCAGCACTTCTTTTCTCGCTGCCAGACGACAGATACTTATCACGTCTTGTGTTTCTTTCGTCCCAAGAGAATTTTCTGACTTCTAATGGATTCGCAAAGTGTTTTGATGGATTTTAGAAGCTCTCGGGCTTTGAATTCTGTGCATTGCCAAGGCTGTCAAGTCAATAAAACTTTTGAAAGCAAATCGTTTCGCTTCCAATCAGAGAAAGCAATAAAAATCTTCGTCTCGCTACTTAATGCCGCATTGTCTTCTTCTTTCGATTCTTCCGTTTAAATCTTTCATCTAACGCTCGTAGCGTGCAATGTTTGCTGCTTTCGCTGAAACGCTTCTTGCGCACAAATTCCGCGACTGTTGACTCGACGAGTTTTTCAATTAATCAGAGAATGAGAGAAGGGAATAGAAGAGACACAAATTAAAGAAATGATGAAGAGACGATTCTGCGAGACATCATGAAAGCAAAGACGAAGTAGATTTCATCGCAAAATGCTTTTAAGTGACATCGCAGATAATTTATTTCTCTAATAATCTCCGAGCAAAGTAAATTTACAAGTGATTTATTGCCCCGAACGTTCAACTTCCATCGAGTTCATTTCGAAGTCGAGTCGTTTGATAAAAATCCGACACTTCAACAGTTTAATTCCATCACGGATCCTGTTTCCTTCGCCACAGGATTTCAACACAATGTAACACCAATGCGCGCGACCTTTCAGGCACGCACGTTAAGATTTAAGAATGAAAGGGCATCAAAAGATTAAGCGAAGGAGAAGACGAAGAGATGAGAATAAAATCCTTTCTCACATCAACAGCCGATCGGCCACTCCTTTGTGATGGCGAACCTTCAATTAAGAATGAAATATTTCAAAACATGAAACTCCGCTCTAGACGCGATCAATTCTAAAACAGTCACGGGTGATAAATGACGCAATGGTCGTAACGAAATTAGTCAACACACGTTTCATTGCGATGACAGTCATGAAACTTTGTTAATTGGTTCTTTCTAATTAATTCAAATCCAACTGATTTCAACGAAAGACATGTCAGCAATCATCGTTCTCTAATCGTCAGGCGGCGAGAGAGAATAATAAAGAAAGCCTATCGAATTACATCTTGATTTAATTTGTCCACTCAAACGGTGCGAACGAGAAGTAGAAAAGTAATTTGTCTCATGAGCAAAGCTGGAATTTCAGTGCTAGCTAGATTCGAATCTTGACAAATTATAATTCTCAAGAATCTCAGTTGGAAGAGAGTTGAGAAGAATTAAAATGTTAATAGACCGTTCTTAACATCACAATGTTGACATGCAGTTCACGCAACCGACTTCAAAATATTATTTCTTCTAATCTTGGCTTCTTCATCATTAATCTAAAATGGAAATATCGGACCGCCTAAGTCACGAGTACACCGCGAAACAGAAAATCAATTTAACGAAGGAGAAGAATTAAGAAACAAAATTTAAAATTCTCGAAGAACATTTCAATGTCCGGCTGCGGTGACTGCGGCGGATGATGAGATTGGAGCTTTCAATTACACAAATTTGGGCTCGAAACATTTTAATTTTTATTGAGTCATAAAATTGCTTCCATAAAATTATTTGATGAATTCCAGAAGTTGTGAAGATAGGAAATTACTTTGTCTCCGAGGCAAATGAAGAAGAAGAGAGTTCTTAGATAAAAATCCTTAACTGTCCAAAGAGGAAATGAAAGGAAACGAATAGAAAAAAAAAACTAAAAAAAAATATTCATTCAACGCTTTCGAATCTGATTTCACGTTTCCATAAAAAAAAACAGAATTCAATGGACGTGCGCATAAATTACTGAAATTGCATTTCATCAGCAAATCGGAATGAATTGAAATCACGAATGCATTCGAATTTCGATGATCCAACAATCAATTCTATCAATCATTTTAATTGAAGGCTTGCGTTTGGTTAACTGTTCATTCGAGCACCGCAAATATCTTAAAAGGAAATCGAATTAAGAAGACGAAGAATCGACAGTAATCAAATATCGACGATGGCGACAACAGAATTAATCAATTATCGTGTGTGACTAAACTTACTTTCGTAATGGACACGATCGACAAGAGTTGATTGGGAATTTTAATTTAATAACTACGCGAGCACATTTCGTGTTTCAGCAGTTCATTTGTTACGTTCCGCTGAAGACAAATGGCAGCGACTCTTAGCTTAATGTTCTTAGCTCTACTGTCAGAATCTTTGTCTTGATGTTCTGTGAAGTTATCCTGTGGAGAGCTCTTACATTGTCTTAATCGTAATTGTAAGCTTAAATCTTTGAAACTCTGAATTTGTTTTGATAAATGCCTCTCGAAGTTTTAAACGAAACAGTCGAGTGAGCTCAGAGGGAGAGGAGAACACAACAATGTCTAGGCGAGGATTACAAAACTTTGATTTAAATTCTCAAGCGATTAATAGTCTGAGCAACAATAAATTAATGATAATTTTCATTTAAATGCCAATTAAAGTGATATTTGAATTCCGCCAAAAGGCATTTCTCTCTTTTCATTTTGCAGTTCTTTGACTTCGTCATCGACCCTGATATGTAGAGAGAGGCATTTGAAGCTCAAGCGCGAGAATGGCAAAGCGAAAAAAAAAAATGATAAACCATAAATAATTCATCTCGTTTTTGCTCAACACGAACAATCAACCAATCGCCAGTACAATCGTTTAATTAAATTTGAAATAAAATATGCAATTACATCAAAGGGAAAAGGCAAAGATGGATGTTTGGATAGAGAGAGAGCATCGCTCTAATTGCTCTGCATTTTCTTAGACTTAATTGTGCTTCTTCGATTCAATAATTTATTGAATTTTAATGGCTAAGAATATCGAAGGAGTCGGCAATAAAGAGAATTCGTGAATTGCACAAACGACTCGTTCGTCTAAGAATCCAATAAAATTTATTCTCGAAAGCTTAAGGCGCCGTAAAAAAAACCTCTTCGCAGTGTAGTCAACAGCGAATATGTCAATAAAGCTCAAAGAAATTCTTAAAATTTTGCTCGAAGCCAGTTCATTGACCATCGGATATCAGCGAAAAGTCGCCAGCCGGTCCGAATTAAATTATGCAAATTACAGCAGCCCCCGAAGTCTTGGTGTGAGTTTATGGTCGCTGAATCGCGACTTTCTTTCATTCTCTTCAATTCCGTCGATTTGATGTCATCTCCAGGAAAATATTGCTTGGATTAATGATGAAACTTGCTTGGGAATTTACTGATGGTTCGTTGTCTTTCCGCTCAAATGATGTCATGCTTAAGGCGATTTTATTAGCCCACAAAAATATTCAACGATGGACTTACAAAACACTTTACTTCTTTCGAAAACCCAAGTACAATGATAGAATATTTTAACAACAGTCGAAGCGAGCGACTCGTGATGTTATTCAATTAATCGAATCGATTGTTATTTTGTGTCGAGCTTAAGCACCAGGAGAACGAATATTCAGTAAGGGAGAAAAAAAATAAGTTGAGCATAATTAAAATCCAATTACGCTTCACGAGATACCGAGGGACCATTAATTCAATTCTTCTTCAATTCGCATAAATTCCTTTCGCAGATTGTCGATCGCGAAATTTTTCTCATTAATGGAAACTAAGCGTTAAAAACATTTCGACATCAACAAGATTATACAACACACATCGAGCCAATTATTTTTCTATTTAGAAGCAGAGAGAATCGCGTGTAAGTCACAAAAAGAACGAAAAAAATAAGTTGCTTCGTTCATCCTCTGACGAATTTCGTGCTTTAATTTGATATCTTTATTGAAATTTTCAATCTAAACGTGCACGAAACTCTGGACCGCAGCTTCCAACTCTTCGAGTAAATGATACGACCAATGGCCTTGCGAAACTATGGCGTCTGAATCTTAATCGAGCGTGAAGAGTCGAATGGCCGAAAGATTGGGCCAGTGAAGCAAACAAACTAAATTTAAAAGTTCAATGACTTTCTATCTCTTTCTCGCTTCGCTCGTTTGATTTTTCTTCCTCAACAATGGATTTTCATTTCTTTCATTGTAATTCTTTCTAAAAAGTTCATTTCCATCGCATGACGTCTAAGAACCACGCCGAGAATCTAAAGCAAGCCGCTTGAGTTTCCTCTTCTCTCAATGCCATTCATTGACGATTATCAACACGTTGGGATTAATTCTCATGTAATTATGGTCACTTAAATTAATGAGATTGGGGAAAATGGTGAAATATTAGGCGTGAAGGTTGCTTAACTCCGAGAGAATCATAAAGCTTCCCTAAAACGAATGTTTCGCAAGAAAACTTTTTGATTGAATGTAAAAATGAATGAATTTATCAACAAAGATTATTCCATTCGAATAAAGTCTTCGACAGAAGCGAGTGGGGCTGATCCCGTGATGAATTAGAATGATTTATTGTAACTTCTAAATTAGAAGTTTTTAGAATTTTGAAGAAGAAAAAATTTGGTTTTTTCTCGGAAACTTCTCAAACAACATTTGCTTAGTCATTTACTTTCAATATTTTTCTTAAATTTCAATTAAAATTCCTCCCGCGACCCTCAAGCCCTTCAAAGACCGGCATCATTTACAGCTCAGCGGACTCAATTTATGCGTGTGAACGCAAGATTTTCAATCAAAGCCGTTCTCATAGCGTGTCTTCGTGATGCAAGTCTATTTTTGGACGATTTCCCATCATAAACTTCGCATTTTCATAAATTTTCGGGACCTGCATAAATCGCGTGGCTGCCCCCTAAGGTCACAGCAATCGTGTTGGCTTAGTTTAAACTTCTCGTGGATAACGAAGGACAAAGTGTGTGAGATTTTAAAAAAAACTTTATGAATATTCAAACACAAGAAATGATGAATTATTTTCGGCACTCGTTTCGCTATCAGCTCTCGGCCGCGCTTATAAGTTCACTCAAGTCTTTCTTGTTACTTTCAGTTCATTCGGCAATATGAAACCGTTAGCATTGTTGATTTGTATTTTGTGTATGTTATTAAAGGCCTCATGTGGTTACGACCAGGCAGATTTAGAATCTGAGAGAGATTTATGGTTTGATTCTATCACGAAAGCGAATCGAAAGCATAGTCTGAGAGGCAAAGATGATTTTAAGAATCTTATTGAAGCACTTTCCTCGATGAATCGTTTCGGTGATCGATCGAAATTGCTTCAAGACATGAGAGCCGTGCTGATTCAAAATAGCTATGAGAGAACTTTTGGGTTCAAGATTGGAATGTTCACAAACTATTGTGGGCCTGGAAATGTTGCTGGATCGAAGAATGAAACGGTCAATGGATCTTTACACAATGTCGACGAGTGCTGCAAGGCTCACGACTACTGCGAAAACTACATCTCATCGAAAGACGACTACGAATTGTACCCAAATTTACATCGAAAACCGTTTTACTTCTCAAGCTTAAGTTGCGAATGCGACGTTGCCTTCTACAACTGCGTGAAGCAAACGAATTCCGCATTCGGTGATCTCATCTTGGGAATTTACAGCGTCGCTCAAGTGAGTTGCTTCCAGTTTGAGCACAAGATTGAAAAATGCCTGAAGTACGATGAGTAAGTGATGACGAATCTCGTGTAACAAAAATTCTCAAAAAAAAAATCAAAATAATTGCAGTTCATTAATCTTCCACAAGAGATGTCTTCGTTACAAAGTAAACAACCAAAGCACAAAACGGTGGCAGTGGTTTGATCTTCCATATTCATCAGCAGCAATCAGTGAATACGCATTTCCACGCTTAGATTTCTAAGTGCTTTCTAGAACAATTAAAAGAAAACGACGTAACGGCAACTCAACGTATTCTCGAGTAATAGTTTGGATCTCAAATTACATGAACACGCGGTGGTGGAACAACGATGTTGATCATTAACAGCTTTGAAGAACATTAATAATCAAGTGATTTCAAAAAAAATAACATTTACTATTAAGAGGTTGAGAAACAAGAATGAAATTGCAAGCCAGAAAAGAGTTTGCGCTTTGCTCATCGTTTCGTCATTACTATTGTACAAATACAAACATTAAGAGCTAAGAGCTAAGTCAGGAAAGAGAAGGAAGAATGTCAGAGAGGTCTCATTATTGTTTTAAGCTCTTTACGACGTCTTCACGCATTGTGAACTTTTTCAAAGAGTTCGGGAAACCATCGCGCATTGAATTAAAGTTAAAAGCGAGTTGAGCTTGCGATGACTAAAATTGTTCTCGAATGGTGACAGAATCTTTTAGCGGAATGGGTTAAGAAGCAGAATAAGAAGAAGAAGAAGAGGGAAAATGTAATAAACAATGTTAACGGATGTTTCTCAATCCACCTTGACTTCAAGAGCAGCGGCGCAATCAAAATGTCAAATCGCAGGAGATTTTTCTGCATAATTATCCACGAGAACCAGAATATCCATTCCGCACTTAACGGTGCGATTGAAAAAAAAAATATGTATCGACCTGGATTATTTGCGTGTTCCATTGATGATAACACACGAGAGTGCGGAGCCGATGAGAAATGTTATGCAATTTAGATTTTCCGAATCGAGCGTTCGCCTTAAACCTCGCGATCGCTCCATATGTTATTATAAGAAGAATTTATTAATCCAATCGTTGTGTGCTTAAATCAATAGAGCGAGTGGAAGAATAATCATCGCTCATCTCAGCAATCTGAATTGAATGTAATGCGAGGCCGAGAACATTTCATTGCTGGTCGAGTGATCGACGATTCTAATGCTCGTTCCACAACCTCAATTAAATATTATTCATGAATGTGAATGTTTGAGTGAGTCGAGGAGAAAAGGTTCTAAAGAGCACCCATGAACTGCACATGTTCTGCAATATTTTCCTCTTTCTCTGTGTAATTTTTGTGTTCACCGCGAGTAACGGAATTTAACGAGAAGATTGTTATGTAATGATGTTGAAGAATGGAAAACAACGACTTGAACTTAAATCTTTAACATGAGTTTTAGGTTGAATTTGTCGTTTGGACGAAACTCGAAACTTTGTTTTCCGCTTCTTTCTCTTATTGCTTTATGGACTTTTATTTCAGTTAGAGCTTGAAAAGACTTTTTAGCTTCATTGTTCGGCTCGTCGATTTATTCACTGAGACTCTTTCGAATTTATTTCGTTTTTGTATCGCTTTTAATATACGACTTGATCATGGCTTGAATTCATCCTTCTTCATTGCTCTCTCAATAGAAAAGAAACTGGGCTTGGGCTCTCGATTGAACCACTCGAGAGTTTTTTTTATGGAAACATTCATCAACATTGTCACGAGATGCTTGACGATCGAACGTTCCCACGACAGTTTATTTGACGAGACTCACCTTTAGATTTTTGCTATGAACACCATTAGCAAAGCGATATTACAAACAGCAATCTGGAATTGAAAAGAAAGAACTTGTTAATGAATAAACATAAGAGTTGGGCACATCATTGCAATTAGTAAAGAAGATTATCGCGCATTGGGCGAAGTTCTTTTAATTGAGCTTTGTTGTTAACGACACTGCAAAAAATCTAAATCGGACTTTTCTGCTTCCTTCTTCTTCTTCTTCTTCTCTTCAATTTCATGCTCCATCTTGCGAGTACAAAGAAGGCACTTCATTGAAATCCAATAACTTATTTCATAAATCATTAATTTTCTTTTGAAGCGCTCAAAAAAAATTGCTCCATTCTTATGTAAGTTGAGGGGTCTCTAAACGGCAAAAGAGATCGTAGAATGATTTTACTAGAATCGCACATCGAGCGAAACGTTTAATAGCTTAAAATAATTTTTCCCTCACAATTTCCGAAGCATCGAGATCGTAAAGCAATCGACGTTGAAGAATAACAAATGTTTATTATCGTTTCGCTTTTATTTTCCTTCAATGCCTCCCTGCACGACAATTAAAATAATCTCGATCGAGATGTGTTTCTTCGTTATCTAATAACTTTATGAGCTTTTAACATTTTCATCTTCTTCTCGCTCACTCTACCGTTTGCTTGCTCGATCGAGAACCGTCATGTGACTAACTTGAAACACAGTTTCGATCATCATCGTGTAATTTTTGATTGGAGATCGCTGTCAGTTCAACCTCACGAAGCTCGCGGTCGTTCCGGAGACTTGAGACTTGAGTGGACGTCACGGTTCTAGTAAGGTTAGTGATCTTATGGAAATTGCATGACGTCGTTAACAATTGATATTTTGATAGTAAGATTACTTCCTTCATCATCTATTCAAAGCCGATCAACGATGAACGAGCGTTTAATTGAATTTATGCAAACAAAACCTCAGCAATTTCCTTAATGATATGATTGAAGAAGATTTCCATTCGTTCAATTACGAAGGTTAGCTTGAAGACGCAGAGCCGAATCTTAATGACTTTGTGGTTTCGTTCTTGGAAAGCGCGTAACAAATAGAACATCGAGTAATCTCCTCTTTAATCTTTCTTCCTTCTATCTCATCCTAATGCCTTTTTTTTACGGCTCACAAAAACTTCGCAGAAACAGAATGTTCTATCCAGAAAAAGACGTGAAAGCAGCACACGAAGCCGATATAAAAATTATACGATCGTAATAACGGTTTTTGTTTGACTTTTACGTTCAAGAATTTTTCCTCGGTTTTTGCGCTGCTGAGAGCTCTTGAGAATTAGAAGGAAAGAAAGCCAAAGCCATCGTGCAAGAAGCGAATTTTATCATTTGAAAAATATTTCTCTGAACTTCTCGACGAATACGAAATCACCTTCACGAGGAATAGCGAGCAAATCTCTTTCGATTCAAAACGTGAGTGTGGTTACTTACGTAATTGCATCGAAAATAAATTTTAAAGGCTTTAATTCTTCTTCTTCGTTCTGTTCGAAATTCGATTGAAAAGGTCAATGAAATGAGCTGCGCTCAGATCGAATAAAGTCTTGACGTCGAGTGCTCTTAGAATGAAAAGTCTTTCTTTGTAGCATTTGAATTTTATATTTATCAGTCGACCGATCTTCATGGAGAAAGTAATAATTTTAGTTTGCGGGACTAGCGGTAAAAGGTGAGGAGAGATCTCTTCCACCCAACGCTGATCATAACCGTTCTTCGGTATAAAGTTCTAACACGTTTTCATGGTTGATTTTCATTGGAATTTTCGCATAACCCTTCGAATTGCACGGCACTGTTATTGGCTGTGTGGAGATAATCGATTGAATCATAAATGATCTTTAAAACGTAAATTGCTTCATCTGATCTCACCTCGTGCGTTTTGCATGTGAAAATCGTGTCTCTCCAGCGAAAACAAACAAAAAGTCTTCTCAATGAAATTTTATTTATGTCAAATCTCACATTCATTATGAGGATAAGTTGGGCGCTCATTAATTAAGCAAAAGCTTAAGAAGCAAAAAAAAAAACTAACATCCCGTTAATTCACTTAGCAATGAATTGTCTTTTCTCATGAGCTCCAAAAACTTAAGAAAACTTCTTAGTAATGAAACAGTTGGCAATTCGTTTGCTTTAAGTTTACGTAATTACGTTGAATGTTGAGCGAAGCAATTAGCGTCGACGCCGAAAGTTTCGTTACCGAACAAAATATGATAAATCATCTTTAATTCATTTTCGATATGAACGAATCGCTATCGACGCTATGTAATCTTCCGTTTGTTTGCGAGAGAATCTCAAACGAAAAACGAAAGAAAAAACTGTGAGAATCGAAATGAAAAACGTTTCGCGTTTTGTCTCGGTTCGCAAAATTCTGGTAACCTTGAGGAACGATCTAACAACACAAAAAAACATCGTCGACGAGATATTATCGTCGGAGCTGATGCGTCTGCGGGCAATTTTTTATGACTTTACTTCGACATGCATGCCGATCATCGATTTTCTTTTAACTTTCTGATCATTCTCTCGAAAAGCGCAAGCAGAGTGGCGAGATAATGACCAACGACCGCTCAAATTATGTTTTCTCGGAAATAAATATTTCGCGAACCGAAATCCGAAGAGTGTTGAGCGGAGAACTCGCGCGATGATTGCAATCAATGAATCATTTAATGAACGCAGTTAAACAATTTACGTGTGGTTAAAAATAACTCGATGATCGGCTTATTGTGAATGATTCCATCGAAGATGAGACATCCTTGAGAAGATCGCTCGTGAATTTCTTCTTCGCGTGGCTTCTTTATTCTGCCTCTGCGCAGATCTGACCGGTCATCATCATTCTTTTATCGGATGCTGTGCTGTAAAATTATTTTAATGGATCCTCCATCCATTTCTATTTACTTGCGAAACTTTTTTCGGACGAAACGCCGTTGTTTGCTGAAGTGATGATGATGACTCTCGATTAATGACATCATCTAACCGACCTGTCGAAATTAATGACTATCCAACTTCGTCAAGGATGACGGCAATCGGCGACGCCTTTCCGCTGCTACCAAATAAAGACACACGAGCCATCACTTGTAATCAATCCCAGTTGGAGCTTTATTTTTTAGTTGTTCTGTTAAAACACACGAAAGAATGTTTAACAAGTCTGTTGTTGTTGATGATGAGCGTACAATGAAATCATTCCATTGTGTTATTTCAACCGTCCGATGAGAGCAGCAATCAATTGAGTACTTGGCAAGCTGCTGTTAGAATTTTTATTCCTAAGCTTAATTAAATTCTTCATCTCGAAAGAAAGAAAAACAAACTCTAATCCGCCTTATAACTGTTGAAGTTATCTGCTAATCAAGTGCCTCCCCTCGTTCTCTTACTGTGCGTTCCACTCGGTCAATCGCGATTAAGTGCGCAGGCCATCATAGACACTTGCTGCCAATTGGATCACAGTTATATTTGCTTTTGCATTCTATGGACATGAAATGCATCGCTCAAGTTGCTTAATTATCTCGCCGGGTTTCTTTTTCCTCTTCGGTTATGCCTGCGAGTCATTTCTGCTCAGCTCGTTTCTTTTATCAGTTAATGTAACAAGTTTTTGTGATAAAGAAATGAACGAGGCAGCTTCTTAGAACAAGGCGAACTCGCAACAGCCTTCAAAATGTCTTGTAACGTTTGAAGACGTCGACACGCGATCATCGTGCGAATGAATCGTTTGAGAGTTTACAAAGTCGTCTCTCTCCCTCTCGAAATCATTTCAGGAAACAAATGATGATTTCCTTCCTGTACATCGTCACAGCACTTACGAAGACTCCCAGCGAAGAAAAAGTTGTGTAATAAAACCATTAACGAGATGAAGTGAACAACAAACAAAATGGTGAGCCACGTTTTCATAATTTTACTTTCCTCCGATCCGATGATGTCGAGTCATAAAATTGATTTTAAAGTTCGATAGCGGGGTCATCGTTCTCTTTGTTTCTGATTGGATTGTTTATCCAAAGATGCAATTAGGAAAATTATTAAAAATTCTTCGATGCAATCGTTTGAAGTAATTTCGTCGGTTCTCAGTGAAGAAGAACGTGAGGGTTTGGTTCTCTCACAAGCAAATCAATTAAAATTTCAATCGCTTAGAGTGCGTGTGTAGTTTTCCTTTCAAACGCAATGCACCTGAAGAATGATTCGACAAGAATCTCTCTCTCGCTCCCTTTTCGATTGAAAACATTTCGAAAGTCATTTCCCTTCTCTTGTGATCGATTTCGTTCTTCAATTGAAATTCCACTCACATCTGACAACTCTCGAATAATATTTTTTGTTTTTCAAGTATTTTTGAAACCAGGCCGAGATGAAACTTATCGAAATTGTCGCCAATAAATATCTCGAAGTTGAATTCGCCAAATATGGTTGATGGCGAAAAATCGACAAACTGAAAGTTTCTCATTGCGCAACGCTCATGCTCGCTCATAGCAATCGTAAATCTGGGTTATCCCGTAACGAGAATCGACAATGTAAGTTCAAGTCGCGACATTTGTCGTCAAATTTGAATTTAAAGTGCTCGTCAAATTGAGATGTAATTGAATCATCATCACCGTATTAATCGATTTGAGTTCAAGTCCCATGCAATTAAATTAAAATCAAATAAAACTTTTATAATCGATTCGACCTTTAATTTAACGTAAACGACACTGCCAAAGAAGAGAAGCACAAGACTGAAATGCGTTTAAGTTTTTTCGTTTCAGTTTTTCTTCTGTTTGCCTTCACACAGAGTCGATACATCACACAGCTCCAGCGACCTCATTTCCAGACAAAATTTCATTTTCATTTAGTTCATTTTCGCTTTTCAAAACTCAATTAAGCTTAAGAGAGTCTTAGAGTTTGGGCCGAGTAAGTGCACAATGAGTTGATGGCTTAGCATTCACTTGAACCGCTCCTATCGAGTTTCGAGTCTTAGCAGCTTCCAGTAACGGCTCAAAACTTTTGTTTATTACGCTCGCGAAAAAAAATAAAAACTTATACAACTTCAACTCGTTCGGGTACTTTAACTTGATTTGCATTTCTGTTTCTGCTTGGTTTTTTGTGTCGATCTACGGGGAGAAAGTTCAACCAGCAGACTAAGTCGCGATCTTTTTTATTCCAACCTCGCAAAACTTGCGCATTCAATCTAAGCGAGATACAATAAGCCGCAACTCGAGTCAGCCTGGTGAAAAGGGAAACGCCAGTAATCAACAGAATTCCATTCGAAAAAATGAAAGTTTTCGGTGTGAGTGGAAGTACTTTTATGGATTCGGTGGAAGACGAAAGGAGATAAAGTGACACAGAAACGTCTCAGAGGCCGATATGATGGAAACGCCTCGATCGCTCCATTGTGTTTTATGATGAATGACATTTGCATATTCAAACTGAAAGAAGAAAATCTTTTTTCAATATTGTCGACTGTCTGCTTTTGTTCGATTCATCAAACAGAATTATCTTTCTTCTCGTTGCTATTTGCACTAAGCTCGTGTACAGGTTTCGAGTCGAATGGCGAAACAAAAATCTTAAGCGATCTTTCTGTAATTTGTTTTGAACTAATTGAATAATTAAACGCTGAAGGTTGTCACAGGTTGCCATTAACTTTGAGGAAGTTAGAGAGTTGAATTAGCTCCCGAACTGACAGACTAGACGTGATAATTGAATCGACGATTAAACGAAAAGTTGAACCAATTTTCCTTCTCATGAAAACGATTTTAATCCAATTTGCACGAGAGAGAGAAAAGCAAATAATCAACGCTCTAGTTCACAATTATTAGCTCATCGCAGAAGACGAAGTGAAACTCTTTTTCGCACTTTTTTCGAATGTGAGAACTGAGAAGCACAAGAAGAGTTCGTCGACGACGCTTCTCAAATCTTCAGTTTCCAAACTCGGTTGAATGCGGATGCGCACGACGTGAAACTTGGATTTTTGACGATCGCTCATTCAATTCCATCCGTCGCTTCGTTTGTCTCAAGCTTCAATTTGAGTTCAATGTCATCGTCGTTGAGCGAGTCGAACGTTCGAACGACTTTGTGAATAAATTGTTGCAGTAGAAAAAGTGAGCGAGATCTTTTCACATTCCGACTAGCGCTTTCATTAAAGTAAAGTCTTTCGATGATGCCGGGAATAAATTTATAAATGCAATTCCCTAGCGCATCATAACAATTATCATGAATGGCGTTCGCATCCACGATCTCGTTCTTTGCGATAGCTAATTAGCTTTGAAATCTCGTTCAGCAAGTCGTTCGGCGTCAGAAACACTTAGCGATGGCAACTGGCTTCTTAATGAACACAGCACAAAATCCATTTCGTTTCAACGTGAAATTTTGATAAACGCATAAAAATTGTTTCCCCATTAGCTCACAAGCACAGCACGTAGATCAGATAACTAACTGTAACAAGACAATAGAACAGCAGTAACCGTTTCGAGAGATTTTCTGGAACTTTGCATACGAAGCCGCGGTAACCGCGAAACGAAATATGGATCACATTTATCTTCCCGAGCATCAGACACGGCACAATCTTCCATTTCGCATCGCCCAAACACAATTACTCTGTAGCATTGGAAAAAAAAGAGCAAGCTGGGTTTGAGATCGAGACTGTGGAGATTATTTGCGGCCAGCTCAACTAGAAAACTCCGATTATGTAACGACGAAGTGCTTTGCATGTGTTGAGGTGAATGCAGCACACGATTCGGATGCAACGCGCTATGCAAATTACTTTTTGATTGAATGCAAATGTTGGATGGCAGATGATCTGATAAAACGTTCTAACGCTCAGCTCGTTTAACGGAAACATCTGCACACCATCCAGTTTGCCTACGAGTGTGCTGAAAAATTCATTTAATTAAGCTTCAGACGCGAGATGACAATAAAATAGACGCGTTAAGACACCACAAAGGAGCCAAGCAGTTTCCATTAATGCCAAAAGCTCAAATCAAAAGCATTGCGGAGGAGTCGGTTGGCAATGAATTGAAAATGTTGCCACACAAACAGAATCTCGAAGACAAAGCAACAATGACAATATTCCCTCCGCGCAGATCGGGAGTGGCAGTCAGCAACTGTCTCTAGCCTCGTACTCAATGTTTATGCTCGTCTAAGGAAAGAAAACGAATCGTCATGAAAGACTTCAACGCAATGAAAGACGACGAACCCCACACGATTGAATGCTTCTTGCGATATCAATTCTAAGGAATAAAATAACGATTGAAGGAAACGTAATCCAAGCAGCAATCATCGTACGCACTTGGTATGCAAATTAAAGAAACAACATCGCAATCGTGCAGTGGAAATGCAAATATTCTTTTAAACATTCTTTAGCCTTCGATGATCGGAGCAAGACAAGAAGAAGAAGAAACTTTGATGCAATCGGGGAAACGGAGAGAAATAAATTTCGTATTCTCGACAGCGTTTCACCAAAACTCGAAGGTGGCAATTTTCAATGAGTCACTTCCGATTCATGTCTCCATTGTCTCGTCGTTTCCCTGCACTCGACATTAAAAATATTTTTTTTAATCATCGTCGCTTTCCTATTTTTCATTTTTTTTTCTTCAACAAAATCTTTTCATTGTTTCAGCTTCATTGAATATTCCAGACGCGTCGTTGGCTTCACACACATCAGAAGTGGCCAGGAAAAGAAAGTTTTTGATGGTTTTCTCCGCAGATGTTTCGGGTGCGTTGCTGCGAAGCTCATAAAGTTTGAAATCATGCCAACTACGAGCAATTTGCATTACCTCACTAAATGTTGATTTAATTGAAAGAATTATTGCCTTTTGTACGAAGTCGAGAGGTTTCTTACGTGGCATTGCACGGCGTTTGGGCGTCAAGTCAATGTAAAACGCTTAATTTATTCTGTTGCCATATGTTTGGACACGAGAGCGACTTACGGTTTGGCTTCTAACCGTTAAAATAAATTTTCGTTGCCCAAAAAAAACAATCTCCAAGTGTGGGCGAATGAAGTTTCAGTTGAATGCAAAAATTAAGTTTTCTTCTCTCCAAATTGTTTGACGTTTACCTCGAAATAGACTCGATTAATTGCGATGATTCTCTCAATGAAGAAATTAGAGGTTCAAAGGCTTTCGAAGCAGCCGGAAGTTGATTTATCATGTAAGACTTGTAGATTGATTGCTACATCATTCAAAATGCCCATAAAAGTTTCTTAAATGCGTGCGCGAGCCGCAACAGCGCAACGCGTGGTGAAAAAAAAAGTTTAGAATTCATTCTGCAGAAAAGAATCGCAGAAGAAGAATTTAATTAAAGTTGAACACGGATCTACGTGCATGGACAATAATAAAAGAAAAGATTGCGCAATTAAAAATTAATACGAAGCTAGCCTACGCGGATCGTTTGTTATTTTAACGCTTCGAGCAATCCTCGAAAGGAGAAGAAGAGTTTATTAAGCAAAGCTCTGGTCGTAAATCAAAAAGGAAGGAAAAGTATCCTTGAATCCACCCGTCGTGCGTCTTCAATTCGCCAAATCTGATACTTCGCTTCAATTAAAGCGATGACAAAGAGGTTTAAACTTTAAAACAAAGAAAGAAACCTGCTGTTGCAGCATCGATCGTGATAAGCCGAATGTTAAGGTTGGAAAGTAATAAATGTCAGAGTTTTTGCGAAAGAAAGAAGGAAATATAATTAATTAGTTTCGAGCCTACGCGCCCAGCATATTCGAATGATTCAATTCCCATTACATTGCACAACTGCTCGTCCTCTCGCTCACTCGCTCTCGAAGTATCTTAATTAAATCTTCTTGCAAAGAATAAAAAAAGAGTTCGAGAATGAAAAATCAACATTCAGCACCAACAGAGATGTTGAAGCGCAACAACATCCGTAATTGAAATCTTCCAACTGCAATTTGCGTCGGCTGATCTTCGAGTGCTCTCTGAACTTCAAAAGTACAGGAAATTCTTGAGGATCAGAAATGGGGTTAAGTTCGAGGCTCAGTCTAACAATGAAATTCAAGCGCGGCTGCCGAAGAATAAATCTTTGTGGTTCTCATAATTCTCAAGCGCACCGAATGCACGCGTGAGACAACAAGAAAAGCTCACTTCGCTGATTCAGAGCGTTGTGTGAACAAACCTAATAAAAATAAATTGAATAAAAATGTAAATTGTTCGACGAAAGAGATCTCCGCGCTCCGATACATTGCGAAAAAATGAAAAATTTCTGTTGTGAGCTCACAAGCAGCAGCAGAAACTTCTGAAGCGCTGATGCCATAAAATATGGATTTATAATAAAAAGAAGCAACGCGAGTGGAGCGAGAGATAGATTTATGCGTACGCTTAACTATGGCACACGTTGCCGTCCTCTCCTCATCTAGTTTGCAGCATTAAATTCACTTTAACGCGAATAAATTTTCAGCAAGAATTCACTTTTGTGTTGCATTTGCAAAACGATGTCTAATGAAAAGATTCATGGCCTTACATCTGCCATTTATTAAAGTAATCTGACGGTCGAGAGAATGGAAGGAACAGAAGAGAAATCTTGGAAGAACTTTTCTCGCGGCGGTGTCACCCGAAGGATGAATAAAAAGTTGCATTTGAATGCTGCGAGAGTTGGGCGAACGACATGAGAGAGGCAAAGCATAAATACAAAAATTCCCAGACATGTAAATTACGATCGCCAGTCCGCAAAAAATGCATTTTTCGTATAAGTTCGTATAAGGGCCGCTATAAAGCTTTTAATGACTAAGCTCTAGACTTGACATTTAAAAGCGAATTCCTAAAATTTTAACAACCACGCATGCATTGGGCTTAACTTTATTGATGTAAGCATTAAAATGTCATTTTATGACCGACATTAAACACGAACTGAGATGCTTCTCATGTTTCCCATCGATGAGAGTCGAAGACGAAGAGACGAGGATAATTGCAATGCGTTCAATTGATGACAATACGCGTCACGAGACCACTTTCAGACTTAACTACATTGGATTAATCACTCGCGAAGTAGAAAACTATTTGCCATCTGTTGTGCGGCTTCTCGTTCCTAGCTTCTGTTCTTCTCGCTAATTGCGTTCATCACTCGAAATGCAAATCATTAATCCGCAGTTTTTACATTGTTAAGATGCATTAAGACATCATTAAAGTGACTCAGTCAAAAGACAATATGACAATCTCATCGCTACGACGATTTTCTATAGAAACAAGAAGAACATTCTTCGTCAATTTTCTTCGCTCGCCTTTTACTACGATACGGCTTCATAATGCAACCAATAAAACGAAAGAAGGCGAGACAAGGCATAATTGGGCTTAAATGCAGTGACATCGAGAACTTCTCCATTTAGCAGAGAGCTCAGAAAACTCATAATTTTCTTTCTCGACTCCAAAGAAGCAATCATAAAATATTGCGGCGCTTTAATTAAACAGTAGATCGACTACAATTTAACCTTATTATAAGAACTCGAGTCGGTTTGAAAGGTTGAAGGAATGAAATTGCCAGTTGAAAATCGAGGGGAAGCCATAGCCTTCGAACGACGTTGCGCTGAAACAATAATCCTTGTCGTACGACTCACGTGGGCGATCAATCGACAATGGTCAAATAATTTCTTGAGTCACGATCGGTGAGGTCAGTCGAGTTCCGCAAAGTTTAAGTGACTTTTATCGACGACGATTTAAGTTCCGTTGTACAATCAATTCCATTAAACGCTCGAGAATGCTTGACGCTGAGATCGAAATTCTTCATTGACTGAGAGGATGTCGTTAAGAGACACTCGAGAATGCCTTGAAAGTCAACCACAAGTTTCAACTCGACTGCTTTCCACATTAAGTCGCTTAAATTATGATCCGACTCAACTGTTTGCTGTTACTTCAATCTACATCTTACTCTCTACGATCAATGCGGTTTATCGAATTTACATCGATCTCTCATCTCCCGTTCGATATGGTGGCACAGATCGTGAAATCGTAAAACAACTGCTTCAGTTAACTCTTCAGGCGAAAGCAAATAAAGAAACTACTTTAAATCCAACCACCGCTATACCGCGTCGTAAGTGCGTTTCGATGATTTTGCATCTTTGCTTTACGCTCGAAACTGTTTCTAACAGTTAAATGGCTCATGTGTCATTCGAGTTGTTGCATAATTGAGATTTCCGACAAGATCGTGAGTGAAATCATCAACTCGCTCCATAAACGAAGAAATTCAATCAAAATGTTAAAAGCGAACGCAATGCGGACGACTCTTTTTGCAGAAATAAAATTCCTTTTCTGTCGTTCCTCCAATTGCCAAATGTGAAATCTTTTAATTTGAATAATTGTTGGATGAGATTGCGTGGGTCAAACGAAAGCGATTGGGGAGAAGAAAAACTTTTTATGGTTGTATGGAAAGCTTGATATCTCATTATTTCCAGCCCCAGTGATATTTCGCAATCCACCGACACACGAAAACATTCCTCAAGACCACTCGTAATAAGAAGGTAACTTCAATTCACTCCCACACCCTGCTGACGTCGTTTGTATGTCGCAATTTTGCATCTCAAGCACGACAGAGATGGCCGAAAGATTCACTAATTGCTGACAAATCTGTTGATCGTGCGAGGTCTAATTTTCATTTATTAGAGTCGCTCGAATGTGCAGCGCGAATCGATTGTTGGCGTTCGCATATAAAATGTTTTACTGAGAAAAAAGATCAAACGGAATCAAGGTCGTCAAAAGTAAAAATTGAGAGATCTATGTAGCACAATGTATTGGTGTTAAATCGATGTTAAGTCTTAAGTCGTGTTAAATCTCTTAGACATGTTTATAATGAAAAACAAAAAGAGATTTTGATTTGGATTGACTCATAGCTAAGCACACGCGATTAGCATTCATGACGTCATGAACTTGATACACACATCGAAAGCTGGAGCCGAACGCTCACCGCCTTTGCAAAAATCGGAGTGGTTTCAATGACATTTTTCTTTTATTTCGATTTGTTTCAACACCACGACAACAGCGACTTTTTCATAACAGGATTTTCAACATCAAGCCTTTGCTTGATCTTAGAATGAACGTTGATTTTGGCGGTGCTGCGATTTTCTCAGTCATCAAACGACTAAAGAGAAAAAGCTTGCAAGTTCTTTTTATAGAAAAATTGCATCAAATGTCGTTTGCTTGCTAGTTCAAAGTCAATCGATTTGCCGGCGATCATTGAGCAAGCCTCGATTTAGTCGCAGAAAGAAATCATGAAGATGAAGCTGTTAATTTATTCAGCTTGAGCGCGTGAAATGCTGCTCGGTGACTTGCGCGTTATGCAATTATTTAAGTCGATTGGTTTTCATTCGCGATTTCTTTCATTCATCTTTGAATCCGCCGTCAGAGTCTGGAGCGGAAAAAAGTCTCACAAGTCAACACCGCGTGAGACATACAAATGAAACTAGTTAATTTCTTCCACTAAGTGACTAATTACATTTCAACAGGAAACCATAATGTATTTAATTAATTTCTGATTGTCGTTTCGTTTTTTCCCTTTATCGCATCGGACTCTTCACACAAAGATCAACTGACTTTGCTTAATTAAATAAACTCTGCGGAATGTTGATCTCTGTCGATTTGAAAAGGCTTTTGTTGACTCTGAAATTGGCAAACATTCTTTTCTCTTCTTCTTCGTTTACTTATTTGCTTAACCATTTTTGTGTGCTCTGAAATATGATCCATCCAATTCGATTGTGAAGTCGCTGAACACAAAAGTTTTACCACAGAAACAGATGTTGATGCGAAACTTGTTTAACTTTATTAAAATAAAGTTTTTTTTTTATTTTTATTCTCTGGTCGTCGTTCTCTGCCATCTCGAAGATATTTAGCAACAAAATATGCGAGAGAGAGAAACGAGTCGAGATAGCAATTTTCAGAAAGAATTCAACCACAGTCGTAAGAAGTAAAGGAAGCGAGACTTGCGCGATAAGCGAGACGGAAAGGGAAAAATTAAATTGCAAGAAGAATAACGCGTCTTCAAAATCGAAAATTGTTTTCAAAGACCTCGACCGTCGCCGTTCGGCCTTTGCACAGTTCAGACATGAATATTACGAGCATAATTATGAGTCTTCTTCGCTTTTCGCTTCTTCCCTTCCTCGCGAACCGATCGAGAACAAATAAGTTTTACTTGCAGCCGCCAATTAAAGTTCATCAAAAAATATTTTTGGAAGAAAATAAATTGAAAGAAGATAAGAATCTTTTCAAGGAAGTTTCGTAAAGTTAAGTCACAGTCTGGTGGAGTTGAAGATTTAATCGTTTTCCGAGAAGTATTTCATAAGATTTTGATATAATTTTATTTTTTTTAGAAAAAAACATTTTTATTGGATTTTGAAGTTTTTTCAGTAATCCATGATATTTAAATATTTCTTGCTCTTCCAGATCTCACGTGACTCACAAACATTTCCCACTGGCAATTTAAATTTCCAAAACTCCTCCAGAGAATCTTTAAACTCGTCTTAAACATTTTGACGAGGAAGATATTTCACTTTTTCTTTATGCGTTAAATGTCAAGACTGCAAAAACCGTAAATTTAATTCCTTCACTAAAATCTTAAAGTGGTAAATCTCGAAACTCGTCTTGCAATAATTTCGCAACGTTCTGTGTTGAGCTTGGGCGGAAATGCGATCTTTGACATTCCGCAATGGAAATCTCTTGCCGTCGATTAAACCGCAAACCGTTTTGCTTCGTTCTTGAACTCTCGAAGCTATTCGATCATTTTCTGCAACTGGAGTTTTGCCATAAAGTGACTAAGCACACCGTTTGAATAAATTGATTTTTAATGTTTCTGGTCACATCTGAACTTCTTTCCGCTTCTTTTGGCGTGGCGAAATAAAAATCAGCCAACGACTCGATGGAGATTTTTAATAATCCCATTCTATCCAGAGAGCTTGCTTTTGCCATGTTTGAGCGTAGATTTAGTCACCAGTACAAAAATAAAATCACTTTTGCTTTCAAAAAACGGATCTGAACGAGCGACAGCTTTGAAATTCCGAAGGCCTTGCGTGGTCGGAGCTGCTCTTGCTAGTTGACGATTTAGCAATTTTTTTTCTTCTCTTCAATCATGCTCGAAGGATTTTTCTTCCTCCATTGAAATTATAACTTTCTGGTTAACACAAATTTTTATTTAACTAAAAATTATATTTTTTTTCTGTGTCACACAAAGTCTAACTGACTCAAATGTTTTGTTTTCATCTCAGCGAACACAGACGAAAAATTCCGCATAAAGTTTGATCAGCTTTCGTTGACTTTCGGTACGCAAAAGGCAAATATGAGGAAACACTTTTAAGCTCGAAAATCATTTTTTTTTCTCATCGGCGATCGCGTAATCATTTCGCGAGCCGAGCTGAGCAGAAAAAAAATCACATCTGGTTGGATTACTTATCAAATATCGGACATTGATTGTAATTTCACGAATTTCCTTCGCGACTTTCGATCACGAGCCGCAAAATTCATCCATTCGCGAGGGAAATTAAGTGTAAGAAATTCCATTTGCTCGCCTTATCCAACATTGAAATCTTTTTCTTTGTATTCGGTTCTCGTTTGCTTTGAGATGAAAAGAAAAACTTTCATTTTATTTCTACATTCGCCAGACAAGTTTTTGGTTCCACTTTGATTGCAAAAAAATCATTCACTTTTATTTTCTGCGAGCTCCACAAAAGTCCCAAAAATATTTTTTCTTCACAGGAAAAATCCGATTTTTATTTACAGATGTTAGCGAATTTTATTTTATTCAAGCTCACAACTCACCACTGTTTACCATGGCTAAGTAAAGCCAGAGTAGTCACGGAACACAGATAAATTATCCAACAAGTAAAGTATTCCAATTCAAACAGAAATCACCGAAATATTCTTTCTTTTCTGATATTTTTCCTTTCAATATTAAACTTCTTCAACAACTTTGACTTCTTTTGATTTTTTTTCCTTCTCGGTTTCTTTCCACTTCTTCCTCTTCTTCTCAAATTTATATGCCACTAGCTCTTCTTTATTTTTTTTATTTAATTCACGCACGGTTTCCTTTGCACTTGTGATTCACTCGAAGTCTAAAGAAAGACTGAAGTCTCTGCTCGGTTGCACGGCAGTTTCTCTGTCGAATCGCGAGAAGTTTACATTTTCTTCGTTCAGTTAACATCGAATGGAGAATAAGAGGCAAAGGTGAGTCGAGGAGATAATTTTTTAACTCTTTTTCTCTTCTCTCATCGACTTGGTCAAATATCGCGGAATAATCTCTCAAGTTATCTCGGAGTGTATTAACTTTATTCACATTCCGCTTGGATTCTCTTTTGATGTTACATGTGCGAAGAAGAAATGCAAACAAAACATGAAAACCCAAACAAAACAATCGGTCATCATCGGATATCAAAAGCGATGAAATTTTCTAAAGAACCTTTTTTTTTGTTGCCTAATTTATGACTCAAAATTCCTTTTCTATTTTTTCTAGAAGGCTGTAAAACCCGAGCGGAGGAAGAAATGACTTTATCAAACAAAGCGTTATAATATCTCGGCGATAGTTTTTTTTTCGGTGATCGTTTTGACTTCCTTAACCGTCTCGACAGGTTGAGGAGTTTCACTTGAGAGAACAACAACGGGAGGGAATTAATTAGTTGATAAAAGAATATTTTATGGTGATGAGTGTGAAGATTTCTAAAATTGGAAAAGTGAAAAATTAGTAAAGATATTTGTTTAATAAATTCTCAGTCGGATCGGTTTGAAGGGAAGTTTGCAAATTTTGTCACGTGATTAGCAAAATAAAATAATGTGAGCATTTTTCAATGAAAACATTTCATTAATTGAAATGTCAATTTTCATCGCTACTATTGGCTAAATCCTCCACGCTTCACACATCGTGACTATCTTATTAAAAAGCTTCTCACAGTTCATCGATAATTGATTTGGTCTCCACCATAAGTAATTGAAAGTCGCCAATCCCACGACGAAGTAATTGTTTTAACTCAATACGCTGAGCTAAGCTTTTTTTTTATCTAAGACGAGAATCGCTCATTTGTGAATTTACATGATAGATTCTATGATCAATTAATTTTGCTAAACATCATCCGATCAATTAATTTCCTTTCGCTTGTCTGAGCTTCTACGATTTCTCAACAAATCATTTTCTATAAAATCTTTAATTTGTCAAATCAAAGCTGGCTCGGCTTGGAGGGTGAAGTGATCCGTAGGAGGTGGCCATAATATTTTGACAACGAACATTGCGGTGCGGTGGTCATTAAACCTTGGCAACTAAGTAAGCTGTCTTCTTGATGAATTATTCTTACCAAATGTCTGAATGAAACTGCCGTGCTGATGATTCCTTTTGTAAAAGTGTCGAGTGGGTGAAGAAGTCAACATTCTTACTCACTAAAGAGGTTCTTCAACCATAAACGAGACAGTTAATTAGATCCTGCTGAATCGACGTTCCTAAAAGGTTCTTCTTGTTCTTCCCAGAACGACGGTGATCGTTGTTTGTAAAAGAATTAATATTTGAAGAACCGTATGAGAAAGAATCGATAGAAATCTCAACTATTGAGCGACGAATTTTTACCACTCGATGGCTATCATTTCAAACGATCTGACAAAGTGATCCTCCGATCATGTTTCAACCCACAAATCAGTGTCTAGAGGTTTATGGGAGTAAAGACTCAATCAAATGAATTCTTCGGCTTGAAGTCAACGTCAAGTTATCTTCGCGATCAATGAAAAATATTTTTTGTTTGGAATGTTTGCTAGAAGACAATCAAATAAATGTGACAATAAGAGGAATGTTTATGAATGAAAAATATTTTATGAATAGAAAGAAGTCATTTCAATATCAAACAAGCAAATAGCGAATAAATTATTTTTCGCTGCTTTCGTAAAGTTTAATCGCAAATATTCAGAGCAATAAAGTTCCATAAACTGCCGGTTACCTGTTTATTCAGCTTAATATTTTACTTCCTTGACTTGTCTATCAAGATTTTCAAACTCATTCGCAGAAAGCTGACAAACGACGTCGTTTCGAGATCAGAACGAGAACAAATTGCGTTATGAGCAATTAAGAAAACCTGAAATTAATTTCAATTCTCAGTGTCAACTTCTTTCCACCCACTAATCAACAAATCGCCGATGCCTTAAGCCCAAGCTGAAAGATTCTTTCTGAGTTTTATAAAAATGTTTTATTTTTTCCTCTTACACATTTTGTTATATAAAATTTAATAGTCATTTGCATTTTAGTTGTGTGATATCGTTAATCGTTACATATCAATATATATTTTTAATATTCTTCTTTACAATTTTCTCCACATTTCGTCTACTCGTCAACTTTATTTTTTTCGTTTTCCTTTTATGTCTGTCTTTAGCACTAACTAAAGGTAAAAATTTTATAGTTTCTAGTAGCAAATTTCTTTCGCTTTTTTCCTTTCAATTCTTATAAAATGCACATTCTTTCATGGCGATTTTATTGCAACATTACATCGTCGATTACAAAATGAAACTCAAATTACATTCAATTCAACCTTGAGTGGCTGAGGATTTACCAAATTAAAGGAAGAAAAAAATTTTAAGGAGAAAACTTGGCCCTCAATGAACGTTCGCAAACTTAAATCTAATGTTAATTTGTCGGTCGTTGAAATCAAAAAATGCTCTTAACAAAAGAAAGACGGAAATAAACAACATAAAGCTTTCGTGCATGGAATTGAACGTTTTTTTGTGAGACTCGAAACTGTGTAAGCTTTTATTAGGAAAAAAAACCCGAAGAAGTCTAAACTGATTCTAAACTGTTGTCGATTAAGAATAAAATGGTTAATAAATTATGCGATCATAATTTGAATATAAATAAATGGACGAGGATAATTTGATGTCAGCTAAGATTGCTTTCAATCAGATTGCACATCATCCAAATAAAACATAAGGTCAAGAGGCTAATTTTGCGTTTAAATTAAATGTCAATTGACTACATAACATTAATGTACGTTTTCTTGTACTTTTCCTTTCGTCCGATGTATCGTGAGAATGTGAGCAAAACAAATGTGTTTGATTCTACTTTAAAGTCCGTTGATATAAAAAAAGTTGTTTTCGTTGTTGCTTCTTTCTAAGAAAGCGATGATGTCGAGCTGCGCTTGGAAGATCGTCTTCGTCGTATAAAAAAAGTATTTTGATTCGATGTTGATAGAAAGTTGGGAGTTACTGATATGTAGAAGAGCGCGCAAACGTTCGGTGAGTTTGATATTACAAAGCTAACAAAGCCACGACATTGAATACGTCATATGTTGGTTGATTATTATTTGTTTTTGGGAGTTTTTCGTCGTCTACATGCACAGAAACGCTCTCAACATCATCAAGCTTTCGATCGAAAAGTTTTTCTCGCAATCTTGTATGACTCACTCTTGTATGCGCTAGCTATCTAATCGAATGATGATAAAAACCGTCGCCTTCGCGTCGTCTTCTTCTTTTCGCTCGCGAATATTTACACAAAAGAAAGTCAACGATGAAAAAACAACAAAAATAGTTTTATCTTGCCGGCCCTTAAATGTTACGTGTTATTCGCGTCATTTGTTTGCTGCAGCGAGCCAGTTATGACGGTGACCGTTGACGACGATGATGTCAGCGTGTTCTGCGTGATTAAGTTTGAAATTGAATTTGTGTTATTGCTACACAAAATTGTGTACACCGAGTCGACCTTGCTCAGTTTCTCAAACAGCGGAATCAAGTCTAGCAGCTCGGAGTCAGACGCGTCATCGAACCATGACTTCACTGGCACCTAAAAAGATAAAGCTTATTAGTTCGCTGTTGGAGATTTTACGGTCATGCACAAAACACTTACTGCGTTCTCGGGGTGAAAAATGTAACTTGCAGGGCTGTTGTCAACTATTACTATCTTTTGCAGGTCCCGGCCCAGTTTGTTCAAATCTTTAACGTAGTTGCCTCCGTGGTACACACAAGACTCTCGGAATAGCCTCGCCCGGAACACATTCCATCTAAAACAAAGAAATAAATATTAGTTTTTGAATTTTTATCTTTTTTTTTTCGCATTGGCTTACTGGTCGAGAAGATCAGCGACAGGATCAGCGTATTTAGCTAACGATGCGGTAAAAAGAACACATTCATACAACTCTCCCATTTTCTTCAGAAACTCATCGACGAATGGACGTTTCAACACATAAACTTGATGAACAGTGCCGTCAATCTCTACGGGCACAACAAAGTCAGCGTTTGGAATCGGCTAAAATTAAAAATTAATTATTAATGGAAATGCTCACAAAGGAAATTCTGGTTTTATGAACTCACTTTAAAACTACTATGAACAAGTGTCTCATCAAGATCAATGACCATACATTTTTTGTGCATGTCCGAGTGTCTGATCTGAGGCAACAGGTATCTGTTCTGGCCACTGCCGCTCGTAAGACCAGTCGCTTGTCCTATTGTCTGATGTGATTGAAGTCCGTCTACGGAACCTCCATTTTGGCTGGATTTTGATCGTCTCGATGTCGTTGAAGAGCTCCGCTGTCTCCAGCAGCAGAAGAGTGATTCCCATATCCTTCGTTTCGGTGGTTTCACATTCTCATCTATGTTTGCTGAAATGGGGAAAACGCAAATTGCTGTTAATTAGCGCTTCTCGTCTTCATTTTGGCCTAATTTTCTCTAACACAAATAATTAAAACTCGAGCATCACACTCTTGTCGCGTCCTCTCCCTCTCGCCTTCAATCTGATAGATTTATGAGTAACATAGATGAACATAGGAGGGCAACTATGTGTGTATATAGCCGCGAAGAGGAAGCGAAGAAGAAAAATGTGCAAAATCTATTTTCGGATGTTCAGGTTCAAACAAAAAAAAATTAAAATATAAAATATATATTTGTGTGTGATGTTTAATTATTAGTTCAGTCTAAATTTAAACCATCTTCACTATCTTCGTCTCGCAAAAAAAAATTCCCTTCGTCTCTTCGATGCTTCTAATTTCCTAAGGACTATCATCAGAAGCTCTCCAAGCCAGTGACGGACACTTCAAATCAGTTTCTTCAAGCAAAAGCTGTGTGTGGGTGATATTTATAGAAGCGATGTAATATTATACACATTTGATATTTTTCTCTTCATTCATTTTCTTCAAGGCTGTTTAGCAGCCCTGGATAATGCAACACCAGAACAACACCTTCTTTTTCATCAACACAAATATTTGGAGAAGAATTAAGAATTGCGTAGTCGCTGAAGGTTTCTTTACCTTTATCATTGGCAAAAGCGTTTAACTGCTCATCTTCCCGATTGACTTGCGTGATGATTGAGTCCATTTAACATGTTTTGGACAATATTTTTTGATAAAATGAAGGTTTTACGCACGAAACGTAAAGCGACGATTTTGAAATCAAATTTTCTTGCTAATTTTCTGAAATTTCCGAGCAGCTTCACTTTCTTTCGACGAAACGATATGAAAAGTAAAAAAGTCAACTGTTTTGAACACCTAATCGCGACACGGGACGATAAAAATTCGCGCAAAACGGAGCTCAGAATCGTTTGAGGAATTCTCACTTTTTGACTGTCGAATTCTTTTGAGTGTCGAACAGGGCTTTCGAATACGGAAAAAAATATTTTGAATTTTTATGAAAACGCTCGGATTTTTCTTTATTCAGTTTTAAAACATTGGCATTCCTTTAGATTTGTCTTGGCCTTCAGTCCAAGCTTTTGCAATTGTCCTCTTCATTTCTGAGTCGCCAGAGTCATACATTTTCTTCATGATTGACATTAGACCGCCCATCGGATCATTTGAAGAAGCTTCCTTGTCTTGTTCAAACGTTTTGTTCTTCTCATCCTTAAGTCGTTTCTCAGTTACTGTCAGGAAGTTCCATTTTTCGCCTAAAATTGATTTTAATTAAATATTTAAATTTTCTTAGTTCTTCAAACTTACCTTCTTTGACTTTCTTCAAGTAAATTGAGATCATGTCAGATTTAACTTTCTTGTAGCTCTTGGAGACGTCGATTGGCTTTAAAAGGCTACGAACAGTGAAATGATGATCTTTGCTTTCCCCTTCGACGACAAGGCTGAAGGAATTTTCGGTCATTTCAAGATGAACTTGATCTTCAGAGATGCCAGTGGAATTAAATGGAATGAAGATCTTCACAAATTTATCACTCTCATCAAAAGCATGCTCGGTTAGCTCCGATCTGACTCGTTGTGGTTTTGTAACCGCTTTGATTTCCTGTTTCTCGCTTTGGCTTTTGAGTGCAGCGATTTCAGTTTCAATCTTTTTGATTTCAGAGTTCAAGAGATCCTTGCTTCGCTGGTAAATGGCATCAGACGAGAATCGAGAAAGCTCTTTCAAAGTGTTCTCAAGATTCTGAAATGAAATTAATGAAATTCATGTTTATTGAGGATTTATGTTGACTTACCTTAATATTTTCCTCGTTTGTCATTTTATTGCCGTTTTAAGAAAATCCTGAAATGAAAATGATCTTTGTTTAGTTCTTGATCGAGCGAGTTTGATTCGAAGCTGATTTTCCTGTGGCTCAGCTTTCAAGCGTGTTCTTCACACTTTTCCAAACTGTGTCACAGTGAATCGAACAAGTAAGACCGGCTGTTTGACTTACTTACCTTTCTTAAATTAATAGAAATATTTTGTTTACTTTCGAGCCGTCGAAAAATCGAGAAAATGAAGCAAAATCTCGCTTCACATAAGAGGGGCATTCTGAAATAATTGCACTTTTTAAATTAGAGTGTGTTATCTACTGTTCAGCTTAATCAAGCAAAAGATTTGTAGAGTCAAAGCAGAAAATCGACTACCCCCACTTTGAAGTGAATTTTTGGCTAATGCCATGAGAAGTTTCTTTCATTATAAGTTGTTTCAGAATGACCTACACTAAAGTCGGTTATTGAAGCGGTTCTGTGAAGCGACCAAAAATAATTTTGAAAGAGATTTCATTGTAAATTATCATCCCAAGCTAAATCCAAAGTTAAGTGAGCTCAAAGTCCTCAAACATCTCAAAATGGACAACAGCGAAGAGGTGAGAACTTTTGCAATAGATCGCTCTAATTGCGAGCAATCGATAATAATTTCTCGATGACTCAAGACTAAAAAATATTCGGCATTCACTTGTTTACTTCTGAAACTCGACTGAAGCTCTCCAGACAGTCGTGTAAATTGCTTTATTTCTTATGCTTTAGCACCCTTCATATTTAATCGTTGCTTAAAACAGTAGAAACGACTTTTATTCACTATTTCATTGCCATATGATATATCATATATGAATATCGATCAAACAACAACGAAATTTGTTTGAATTTGGCTTCTCCAGGATCAGTTATGAATAATAAGTGCAAGAACCAACAAGTATTTCACATAGCACTGCAAGAGTAATCCTACAATGCCCTTTTTTCAGAACCAATTCGTCGTCGACGATGTCTCGAAAATCATCAAAGAAGCGATTGAGCAGACGATTGGAGGAAACGCTTACCAGCATGATAAAGTTAATAACTGGACGGGAGCAGTTGTGGAAAATTGCCTGAGTGTTCTCACCAAACAGCAAAAGCCTTATAAATATATTGGTAAGCTTAACAAAAGAGGGATGAGTCATCGTCGATGTCGTCTTCCTCCTCACCACATACGACGACATTGAGTGAATTTACATTTCCAAACATTTTCGGTCTACGGTTGCGTTCCGCTCCGTCAAAACTTTGTATTATTTTGATTGGAAATTAGAGATAACGTGAGTGAGGTGGGGGGCGAAAAACGAAGAAGCCTGCAAAATCAACAAAAGTTTTACCGTAATTACTTTAAAACACGGAATGATTCGATTATCTGGAAAATCACGAACACCTTAACGATTTTTCATTCTTATTCTTCTCGCAGTAACTTGTATGATTATGCAAAAGAACGGAGCAGGTTTGCATACTGCAAGCTCGTGCTATTGGAATAACGAGACCGATGGATCGTGCACAGTGCGATGGGAAAACAAATCAATGTATTGCATCTGCAGGTGAGTTTCAATTAGCTTCGATTTGGAAAGAATGTCTTGATTACATCTTCGTTCGTCCACAGCGTTTTCGGATTAGCGATCTAAGCTAACACATCGACCAGGGATTTGAAATAAAACTAGGAGAGCTACTCAAATGAATTCACTTCAACTTTTAAAATCTAAAAAATATTTATCTTATCCTCCAACTCACTTAGTTGTTACGATGCTGAAAGAAAGCTCCAGCACATTTCTTAAATAAATCTTTAAGTTTCATTTTTGCCTCTTCGCTCTGTTAATGTTCTTAACAATTTAATTTTCCTTCTCCAACTGACGAATTGTTTCTGATTAGCTTTGGAATTGACATAAGGAAATTATTTTTTGTTGGAATCTATTCTTGTATTAAAAATTAATTGACATTCGAAGTTAACGTTGATGTTTCACTGTAAATTAAAATTTCAGCAAAACAAAGAAGATGCCGAATGCGGAAGATTATGGCCTCTCGCAGTTTTATGAAGACGTTGATGAGCAGCAATTAGTTTCGGCATCGAGTTTGACAGTCAAGTCTTTATTCAAATTTTCAGCTAACAACTTGACGTTTCTACAAACTAAATTTAATTGTCCGGTTTTGACATTCGCTGTTCTTACAAAGAATTTTTCATATTTAGACATGTAACTAATCTAATCGCTTAATAGTTTTGCGGTTGGAATGGTTTTCTTTATTTTCGTTGAGTAATTTTTCTAAAATTTCGATCACAAATGCTTTAGCTCCAATCACAAAAGAAGTTCGAGAAAATTTCATGATTTCGCAAAGCAAAACTTAAATCTAACTTTGGTTGATAAATTCATTTCCCTCGCGGCTAATTCTACGACACAAATGCTCAGCACTATCGTTCAATAAAATACTTGAAGTTCAATCTCATTGTGAGTCGTTGTCTCGTTCACTCAGATTATTAATTCTGATGTTTGTTGATAAATGAACAAACGAGCAATGCAATGACCAGAAGATTTCTACTTAAATTAGAATTGACAGCTTTGTTCGCTGTTGGCGATTTCGTTGTCGAAGACTCAGCGGCAACAAAGACATCATTTTCTTCACTTGTTTCCTCGTGCGATGTTCTCTCTGAGGAATCAAAGTTTCTTGGGCTCGAATGACTTAAATCCTCGTCGTCCTCATCACCTGAGGCTTCATCATCAGAGTCGACATCTTCTTCTTTGTCTTCTTCGTCCTCGTCGTTGATGTCGCCCAACTTTTCAATTATGCTCTCAGCATTTTCTCCGTTGCATAGCGGCCGATGACAGTAACAGTAATGAACTCTGTTCACCGTCTTGCAGTCATCGACTCGAAGCTCCGAGCAACTTCTCATTACTCTCGCTAGAAGAAAGAAGAACACGAAATAATTAAAGTTGACATTGCGCCATTTTCAATGAAGAGAAATTGAATGCAAAAGTGTCGCGAGCAAGTGATGAAGCATTTGAAGTTGACACGAGAAGAACGTTTTTACTCAAACGCCGAGAGCATTGCATGTCAAAAATCAATTGTTTCGCAATCATGTCAGTTGATTCGCGACGCTTATGATTTATCGGTTGGCACTACTTACTTCCGACTGTCAACATGCACCCGACGTGACCTTCAGGACATTCCATTTCGTATTTGTACTTCTGATCCAAAGGAATTCGATCGAACTCGTCGCATGATTTGTGAATGCTTTTGATGATTGTTTCGTTGACATTTGCGTCGTAGAATGGCGCATCGGAGTTGTGACCGCAGACATAGCATTTGATGGCATTCGCTGTTGATATGAGCGACAGAAAAACTAAAACTAGAAAAAATGATTTTATTAATATTCGTTGCTTCCGCAGATTTTGACGTTCGAGGGGAATTTAATCGCATTCGACAATGTGGGCGAGAATTTCCCTCCGGGTCTGTTGTCAGTTTTAAATCAAAATCCACCCCAAATACAATTAAAGTCGCAAGCCGATTCTGCCGGCCATCTGTCGAGATTAAATCGTTATCATCTTTGAGATCTCTCAATCAGAGTTTCCATCTAAATCAAATGAGCTGGAAAAAGACGACGAGACGAATAAAATGAAAATCTCTTCCCGTTTTCGAAAGTTTATTTAAATATTTATGAGCAATCGATCGAGTGTGGCACAAATAAATTAATGGATTGAATCTCTGAGATGAAAAGCGAGACAATCGCTGATGAATAATGTGCATAAGTTGATAGCAAGTCGGAAAGAAAGAAATAATTTCTAGGCTTGTGATATCTTTGAACTTAATTGCCAAAAACATTTTTATAAATTCAGCTTTTCTCAATTCAGTTAACGCTTGATTTATGGATTTAAAACAATAAACACACGCGATCGATTACAATAAATCTCCAATTTATTTCGAAAAGCTGCGTGAAATGGGAAACAAAATGAGTTTGGCGCCCAATCGAGCTCCCCATTGATTAAAACAGCGAAGTTTGTTTCACTTTTCTCTTGCGAGTCACGAACGCACGCGTTGCGGATGAATTTGTAAAATGTTTTTAATGTCGTTGTTAAGCTGATTGGATGACATTCCTTCTCAGCATCTTTGCTCATAAAATGTTAAGACTTGTCAAACGACAAACTCGTTTAACAATAAAGTGGAATCCTCTTGAGTCTCTGACTTTGATCTTGTAAACAATCAATTAAACATTTCATTGACGATCGATGCGAGTCGAGTGAGAATTTTACGAGTTGAACTTCAACTTTGTTGATTACTTTAAGAAGCCGCTTCTGGCGCAATTCATTTCCTTTTTGAGATCGCATGACTGCAACAACTTTTTCTCGTTTCTGTGATGATTAAAGACGATTCATTAAATTATAAAAACTACCGAAAACTTAATGACGCTCATTACTGGAACCAGTTTTGGAATTTCCAATGCTCGTCATTTATTATTTTCACAACTTGGAATTCTCTTCGATTGATTGAGTCAACGAACGGCAATTCGAGTAATTGAATAGTTTTTTACGAAGTCGTTAGAACAAGAAGATTAACCGGATCTCTGCAGGATTATTAATGATCGCGAATAGCTTGATTATGAGTCTGAGAAGATGTTTGCCGCAGAGCGTGACATTGTCTTTTCACCTTTAAGAAACAAGTTTCAACGCCTAAATATTCTCTAATCTAAGAATAAAATTCGCTGAGCTTAACGAAATAGACGTTGATATCAAAACGACGTAAATCAAAAGCCAAAAATAATAAAATTAACTCGTTAATGTTTGCTCCGACGCCCTTTCACTCAGTTGGAGTTTTGTTACTTCATAAAAGAAATCGGAGAAGATCGAAATTATTTCTCTTAAGATTTATTAAGTGCCTTGACCATGAATCGAGTGGTTTAATCGCTCATTTCACACAAGACAGGCATTAATTTCACTAATTCGTGCTGCTTGGAATTCAATTTCTAGAGAAATCTCTCAGCTCACTCCCAACTCTTGTTGCAGGGCTCAATGTTTACGCCCCGACGAAATAATTTAAGTTATTAGCTAACAATTATTTTATTGCTTCGAGACGAAAGGCATCGATTGAATTGCTCAATAAACTAAATAATTCGATCAAACGCAAAGTTTTCATTGCTCATTTATCATTTCTGCCAAACGAATTCATCGTTTGCGTCTTGTTTGTTCAGGTTCTGAGTTTAAATGATTCAATTTACACTTCGACTCATTCATGAAGAGAAGAATGCTGTTCAACGCTTCTGCTTTCGGGGGAGATTCGAGTTTACGTTGAGCCATAACAATAAAAGCGATCACAAATAAAACAATCTGAGCGATGCAGCTCACACATGTTGGGAATTCCATTGAGGCAGTGAGAGAGACGACTGCAAAATAAATCGTTCAACGAAATGTTTATTACATAATTAAATGAATTACTTATCAAGCTGCTCATTGAACTCAAAATTTAAACTTGAAATGTTTGTGTCAGAATTCAGTTTCATGTTTTGCGGTATTTTTGGAAACTTTTCTTGGCTCTTGTTGTCTCATTCAATTTGCTAGACGATTCGTGATATTAAAACAAAAATTTATTTACTGGCGAAAGACAAAAATTCAACAAGAAATATTAATGGAGCTCACTTCGTGGCTGACACATAAACACAAGCGATTAGTGTCGAAAAGAAATTATTTTTAGCGGAGAACAGATTTGTCTAAACTCCAAATTGTTCTGATAATGAGACGCGCGTTTGTTTTAACTATTACGATTCTAAGTAGCCGTCAACAGTCAATTTCTCTCTCTCCATTCGATCGACGTGATATTTAGAAAAGAACGAGAGGGGAAGTCAAAACATTTCATCGTGCATCAATGAACTGCGATCTCATCCGACGAAGCATCCGCGATTGCGTGAGGCCATGCGAGTGAATGACTCTAAACGATTTGATTCCAAGCAGATAACTAATCGTTGAACACATCAAATTCGATCAAAGTAATTTGAGCCGTTAAATTGAATCAAATAACGATTTATTCGATTCATAGTTTCTCATAAATTATTTCAAACCTGTCAAAACGCGAAGGCTTTGAAGTTAAAATAAAAAAAAGTCTTTCGAAATTTGATTCTGGAAGAAAGTTTGAGAAATCTCACGACGTTTTAAAGCGTGGACTTGACTTTATTTCTTCTTGTTGTCGTTTCTCCTTCGCTCAAGCGTGGAGAGAAAGAAAAGATTTCGATGTGCGTCCGAGCTTTGATTCATTTGATAATTAATTAATGCGTTCATTGTGAGTCGCCAACGGCTCGTGGGAAAGACACTTATGCTAATGTTGGGACTTATCAGCGATAATTTAATTTCATGTTGGATGATGCTTTGTAAGTGCATCAATTAATTAAAAGCTTTTGCCTCGAGGGCCTCCGAAAGTTTGTTTTTGATTTGATCAAACGAAATAATTCAAAATAATCTGACAAGATTTGTTCACAAGTATCCGCCAACGACGAAGTTATTTCTCGTTTTCTCAAAGCGTTAACGCTTCTTATCTCAGAGATTTGATCAGGATTCGTGTGGCAAGAGCAAATTACGCTCCGTAACTCGTTTGAAGTCAATCAACACTTCGAGGAAGGAGGCGAGGTCGTGGGGAGTTCCGCCAGTTACAATTCCGATTGAGAAACTCGAGCAACGTTTCAGTGATTGAAATTCTCATTGGCAATTCCCTTGATGACTTTTTGAAGATTTTAATTTATTTGTTTAGCGAGCTACTCGAAACCGAACGAAATTTCCATAATTATTTCATTTTTCGTGGCTCTCTCGATCACTTCATAAACGTCAAGCGTCGTCGCAAAATAAACAAGTTGAATGTCGCGTAAGTGGCCATCAACATGAATATTTGATTACAGTCCTGCGTTCAATTCAACGCCGAAGCAAACTTATAATTTATTGGAATCGATTTTACTCCAGCTCGTTGTGCAAACTCGTTTCGATCTCAAGAGTGTTGATTATTTTTATGCAACAGCTTGTGAGTCAGGCGTTAATTAATAAAGAAAAAGAAAGTCAATTGATGCAAATTCTCGAGTTGAGTTATTTTTGGGAAGTGAAACATCTGATCGCACTCGAAAAGAAGGAAGAACGTGCGAAGAGGCAATTTCGTTATTGATTTACTGCCAAGCGAACAATAAAACAGAAGCAAAGTTGGAAGTCGATTCAATAAAACTGCGGTGAACTCTTCTCTTATTTCCACTCGCACGAAATCCAAAAATATCAAACGAAGTTCGTCTAAAAATATCCTCACTAATTGCATCATAGCGCGTTGCACTTCTCGATGCGATTTAAACGCGAGAAGAAATCGATAAATTAATTGAAACTAATTGCAGCTCGTCGCTTCCTGCTGGCTTTTAATTAACTTGATCTAGGCTTGAGCTATTTAAGCAATCATTTCGATTGAAACAAAAATCGTTTGCCATTGAATCGGAGTCGGAAGGAATTTTGAGGAAAACAAATGAGTTTCTCTTGTAAACTTTGCGACCACACAAGAAATTCTTTCGTTATGTTTACATCAGAACGCCAACGGCGAAAGTCAAACTAAACTGTTTCCTCGTCATTGACTCGAGCTTAACATGGACAAGATGCTACTCGACTTGATACTCCACATGTTTGTGATGAGAATGCGCTTAAGTCTGGCTCCTCTTAGTCACAGATGTTCTCGATAATTTTGGATGATTTCACTCGAGAATCAACTGGGATGATCGTGAAACTGACTTGTCGATGACTAATGAAGATTAATGGCATTCGCAATTGATGCAAATTCGTTGGATCGCGATGTTTTCGTGTGAAACATTCTTAAATTGAGTGCAATCAAAAATGCAATGTGAGATTTTATCTCAATATTTTGTTTGCTAAATAAAGATTTCCTTTCGATTGCACAATTTTGAAAATTATTTTGTTTCGAGATTTTTATCAAAGATTATTTTGCTTGACTTAAACATTTTCACTTGCATGAAACTTGACTCAACTTTATCTTTTAAAATCTGTTGATCTCTTTTCTATCGAGTCAACGTCTTTTTAGAAATTTAGTTTAAGATATGAAATGACCAAAGTTCAATTTAAAATAAAACATTTTATCTTATCAATGTTAGAATTAAGCGCTAAATCTATAAAAGAAGTCGACAAAAGGTTTTTTGCATTCAGTTGGTTTCTTGTGGCTTTGAAATGAAGAACTTAGTTATCTTATCAGTTTTGGTTTTCGTTGCTGGTTGGTTTAACTATTTTTAGAATAATCGATTTCTTAAAATAACTTATTTCCCAATAGTGGCTACGGCCCTTCCATCGCGTAGATGGGAGCTCGCTCAAAGCTTCGAAGGAAGAATGCATTTGATTGACTTGAAACCAGTCGAGGAAATTGCCGAGCCATTCTTCGATGTTAACGCAGACACACATTTCCACCTTTTCACCAATCAAAATCCAACTGTTTCTCAAAGAATCAACGTTGGCGATCTTGCTTCTCTTCAAAACTCAAACTTCAATCCAGCAAACCCAACTCGATTAACTGTTCATGGATGGGGAGGTGCTTTCACAGATCCTCTCAATACAGAGACCGCCGCAGCTTACTTTGGAAGAGGAGCATACAACGTAAGACTATTTCAATTAATCTTAAATATTTTCAAAACCAAAAATTTAACACCAGATGATTGCCGTTGACTGGAGCATTGGAGCTTCAACTAACAACTACATCACTGCAAGAAATCGCGTCGGACCAGTTGGTGAAAGAATTGCTCAGTTGGTTGACTTCCTCCACCAACACGGATTCATTCAATTTGCAACTACTCATTTCATTGGATACAGTTTGGGGTAAGAATATTTTCCGAATTTTCAAAGCAATTTACTAAATAATATTTTAGAGGTCACGTGGTTGGCCATATTGGAAAAGCTGTAACCAGAGGCAGAGCTCATGTTATCTATTCGCTTGATCCAGCTGGTCCTCTCTTCAGCGTGGCTAACCCAGAAACTCGTGTCGATAGTGGCGATGCCAATTATGTCGAAACAATGATCACAAATGGAGGAACTCTTGGATTCATGGCCGCTCTTGGTCACGTCAATTTCTTCCCTAACTTTGGACGCTCACAACCAGGTTGCGGAACAGACATCAGCGGAAACTGTGCTCATTTCAGAGCCGTCCAATTCTTCGTCGAAGCAATCACACGAAGCGTTTTCACAGGACGCGGATGTTCGTCGTTCGATGAAATTTCAAATGGAAATTGCACACCAAATGATCGTACTTTAACAATGGGAGGACTTACTCCCCATATCGGCATGACCGGAAACTACATTTTTGAAACCAACGATGCTGCACCTTTCTCAAGAGGTTAGATAAAATGACAAAATAAAAACTAAAACGAAATCCTACAACAAATTCGTTTAATTATGAAAATCTGTGTTTTATTCTGAAAAATATATCTCTCCAGTAAGATACGACTTTAACGTCACACAAACATCTGACGATTGAAAAAAGTGTTTAAAAATTTTGTTCTACTTGACTAAAACATTTTTACTTGAATGCCACTTGACTCAGCTTTATCTTTTAAAATCTCGTGATCCTTATTCAACGAGACTACGTCTTTAGTGGAATTATCGCTAGATATAAAATGCGCAACGTTAAATTAAAAATAAAACATTTTATCTTATCAGATAATCCTAACATCCCTCTGCTATAAAAGACGTTGAAAAATGTTTTCAATATTCAGTTGGTTTCTTGCTGAGTTAAAATGAGGAACTTAGTAATCTTATCAGTTTTGTTTTTCGCTGCTGGTGAGTTTAACTATTTTAAGTTAAAAAATTTCTAAAAATAACTTTTTTTTTTGAAAAGTGGCCACGGCCCTTCCATCGCGTAGATGGGAGCTCGCTCAAGGCTTCGAAGGAAGAATGCATTTGATTGACTTGAAACCAGTCGAGGAAATTGCCGAGCCGTTCTTCGATGTTAACGCAGACACACATTTCTTCCTTTTCACTCCTCAAAATCCAACTGTCTCTCAAAGAATCGTCATTGGCGATCTTGCTTCTCTCCAAAACTCAAACTTCAATCCAGCAAACCCAACACGATTCACTGTTCATGGATGGGGAGGTTCGTCTACAGATGGTCTTAACAGAAATACAGCTACAGCTTACTTAGGAAGAGGAGCGTACAACGTAAGCAACTTTCATTATATTTTGAAAATAAAATATTCTAATCAAAAAATTTATGACAGATGATTGCTGTTGACTGGAGTGTTGGAGCTGGATCTAACAATTACATTACTTCAAGAAATCGCGTTGGAGTTACTGGTGAGCGAGTTGCTCAGATGGTTGACTTCCTCCAACAACACGGATACATTCAATTCCCAACTACTCATTTCATTGGCTTCAGTTTGGGGTAAGACCTTTTTAATTGTTAAAAGAGTTACTGTAACTCTGTTACCTAAACTTTTCAGAGCTCACGTGGTTGGTCATATTGGAAAAGCTGTAACCAGAGGCAGAGCTCATGTTATCTACGGTCTCGATCCAGCTGGTCCTCTCTTTACTGTCGGTAACCCAGATGGACGCATCGACAGAGGCGATGCCAATTATGTCGAAACAATCGTCACCAACGGAGGAACTCTTGGATTCATGGCCGATCTTGGACATGTCAATTTCTTCCCTAACTTCGGACGCTCACAGCCAGGCTGCGGAACTGACACTGGAGGAGGCTGCGCTCATTCAAGAGCCGTTCAATTCTTCGTTGAAGCTATCGAACGAAGCGTTTTCACAGGACGCGAATGTTCATCGTTCGCAGAAATTTCAAATGGAAATTGCACACCAACTGGTCGCACTACAACAATGGGAGGACTTACTCCAAACATTGGCATGACTGGAAACTATATCTTCACGACAAACCCTAATGCACCTTTCTCTCAAGGTTAAAACAAAATAACAATAATAAAAATGACGAAACGCATCGAATAAAAACCCATCAGCAAAATCCTTAAGTCAGAAAAATTTGAGTATCATTTTGAATAAGTTTGCCCACTCGCGCTCATCATGTTAAGATGCTACTCGACTTGCTACTCCACATGTTTGTGATGAGAATGCGCTTGAGCTTAGCTCATCTTACTCGCAGATGTTCACGATAAGTTTGGATGATTCCACTCGAGTGTCGTTTCTAAGATCAACTCGGATGATCATGAAACTGAAGCTCATTTGCCTTTCTCGGTGACTGATGAAGATTTATGATAAATCGCAATTGATGCAAATTCTCGAATTGCGATGTTTTCGTGAGAAATTTAAAAACATTTTGAACTTGAGTGCAATCAAAACTGCAAACGAGTGACGGAAACATTGTCAAGTCTCACATGAAAAATGACTCGAAGCGAAACGATTTGCATAAACCGAGTTTCTCGAAATGTCATTCAGCATTAAACAGAAAGGAAGACGATATAATGAGCTCGAAGTTCTTAGACAAAATAAATAAATGTCTCGTCTCACTCATCCTTTCATGTTTCGTTGAGATTCCTGCAATTTCTCAATCGCAGTCAAGTAATGAGATGAAAAAAAGGAAAAGCAAATTTATTGATTTGTTGGTTTTTCCAGTCATCGAGTGTCCAGTTGCCAGCAAACAAGTAAACAAAGTAGCAAAGAATCGCTTTTCACAGCAAACAGAGATAAACGGATGATTCCGATTCATGGGAAATGATCAATTGTCGTCGAGATTAAATTTCCGATTTTCCACTCGTTTTAGTTTTATTTTTTGCTGAGTCTGCTTCATTTTATTTACCTAAGCAGACGCTTTTCACACTGCACAGCGTCTCTCGACTCTTTGAATGCGAATTCGCAAGTCTGTTATCCAAAATCATTTTGACGATACTTCGTTGTAGTTGGCGAAAAGCAATTTTGTATTTATTTCACTCTCCTCCGACTTAAATTGAATTTCCTCGTTTCGTTATTTGTTCTTCTGCTTCCAAAAAATTTATGCACGGCATGGCATTAAACGAGTTGCCCGCAGCAAAATTAATTTTCGACTTTATCTCTTATCGTCTGGCAGAAACTTAATCAGCTCAAACTGTGCACTTCATCATTTATCATTTGATTACTGTTATCAATATTTCGACTCGAACACAGCAATTTACATTCTGACACAACTCTCGTGACGACACCGGAGAAAAGGAAACATTCAATTGTATCCACTCGATAAAAACAAAAATTCGATATTTTCGTCTGCGAGATTGGTGAGAAGATTTCCAAATCAAATTGCATGAAAGCAAAACTATTCACTCGTCGAATGTCACAACCGAACACGAGCGATGCCTAAAGCAGACTGAGAGAAGATTTTGTTTTATGTTGCTTCGAAGTGAGATTGTTGCGAGAGAAAAAGAGTTTTTATGTTGCCATTGAGACGAGAGATTCGAAAATGTTTCATCTCCGTAGCTCGCCACACGGAAAAACCTTTGACTAGGTTTCTGGGTTTTGGTGATATTTTCTCGGCTTATCAAGACTGATTAATTGTAATCGTTAGGCTGATGGCAAAATAGACTGGTTGGAAGCTGATCAGCTTGATTAACGAAACTCGATCGACGATATAATTTAAATATTTTCAATAAAACTTAATTTTTTTGGTCGTTTATCGATCAATGCCCGATCGAGTTCAACGATTTGAAATTTTTTTTGCTTGAATTTCGCAGCTTGAAAATATTTTTAATGAAGTCATTGGAATAAGATTTAATTCCATTTTTGTTTGTGGGCTCTGCTCGTTGAGTTAATTTAAAAAACTGAAAAAGTTCGTAAGATTCAAAAAAAAAAATTGCTCTCAGAGAAGTGCCACGAGAATTTATTTGAAGAAATTATTTGATAGACATCAAACGAAATATTTTTATGATGAACATTAATCAAATCTCTGCATGTTTTCAAACAGTCGAGCGCAACAAAGTGTACACAGAGTACGTGAAGTTCAAGATCTGCCAAAAAGGAAAATTAGTCTCGAAACTTAAATTGAAAAAATAATCTTAAACATTTGTGAAAGTTTCCATGTTGACTTCGTTGCTGAAGAACAACGCGAATAATTTGAAAATCAAGTTCCGAGCAGCTGTGACTGATTAAAACTTTAATATTTAATATTCATTGAGATGAAACATAGAACTCACGGAAAACTGCTGCGTTTTCTGATAACTCCGCGAATGACGGCGCCTTATTGTCGCTGAAATCATCGGTCACAAAAGTGAAAATCACGTACATCACGGCCACATGCACAACAATAAAATAAATCGCACTGCAATTTTAAATTCAATTTTTTATGAGTCGCGACGCACTAACTTTTCAAATGATTTCATTTACTTCTTGGACTTCTTGTCACTTCCGTCAATTAACTCGTACGGATGAAGAATCCTCAAAGCAAACGAGAAAACTCGTGAAAGTCGATCGAAGTAAACGTTTTCTTGCATCCTGACGAGTCGACTCTTCGCTATGAACTAAATCCAGTTTTAATGGCAAGAAGGCTCTAGAATAATAGAAATAAAATCTCACGATAGTTAAGAATTCATTGACAGTTTACTTGGCATTAGTGGTTGACCTAGAATGCAATTACGCAGAATTCGACACATATCATTATTTTGATTGACCAGTGCGTTGAGACAACTTCGTTGCAGTTTATTGATTTTCGTTTGAGAAAGAATATGACACGAGGCAAAATCTTGACAAAGCAAAAGTCTGAAGGTGAAATAATTGCGTTAAATAATATTTTACAAAACAAGTTGACACGAATTTAATTAAATTCATTAATTTTGTATTCGATAGAGATCATGGAAATATTTTCATTGTGTCACTTGGTTCTATAACAATTCGTTAAGCAACAAACATTCGATATGCTCTTGGCTATGAACTTGTTTTGATCAATTCAGAGAAATCTGAACAAGTTTACATAAAACTCTAAAACTTGTTCCACTGCAAATCGTAAACAGTGAGATAACATCTTCGCTAATTTTTCGCGATTCTCTGACTTGCTTCATTCGCAAACGAGAATATTTTCAATCCAAGCGAACTTCTCGAATTCAATTTCCTAAATCGGAAGTTCGCGAATCACGTGGAAAGGATTTAAATAAATTGATTTTCATCAAAGGCTGAAATTGATTTGATGAGTTTTTCAACTTTTCTCATGTTCTTGAACTTTGACACAGGAAGAGAACATAAAATATAAAGTATGAAAAGTTCAAAAGCAAATTCAATGAAACCGTAAAATCAAAATGTACAAAATGTTGAAGATATAAATTTTTTATTTGTTACAAAAAAAATTGTTGAGTCAAGTCAACAAATGTTTGAATCATTAAAACGCATTTAATCTTTGTCAAGGCTTTTTCAGCAATAACAATCGAAGATTTAGCTGTTAACAAAACCCCAATCGTCCATATCTCGAACCATTCTGTCATAGACGAGACTGCGAACGTTAATTGCCCAGACGAAGTCCATATGATTGAATTCTCGCTGTGGGACGAGATATCTCAATTGAACTCTGCCCGCACCCATTCGGCTGAATAGAAGATTAACGTCATTAGGAGCTGCCAACCAATCGTTGGTACTATGATAGAAGGAAACTGGAGCTGTGTGAGTGGTGAAGCGATAGTTTGGAGGCACGAGTTGCCCGTAACGATATAAGTTCAAGGCTCCATGATCGTATTGTCTGAAGGTCCAACTTCTAACAATTTGAGCGTAGTGAAGCATGTTCATTGTGCTAGCACCTGCTGGACTATGAGCATGAATAACGGGAAGCATCGTTCGGTTAACTTCCTGAGAATTGAATCCTGCAATCAAGAAAGTTGTAATTGTACACATTTCTTGGAACGGAGCTCCGTCGCGACAATCATTGTAAGCTGCCGCGATGTCCATTTCATTTGTCGGGGCAAAGTAATAAGTTCCCATCCACTGCATTGCCATGTCCATGGTCCACAAGAATGTTGAAAGCCAAATAACGTATGGAGATCGAGTGTTGTGCATGAAAGCAGAGGGAGCGAGTAATTGACTGCTGATAATCTTATCTCCGTAGCTGGGAATTTCACTCATCAAAACCTAAGGGAAACTTAAGTGAATTTCCTGATAAAGAAAAAACTTTTTTTCTTCTTACCAGATAAACAGTCGTTCCCATCGAGTGTCCGATGTAATGAAGTTTTCTTTGCCCAGTTCTTGCCAAAGCATAATCTATCATCGCTGGCAAGTCGCGAATTCCAATTTCATGCCAGGAGAAATCCCAATACGCCATAGTTGAGTTATTTAAGCGAGCGTGGGTGTTCGAGTATCGATTTCCTCTCGAATTTCCCATCCAGACATCGTAACCGAGATCAGCAAGCATATAAGTTAAAGAAGTTTGAGGTCCCATGAGAACCCAATCGGCTGAGGAACTCAACTGTCCATGCATCAAGAAAGCGACAGGCTTTCCTGCTCTTGGTGGGGATCTTGGTCCGCCAGTGCATCTATGAACACCAAGAATGTAACCGTCAACCGTCGTAACTGTGTGATACTCAGCTTGGTATCCATATTTACGTAACAATTGAACCTGCACAGTTCATTAAACTCAAATTAAATCTTGAAACACAAAGTGGGAAGACGATAATTACCGTGTCGAGACTTGCGTCTTCCAAAATGTCGTTGCCTGCAATAATAGCAGCAGCGCCAACGAAAAGCAACACTTGAAGCCAATTTTTCATGCTTGATACTCTTTGAATCCAACGTTACTGAAGAAAAATTTACACATGCGCTCTTTATACTTTCTGCAGAATGCTCAAATCATGGATCGATTTACTGATAAGATTGGTAACGAGATTATAATCTAACGTCGTCATAAGGTGATTGTGATAATGTTTGTTGGGGTCGATTATATTTTTAACTTCAAACAAATCGAAAAGATTTCCGAAAAAAGAATTTGATGACAACTCAACGGGATGTTTAAGCTTTTTCTCGCTCATCTAGTTTTATCAGCGAATAGTCGCGAATTGTGTTCTTCCGAATCATAAAACTTTTATTTCAAAACGAAAATATCACAACTTAATTTGAAAACTCAGTCAACTGTTATCTGTGTACTCGTTTGCCGCTGACCATTTATGTTTGTTGCCTTTGTCGACTTGCTCACGTAGATATTTTAATCCAGCTGTGATTGAAGCTTCGAGTTCGGCAGGTTGAGCACGAGTTTTCGTTTGTTTTGAGGATGAAGGACCGAAATATTCCATCGTTGCTGGAGGTGGGATTGCAGCGCCTCTGGGTTGACTTGCTTCTGGTGATTGATTTCTTCGTTTGAATTTCTTTGTTGTACTGAAGAATAATGAATTTTCTTGTTTCTCTTCCTCAACAAAGTTGTTTGGGTTGTAAACTTCCTCGGATCGAACAAAGGCTGTTTGCATTGGAGCGAATTCTTGCTTTCGTTCTTCTCGTTGCTTCTCGTTCCACTCGTCTGTGAAATAAATTGAAAACTTTATAGATGTACGGAAACTTGATAAGATGAGACTTACCTTGCGACATTGGACGATATTCTTTTTGAGGTTTCCAATCGACTTCATCTTCGCTGCTGCTGCCAGAACTTGAGTCACGTCTCGATGATAGTTTATTCTTATCCCACGGACGAACGTGTTTCTGACGTTCACGTTCTCGTTTCTTTTCGAGCTCCGCTTTTTTCTTGGCAGCCTTTTCCTCCTTCTCCTTCTTCTTATCAGTCACATCATAAAGATTTTCATCTGAGCGATAAAGTTTATTTAGAAAGCAGTTTAAGAATGTGCAGTAGCTAGCTTACCAGTTGCTTCCGGTTTATCTTCTTCTGGCGGAAGGCCAAGTCTGGCACGCACTCTCGCTTTGGCAAGCTTTACTCTGTTGGCTATAATATCGTCACGAGACTTCTTTAGATCCGCTCGACTCTGTTGCGCTTCTAATGTTGCATCTCGAATTTTACTAAGAGCTTCTTGTTGCTTCGCTCGCTCCTCGTGATCCGTTGAAAACTCGTAAAAACCAACGCCGTGTTCGCGTGCCTCTGAAATAAAATATTTAATCAATAAACTGCATTAAAATTTCCCAGCTGGTCAACTATGAAAATGAATAATATGTTTCGAACTCTGCGTAATTGAAATCTAGGTCAACCACCAATGCTAAATTTGTCAATATATTGAATTTGAATTTTAAACTATCGTGAGATTTCAATTTCCATTATTCTTTGGTTGTATTTCCTACTGACTTTAGTTCATAACGATAAGTCGACTCGTCAGGATGCAAGAAAACGTTTACTTCGATCGACTTTCGCGAGTTTTCTCGTTTGCTTTGAGGATTCTTCATCCGTACGAGTTAATCGACGGAAGTTACAAGAAGTCCAAGAAGTAAATGAAATCATTTAAAAAGTTAGTTCGTCGCGACTCATAAAAAATTGATTTTGCGTATTCCAGTGCGATTTATTTTATTGTTGTGCATGTGGCCGTGATGTACGTGATTTTCACTTTTGTGACCGATGATTTCAGCGACAATAAGGCGCCATCATTCGCGGAGTTATCAGAAAACGCAGCAGTTTTCCGTGAGCTTTATGTATCATCTCAATTCATGTGAAATATTAAAAGTTTTAATCAGTCACAGCTGCTCGGAACTTGATTTTCAAAATATTCGCGTTGTTCTTCAGCTTGAAGATAAAAAGTCTTTTCGAGAGAATCATCAGCGACAGGTGAGTGACTTAAAACTACTTTTATAGAATTCCAGTCAATCTTCTTTAGAAAATCTTCTTGCATGCATTCGATGGAATGGAAACTTTCATTGAGTTACACGAAAAAGGAATTTTGGGGCTCAACAATTGCATTCGTCAGTGGATCAGCGGGCTTATCTTTTGTTACGCTCAGTGCTCCTTTTCTCAAGTTCAACGAAAGACGATTGCCACTCAACTTCTTCATTGGTTTCTTGCCTTTCGAGGAAATTTCAATTAATTGGTTTCTCAATTATATTTTCCAGTGCTCGTTTGCTTGGTTTGGCGGAAGCTTCTACTTTGCTTACATTCCCATGGTTTTCACGCTGATGAATCACTCGTGCTTTGGATTCGAGGTCTTGACTCGTATGATAAAAAATTTGGAAACTGACATGAGCAAGAAAAATGAAAATTCTCAAAGGAAAGAGACGGAAGTTGCCAAAATTCGTCGCGAGAAATTATTTGACAAGAAAATGACAAAAGAGATTAAGCAAATTGTCGAGAGAAGCTACAAAGTACTCGAGTGGCATCAAAATATTACAGATTTCTTGAAATTCAAATTTTTGGTTGACTTCTGCTCCTTGGCATTCACTCTTTGTTTTTTTCTTGTCGCTTTGACAGTTGAGCCTTCAGTCTCTACTCTCGTCTATCTTGCATCGCCTGTCGTTCTTCTTCAGCTTTTCATTTATTGCTGGATGGGAAATCAAGTCACTGATCGGATCGATGAGCTCGCAGAAGCGATCTACGAGCTAGAGTGGTACGAAATGTCCATTCAACATCAGAAGGAGCTGCAGTTGATTCTCATTATGGCCCAAAACACAAAAGGACTGAACGGAATCTTCAACGAAGTCAACATGGAAACTTTCACGAATGTTTGAGATTGTTTTCTTAATTTAAGTTTCGAGACTAATTTTTCTTTGGCAGATCTTAAACTTTACGTACTCTGTGTACACTTTGTTGCGCTCGACTGTTTGAAAACATGCAGAGACTTGATTAATGTTCATCATAAAAATATTTCGTTTGATGTCTATCAAATAATTTCTTCAAATAAATTCCCGTGGCACTTCTCTGAGAGCAATTTTTCAGCTCTTTCAAATTAATTCAACGAGCAGAGCTCACTAACAAAATATTTAAATTATCTCGTCGTTCGGGCTTTGCTAATCAAGCAGATCAGCTTCCAACCAGTCTATTTTGCCATCAGCCTAACGATTACAATTAATCAGTCTTGATAAGCCGCGAAAATATCACCAAAACCCAGAAACCTAGTCAAAGGTTTTCCCGTGTGGCGAGCTACGGAGATGAAGCATTTTCGAATCTCTCGTCTCAATGGCAACATAAAAACTCATTTTTCTCTCGCAACAATCTCACTTCGAATAAACATAAAACAAAATCTTCTCTCAGTCTGCTTTAGGCATCGCTCGCGTTCGGTTGTGACATTCGACGAGTGAATAGTTTTGCTTTCATGCAATTTGATTTGGAAATCTTCTCACCAATCTCGCAGACGAAAATATCGAATTTTTGTTTTTATCGAGTGGATACAATTGAATGTTTCCTTTTCTCCGGTGTCGTCACGAGAGTTGTGTCAGAATGTAAATTGCTGTGTTCGAGTCGAAATATTGATAACAGTAATCAAATGATAAATGATGAAGTGCACAGTTTGAGCTGATTAAGTTTCTGCCAGACGATAAGAGATAAAGTCGAAAATTAATTTTGCTGCGGGCAACTCGTTTAATGCCATGCCGTGCATAAATTTTTTGGAAGCAGAAGAACAAATAACGAAACGAGGAAATTCAATTTAAGTCGAGGAGAGTGAAATAAATACAAAATTGCTTTTCGCCAACTACAACGAAGTACCGTCAAAATGATTTTGGATAACAGACTTGCGAATTCGCATTCAAAGAGTCGAGAGACGCTGTGCAGTGTGAAAAGCGTCTGCTTAGGTAAATAAAATGAAGCAGACTCAGCAAAAAACAAAACTAAAACGAGTGGAAAATCGGAAATTTAATCTCGACGACAATTGATCATTTCCCATGAATCGGAATCACTCGTTTATCTCTGTTTGCTGTGAAAAGCGATTCTTTGCTACTTTGTTTACTTGTTTGCTTGCAACTGGACACTCGATGACTGGAAAAACCAACAAATCAATAAATTTGCTTTTCCCTTTTTCAACTCATCACTTGACTGCGATTGAGAAATTGCAGGAATCTCAACGAAACATGAAAGGATGAGTGAGACGAGACATTTATTTATTTTGTCTAAGAACTTCGAGCTCATTATATCGTCTTCCTTTCTGTTTAATGCTGAATGACATTTCGAGAAACTCGGTTTATGCAAATCGTTTCGCTTCGAGTCATTTTTCATGTGAGACTTGACAATGTTTCCGTCACTCGTTTGCAGTTTTGATTGCACTCAAGTTCAAAATGTTTTTAAATTTCTCACGAAAACATCGCAATTCGAGAATTTGCATCAATTGCGATTTATCATAAATCTTCATCAGTCACCGAGGAAGGCAAATGAGCTTCAGTTTCATGATCATCCGAGTTGATCTTAGAAACGAAACTCGAGTGGAATCATCAAAACTTATCGTGAACATCTGCGAGTAAGAGGAGCTAAGCTCAAGCGCATTCTCATCACAAACATGTGGAGTAGCAAGTCGAGTAGCATCTTGTCCATGTTAAGCGCGAGTCAATGACGAGCAAACAGTTTAGTTTGACTTTCGCCGTTGGCGTTCTGATGTAAACATAACGAAAGAATTTCTTGTGTGGTCGCAAAGTTTACAAGAGAAACTCATTTGTTTTCCTCAAAATTCCTTCCGACTCCGATTCAATGGCAAACGATTTTTGTTTCAATCGAAATGATTGCTTAAATAGCTCAAGCCTAGATCAAGTTAATTAAAAGCCAGCAGGAAGCGGCGAGCTGCAATTAGTTTCAATTAATTTATCGATTTCTTCTCGCGTTTAAATCGCATCGAGAAGTGCAACGCGCTATGATGCAATTAGTGAGGATATTTTTAGACGAACATCGTTTGATATTTTTGGATTTCGTGTGAGTGGAAATAAGAGAAGAGTTCACCGCAGTTTTATTGAATCAACTTCCAACTTTGCTTCTGTTTTATTGTTCGCTTGGCAGTAAATCAATAACGAAATTGCCTCTTCGCACGTTCTTTGTGTTCCCTTCGAGTGCGATCAGATGTTTCACTTCCCAAAAATAACTCAACTCGAGAATTTGCATCAATTGACTTTCTTTTTCTTTATTAATTAACGCCTGACTCACAAGTTGTTGCATAAAAATAATCAACACTCTTGAGATCGAAACGAGTTTGCACAACGAGCTGAAGTAAAATCGATTCCAATAAATTATAAGTTTGCTTCGGCGTTGAATTGAACGCGGGACTGTAATCAAAGATTCATGTTGATGGCCACTTACGCGACATTCAACTTGTTTATTTTGCGACGACGCTTGACGTTTATGAAGTGATCGAGAGAGCCACGAAAAATGAAATAATTATGGAAATTTCGTTCGGTTTCGAGTAGCTCGCTAAACAAATAAATTAAAATCTTCAAAAAGTCATCAAGGGAATTGCCAATGAGAATTTCAATCGCTGAAACGTTGCTCGAGTTTCTCAATCGGAATTGTAACTCTCCACGACCTCGCCTCCTTTCTCGAAGTGTTGATTGAATTCAAACGAGTTACGGAGCGTAATTTGCTCTTGCCACATGAATCCTGATCAAATCTCTGAGATAAGAAGCGTTAACGCTTTGAGAAAACGAGATTTAACTTCGTCGTTGGCGGATACTTGTGAACAAATCTTGTCAGATTATTTTGAATTATTTCGTTTGATCAAATCAAAAACAAACTTTCGGAGGCCTTCGAAGCCAACGCTTTTAATTAATTGATGCACTTACAAAGTATCATCCGACATGAAATTAAATTATCGCTGATAAGTCCCAACATTAGCATAAGTGTCTTTCCCACGAGCCGTTGGCGACTCACAATGAACGCATTAATTAATTGTCAAATGAATCAAAGCTCGGACGCATCTCGAAATCTTTTCTTTCTCTCCACGCTTGAGCGAAGGAGAAACGACAACAAGAAAAAATTCAAGTCCACGCTTTAAATCATTCGTGAGATTTCTCAAACTTTCTTCCAGAATCAAATTTCGAAAGACTTTTTTATTTTAACTTCAAAGCCTTCGCGTTTTGACAGGTTTGAAATAATTTATGAGAAACTATGAATCGAATAAATTGTTATTTGATTCAATTTAACGGCTCAAATTACTTTGATCGAATTTGATGTGTTCAACGATTAGTTATCTGCTTGGAATCACATCGTTTAGAGTCATTCACTCGCATGGCCTCACGCAATCGCGGATGCTTCGTCGGATGAGATCGCAGTTCATTGATGCACGATGAAATGTTTTGACTTCCCCTCTCGTTCTTTTCTAAATATCACGTCGATCGAATGGAGAGAGAGAAATTGACTGTTGACGGCCACTTAGGTTCGTAATAGTTAAAACAAACGCGCGTCTCATTATCAGAACAATTTGGAGTTTAGACAAATCTGTTCTCCGCTAAAAATAATTTCTTTTCGACACTAATCGCTTGTGTTTATGTGTCAGCCACGAAGTGAGCTCCATTAATTTTTCTTGTTGAATTTTTGTCTTTCGCCAGTAAATAAATTTTTGTTTTAATATCACGAATCGTCTAGTAAATTGAATGAGACAACAAGAGCCAAGAAAAGTTTCCAAAAATACCGCAAAACATGAAACTGAATTCTGCTACAAACATTTCAAGTTTAAATTTTGAGTTCAATGAGCAGCTTGATAAGTAATTCATTTAATTATGTAATAAACATTTCGTTGAACGATTTATTTTGCAGTCGTCTCTCTCACTGCCTCAATGGAATTCCCAACATGTGTGAGCTGCATCGCTCAGATTGTTTTATTTGTGATCGCTTTTATTGTTATGGCTCAACGTAAACTCGAATCTCCCGAAAGCAGAAGCGTTGAACAGCATTCTTCTCTTCATGAATGAGTCGAAGTGTAAATTGAATCATTTAAACTCAGAACCTGAACAAACAAGACGCAAACGATGAATTCGTTTGGCAGAAATGATAAATGAGCAATGAAAACTTTGCGTTTGATCGAATTATTTAGTTTATTGAGCAATTCAATCGATGCCTTTCGTCTCGAAGCAATAAAATAATTGTTAGCTAATAACTTAAATTATTTCGTCGGGGCGTAAACATTGAGCCCTGCAACAAGAGTTCGGAGTGAGCTGAGAGATTTCTCTAGAAATTGAATTCCAAGCAGAATTAGTGAAATTAATGCCTGTCTTGTGTGAAATGAGCGATTAAACCACTCGATTCATGGTCAAGGCACTTAATAAATCTTAAGAGAAATAATTTCGATCTTCTCCGATTTCTTTTATGAAGTAACAAAACTCCAACTGAGTGAAAAGGGCGTCGGAGCAAACATTAACGAGTTAATTTTATTATTTTTGGCTTTTGATTTACGTCGTTTTGATATCAACGTTTATTTCGTTAAGCTCAGCGAATTTTATTCTTAGATTAGAGAATATTTAGGCGTTGAAACTTGTTTCTTAAAGGTGAAAAGACAATGTCACGCTCTGCGGCAAACATCTTCTCAGAGTCATAATCAAGATATTCGCGATAATTCTGCAAAGATCCGGTTAATCTTCTTGTCCAAACGACATCGTAAAAAAACTATTCAATTCGAGTTGTCAATCAATCGAAGAGAATTCCAAGTTGTGAAAATAATAAATGACGAGCATTGGAAATTCCAAAACTGGTTCCAGTAATGAGCGTCATTAAGTTTTCGGTAGTTTTTATAATTTAATGAATCGTCTTTAATCATCACAGAAACGAGAAAAAGTTGTTGCAGTCATGCGATCTCAAAAAGGAAATGAATTGCGCCAGAAGCGGCTTCTTAAAGTAATCAACAAAGTTGAGTTCAACTCGTAAAATTCTCACTCGACTCGCATCGATTGTCAACGAAATGTTTAATTGATTGTTTACAAGATCAAAGTCAGAGACTCAAGAGGATTCCACTTTATTGTTAAACGAGTTTGTCATTTGACAAGTCTTAACATTTTATGAGCAACGATGCTGAGAAGGAATGTCATCCAATCAGCTTAACAACGACATTAAAAACATTTTACAAATTCATCCGCAACGCGTGCGTTCGTGACTCGCAAGAGAAAAGTGAAACAAACTTCGCTGTTTTAATCAATGGGGAGCTCGATTGGGCGCCAAACTCATTTTGTTTCCCATTTCACGCAGCTTTTCGAAATAAATTGGAGATTTATTGTAATCGATCGCGTGTGTTTATTGTTTTAAATCCATAAATCAAGCGTTAACTGAATTGAGAAAAGCTGAATTTATAAAAATGTTTTTGGCAATTAAGTTCAAAGATATCACAAGCCTAGAAATTATTTCTTTCTTTCCGACTTGCTATCAACTTATGCACATTATTCATCAGCGATTGTCTCGCTTTTCATCTCAGAGATTCAATCCATTAATTTATTTGTGCCACACTCGATCGATTGCTCATAAATATTTAAATAAACTTTCGAAAACGGGAAGAGATTTTCATTTTATTCGTCTCGTCGTCTTTTTCCAGCACATTTGCTATAGATGGAAACTCTGGTTGAGAGATCTCAAAGATGATAACGATTTAATCTCGACAGATGGCCGGCAGAATCGGCTTGTGACTTTAATTATGTTTGGGGTGGATTTTGATTTAAAACTGACAACAGACCCGGAGGGAAATTCTCGCCCACATTGTCGAATGCGATTAAATTCCCCTCGAACGTCAAAATCTGCGGAAGCAACGAATATTAATAAAATCATTTTTTCTAGTTTTAGTTTTTCTGTCGCTCATATCAACAGCGAATGCCATCAAATGCTATGTCTGCGGTCATAACTCCGATGCGCCATTCTACGACGCAAATGTCAACGAAACAATCATCAAAAGCATTCACAAATCATGCGACGAGTTCGATCGAATTCCTTTGGATCAGAAGTACAAATACGAAATGGAATGTCCTGAAGGTCACGTCGGGTGCATGTTGACAGTCGGAAGTAAGTAGTGCCAACCGATAAATCATAAGCGTCGCGAATCAACTGACATGATTGCGAAACAATTGATTTTTGACATGCAATGCTCTCGGCGTTTGAGTAAAAACGTTCTTCTCGTGTCAACTTCAAATGCTTCATCACTTGCTTGCGACACTTTTGCATTCAATTTCTTTTCATTGAAAATGGCGCAATGTCAACTTTAATTATTTCGTGTTCTTCTTTCTTCTAGCGAGAGTAATGAGAAGTTGCTCGGAGCTTCGAGTCGATGACTGCAAGACGGTGAACAGAGTTCATTACTGTTACTGTCATCGGCCGCTATGCAACGGAGAAAATGCTGAGAGCATAATTGAAAAGTTAGGCGACATCAACGACGAGGACGAAGAAGACAAAGAAGAAGATGTCGACTCTGATGATGAAGCCTCAGGTGATGAGGACGACGAGGATTTAAGTCATTCGAGCCCAAGAAACTTTGATTCCTCAGAGAGAACATCGCACGAGGAAACAAGTGAAGAAAATGATGTCTTTGTTGCCGCTGAGTCTTCGACAACGAAATCGCCAACAGCGAACAAAGCTGTCAATTCTAATTTAAGTAGAAATCTTCTGGTCATTGCATTGCTCGTTTGTTCATTTATCAACAAACATCAGAATTAATAATCTGAGTGAACGAGACAACGACTCACAATGAGATTGAACTTCAAGTATTTTATTGAACGATAGTGCTGAGCATTTGTGTCGTAGAATTAGCCGCGAGGGAAATGAATTTATCAACCAAAGTTAGATTTAAGTTTTGCTTTGCGAAATCATGAAATTTTCTCGAACTTCTTTTGTGATTGGAGCTAAAGCATTTGTGATCGAAATTTTAGAAAAATTACTCAACGAAAATAAAGAAAACCATTCCAACCGCAAAACTATTAAGCGATAGATTAGTTTCCTGTCTAAATAAAGTTCTTTATAAGAACGACGAAAGTTTAGCTTGTATGTAGATCATTATATGAATAAAGATGTCAATTAATAAACTGAGAACGAACTCACCGTCGAAAAGAATGTCTCGATAATGAATCGAAGTTCTCTCTGCATTCAATTCTTCTTGCTTCTTCCAGTCATCTCGCTGCTTCATGAACTGTAAGCCAATGTCAGGTCCAATAGGCGGCTCATCATCCTCATCTGATATTTCACCAGCACTGCTTGACGAGCTCGAACCATTTTTGTTTGGATCGATTTGCTCCTCTCGAGACTCAACAACATTCGAAAGTTCCTCGTCTTGTTGCTTCACTTTGTGTAAATCCTTTTTTGCAATGTTTCTGCTGCGTCCAAAGCAATCCGTGTATTCGACTCTTTAATGAAACAAATGCGTCAAAAATATTTATTTATTCGCTAAAAGCTTTTAAACTTACAGCTCTTCTTCATCTGAGTCACTTCGCTCGATTTGAGACTTTCTGTTGAAGAGAACCAACGAATTGTCGTCGCTGTTCACGCCTCCTTTGTTCTTCATCATCTGGTCGTAATACTTGGCTTTGGCTTCAAGAATCTTCTGAGATCTTGCCATGAGATTTGAGTCTTCATGTTCAATTATTTTAACACCAGAAGACTTTGATTCACTTGTTGAAGAAGCAACGGATGCCTTCAATTTTTTGTTTGTTGTTTTCACAAAAGCTGGAACTATTTTCCTGTTCTTAAGAACCTCTTCTTGCTTCCTCAACAACTCAGCCTTTAAACTAAGCAATGACGACTTCTCAACATCGATTCGTTTTGTTGGATCATTCATTTTCGATGTTTGCTTTCAATATTTCACAAATAAGACTACAAACTATCTGACTGGCACTTCAAATTATTCCGCGATAATATCTTCCATCAATCTCCATTAGATTCTATCTCAAACGATTATAAAGCACGAATTACGTGAAATTCCGCGAAATAAAAAAGTAAACATAAAGCTTGTTCTTTCGAAAGCTTGGATTGGTGGCAAAACCTTACAAAGGTTTTAAACGTGTTCAAGAAACTTAAATTTTTCGGTTCTCGAAGGGACATCCTTGTGACAATTGGAGAGGCGAGGGGACATCCTGATAACACAATTCAGAAACCACACAATACTAGCGGTTCTCAAATTCTATCACAAATCCAACTGGAAGAAATTCCTTGTCTTTTATACACAATTTAATCATTTGAGGCATTAGTTTGACGGTTTCGTGTTGACTGCCAGTCCGCGAACAAGAGGATTAAAACAAAACTGAGAATTTAATCAATTTCTGGTGAATAAAGGAAAATTTTGCCGCACCCGATGAATCATAATTTTTAAATCTTTTAGATAAGATGACTGAAAAGTTTTTCTTTGGGGGTAATGTCAGCCCGATTACGTGTCACGCTTGGAACAAGGACCGTTCTCAAATTGCCATCTCTCCGAACAACAATGAAGTTCATATTTACCAACGGGATGGCTCTGACTGGAAATTGATGGACATTCTGAATCAGCACGATTTGCGTGTGATGGGAATCGATTGGGCTCCGAATACTAATCGCATTGTTACTTGCTCAGTGGATCGCAATGCTTATGTCTGGACTCAAGGCGAAGATAAAAAGTGGAAACCAGCTTTGGTCTTGCTTCGTATCAATCGAGCTGCAACTTGCGTGAAATGGTCGCCGGAAGAAAATAAATTTGCTTGCGGTTCAGGAGCTCGACTCATCTCTGTCTGCTACTTTGAAGAAGAGAACGATTGGTGGGTTTCTAAGCATATCAAGAAGCCAATTCGCTCAACTGTTACAAGCTTGGACTGGCATCCAAACAATGTTTTGCTTGTCGCTGGTTCTACTGACTACAAGGTTCGAGTATTCAGCGCTTATATCAAAGACATCGAGCAACAACCAACTTCTACGGCGTGGGGAAAGAAAATGCCGATGGGGCAACTGATGGCTGAATTTAAGTCTTCTTACGGTGGTTGGGTCCACTCAGTTAGCTTCTCTGCTGACGGCAATAGGATTTGTTATCTTGGACATGACAGCGCGATCAACATCGTCGACATTAATTTGGGCTTAAATGTTTTTAAAATCAAGACTGAGTTCTTGCCGTTCTTGAATTGCATTTGGATTACTCCATCATCTGTTGTCGTGGCTGGTCACAGCTGTGTTCCTTTGGTGTACTCATTCGATGGTACCAAAATTATTTACGAAGGAAAGCTCGATCAATCCCAAAAGCGCGAAACTGGAGGAATTTCCGCGATGAGACATTTCCAGTCGCTTGATCGTAATTCTCGTTTGGAAAACGACACGGCTTTGGAATACATTCATCAAAATGCAATAAGTTGGCTCGCAATCGTCAGTGGCGATAAAGCTAATGCTAAGAAGCTCAGCACTTCAGGTTTAGACGGCCAGCTCGTCATTTGGGACTTGACAACTCTCACACGATTGATGAAAAACCTCGCAATCTAAACAGCTCAAGGTTTAAGGATTACACAGTTTCTTTTTATTATTCATTCGTCCGTTTAGGATTGGAAAGACGAGTGTCACATAAAATCTTCCTCGTTTTAAAGTCCAACAATTAAGAAATAATAAAAACATTGTCAACCTTACAAATTAAAAATATTTTTTCTTTTTCTCACGTCTAAATATTTACAGTCTGAGCGATCTTGGATTTTTTTTTCTTGTGAATTTCTTTCACTTTGAATCGTTATAAACATTTAGAAACACATTTTTCAGCTTACATAATTTTCTCTTAATATATCGTCTAATGTTTAAAGGAAGAGGGAGCGGGGAGGTAATCACATTTCTTTCATTTAACAATAAGTTTTACTACGCTTCGAGTAGTTTTTGTGATGTGGATTGATGAAGTCTTGTAGAAGCGGATACAGCGATCGACAGTTTCTTTGCACATTCTAGCGAATCACGATTAATATGGAAACATCGTGGAGCGTTCTAAAATCGACATTCTTATAAGAATATGCATTCAAAAAAAATTTAAGATTAATGCTTACCGGATTGCTTTGATGGCTTTGGAGGCAGTTTTGGAGTCTCTCCTTTAGGTGTAGGAAACATTGGTGAGCTGAAAGAATAGAAACTTTAATTTAAATTCGATGAAATAATTTTGTTGTTTCACAAACTTTTGTTTTTTTCCTACAAGGCCTAAAGAGTTCTTCGCCTCGAAACTGGAGTTTAATGACTTTGGTGTAGTGGCTGTCGATGAGCCTTCTTTTGCAAGAGCAGAGTTCCTTCTCTGCATTATTGAGCTCGTTTCTGGTGCTGTCAGTTGTGTCCGCATCGACATGGAATCATCAGAATGCTAAAAAGAAATTTCGTTTTTGACTTTTCTTAAAAATTTTAAATAAATTATCTCACCAGATGATTGAAGTTTTCATTGTTCCCATATTGAATGGTTCGAGGCGGCAGAGGCGGAGGACTCTTATCCCGTGGCAAAAGCAATGGCGCATCTTTCGCTTGTCGCAACTGTGAGTGACTAAACTCGATTGGATTTTTCTTGCGTGCACGAGGCGGCAAAGGGGGCGCTTGATGATTAAAACTATGAGCATTCGGTACATTCACATGAGGTGAGATAGGTAACGGACCATTTGTCTCGTTAAATTCTGGTGCGTGACGCGGCGATGAAGAATTGTAGCCCGGAGAAGAGCTTTCATTTGCTGTGATGTTTGAAGTTTTGGAGCAGCGATAGATATTGTTCTTATTAAAGTTTGCTGGACTGATTGGATCAGATGGCTGAAACTCCATCGAACGCATTTCCTCGGAGAGTGCTTCAAGAGATTTTGGACTCACGACTGACGAGGGATGCATTCGAGGACTGAGTAGTGGTTTGTGATCGAAGTTATTGGAACTATTATGACTAGTCATGGATATGATGCTGTTGGAGCGTCGCGGAATCTCCGGCGCAGTAGATAATGGAACAGTTGATGTTATTGAGATGGTGTCATCAGACATAACCGTTGTATTCAATGTTGTTTGTGATGCAAAATAAGCTTTAAATAAATTTTAACGTCAAGTTTATCATAAATTGAGTAAAATAGAAAGTTCTTACCAGAAGCGTTGCCTCCTCCAATATTGACATTGGCAAAGACTGAAAACTCAGATGACGAATGATTGTTGGGCGGAGGTGATTGCTCGCCTTCACTTGTACTGAGCAGCTGAGATTTTCCACTAAACGGCAAAGTGTTCGAGAAGCTCATAGAAGTGTTGCCGCTATTATGTCGTCTTCCAGGCTTGATTCCTGGTGATTTTAACGTCAGTTCGGGCCATTTGCGAGCCTGTGAAGAAATAATTGATAGGATTAGAATTTATCAATAAAGTTTGTTTGTTGTCTTACAAATTTCAGCGGCTGGCGACAATTTTTCGGTTCGATTCGAACACTTTCTTCATACAGCATTGTGTCGATCTGATCAGGTGTTAATCCAGGAAACGGATCCAACGTCTCAAGAAAGTGCTGTAGATGAAACCAAAAATTAAATGAGATCGAAGTTTAAATTCCTAATCGACTTACTCTGATTTTTGGATCCACCTTAAGGCAGTAAGGCTGATTCTGATATTGCTGAATCTCTCCTGTAATCTCAGCCACCTTTCTCCGTTTACTGAAGTTAATGAGCTCAGTATTGCGTAAAAAATCAGGGTTACCCTCCTCGATATGAAGTATGTTGGTCATGTACATGCCAAAAAAGGGGACACAGGGCGGATTGATTGAACGTAACTTTTCTTGATATTTCCTGTAATGATCCTTGTCCAAATCACGACACTCACTCAAACAAATCTCATGACGCTTTGGAAGCGCGGCGTAGGTAAGCTTGAGTCGAAAGGCGGCTGCAGAGCCACAAGCTGACACTATGGTTAGAACACCATTGAAATTGTTAAGCTCTTGGAGCACCATCATCACCTCAATGGCTCTTGTAAGAATTGCAACTCGCTCCTCAAAATTTTCAGCTTCGACGATAGACTTTTCAATCCAACGAGTAAAGTTTGTAGTATGCCTGGTTATTTTGAGCAGATTCGGACTTCTTTTCTCTTTATCTTTCTTCGTCCACACTGAGCCAACCAGTTCAGAAGGTTTGACGTTCTTGTAAAGCTCAAATTCCAACAAAGTCAATTGCCGCGCCAACTCAAGAGGATGCAGCGTAAGGAGATTAAATTCATTTTCTGGAACATGAAGATGATATTCGATCGCAGGAGGACTGTGATTAAATGCAAATGTTGTAGGGCGATGATCTCGATCCTCGTTTTCAGTTTTCCTTTGCACAATCTTCATCACAGTGTCAGCCCACTTTCTCATCTTCTTGTCCTGTATCGAAGCAAAGAACTGAACAAGCTTTTGAAGCAACGTCGGATCCTTTTCGAAGTCATAATAATGATAAGAAACCCAATTACGGAGAACGTTCATCACTCGGAATTGTACAGGCTGCATAAATTCTTTCTTATATCTTTTAAAGTCTTCTCGCTGAGAACTCTTGTGGAGTTTGTCGTCGAGGTCCTTTTCGCTTGACTCATAAACCAAACTTGGATCAGGAATGTCGAAGCGTTCTATTAAAAGCTCGAGGAGGTCATGAGGCGAGCAAAATGAGCGGAATGTAGTTAGGAACGTTCGTCCAAAGTTTGGATCGGCATAGATGTGATAAGTCAATCGCTCGACAAGTTTGAAGAGTGTAGCGCCTTTGATTGTTGGATTACCAGCAGACGTTTCTTCGAGAACGATGTTGTCAGAACTGTCAGGAACAGCAAACTTGTACAATTCTGAACTTGGCAACCGAAGCGGATGCTTTTTCTCAATATCCATAAAGATAATGTCAAGAATTCGTTCCAACATCGACTTTGTATTGACCATCATTAAGTCTGCCATCCATTCATTTTTATGTTGAGCATTTTTGGCTATCAAAACGACTGAATGAAGCTCGCGAGTGGCGATTTCAAAAGCATTTTTCAACTCATCCGAGTCTTGTCTATCGATGATGTTAACTTTCCTCGTGAAAAACCGTTCTTTCATCCGAAAATCGTAGTTTGCAGCTCCAGAGACGACTTGTTTTCTTGTATTTGCTTTGCACAACACTAATAGTCCATCGAAAAGAAAAACTTTCCTCTCTGTATTCCGTTTGCCCGATACGAGCTTCATCAGTGTATCTTCTTTAATGAACTCATTACAATGCGATCCAACATCTTTCTCCCAATGTTCGACTGTATTTTGAAGCTCCTTCGTTTTCTCGATTGCTTGTTGACGACGAACACGAGAATTTGTTCTCACTAGCGACTCTTTTGGCAGCATTGGAATTTGTTTCTGGAGTTCAAATTTCAGTGGCTCAAGAAGTCCTTTCACTGTCTCAAAACTTTCGCGATCCTCTTGGCTTGTGCTGAGCTGAAGTAGCTTGTCAACATATTCAATGTAAATAAAAGCATGGCCGATTGGCGCTAGGAGAAGCTTTGGAAGATAAAACTTTGAAGCCTCGAAAAATCCATGACCAGCTGTGTTGAGTGATTGAGCTCTCGGCTTTGACAATAAATTCGAAAGCGCTTCTTTCGCTTGTGGTGAGGTGATGTCATTGGAATATTTCACATAAACGTCAAACTCTTCTGCTTCAGCAAGTTCTATACGAAATAAATTAGAAATAGAGAGAAGGAAAATCTAAATCAGTTGAGATTGTTTTACCTTCAAAACAACTTCCAATGTATGGCGTTGTCTTTTGGTCTTGAGACATCTCGATGACATCCTCTAGTGATCCCAGAAGTGTAACCGTTAACTCATAAATATCGAAGATGTTGGAAAAGATTGCATCAAGTTCCCGCGGATCGTCAACAATTTTAACAAGCTCCTCGCGAAACACTCGAATAATCATGTGAAGATCACGTAAATATTGCTTTTCGTCGTGCAGCAATTCCTTGACAACCTCCTCGTAGCTAAGACCATCACGAGGAGTTATTGGTGGCAGAGGACTGGCAATCATTGAATGGGCATTTTCTCCTTGATAAAACATATCCATCAGTACCTAAAAGATTACTCAAAGGATTAATAGGGAAACATTTAAAAGATAAAACAAAAGTTTACAGAATTCAGAACAATAAGCGGCAAAGAAAAAGATAAAGATGGACGGAAAATGAATCTGATGACTGAAGAATTCAGATGAACATAAATTAATGAGGCTCAAAAACAATGAGAAAAGTCTTATCAATCGTACGTACCACCTGAGATTGTTAATTTATTTTTTGACAATGGTTATGACGGCATGGAAAAGTAAATATTGGAAAGTCTTGCATCAATCAAACCGGAACAAATTTCATTATACGTCCACTAATTGCAAAACTTTTTCGAATCATCACTCAAAAGCGTTGTTAATGATTTAAAAAGCTTGACAATAGATGGACGAGTCTTATGAGAGAATGAGATGTGAGGTGTAGTGTGAGTGTCATCAGTGAACTGTTTTGACGGCTGACGATAAAAAATTAGCAAAAATATTTCGCAACATAAGTCACAGAATGGCGAGGAAAAAACTTTGAATCAGAATTGTTTAGCGATTTTCTCAGTGTTTTCTGTGGGTCGATGTGAAATGACGAAATTGTGAGTCAAACTTACACTGTCGGCTCGAATAGCGATTTGAACATCTTCCTGAGTTATTTCGACGTGTTTCATGTTCTTCACGTAGTTTCCAGCAAGCTTAAGAATGTCGGCTGAGATGTATTCGAGAACTGCTACTAAGAAGAGACTGACGGAACTGTCGATTTTGTAATTGAGAACCTCCTAGAACCAATCATTGTATTAAAAGATTTCGGAATCTCTTTTGAACTCACTTTTTGCAACAAACTGTGCATTCTGTCAACTGGTAGTACAGACTTCTTCTTCTTCGTCTTATCTATCGTGTCTCTCGCATCAGCCAGTGCCCACTGAAAAATATTGCACAATTATTTATTTCATGAGTTTCAATATTTGCACTTTTACCTTGTCGATTGGCGTAGGAAATGTTTTCTGCACTTTCTCCTCAACATCCTGAAAATAATTTCTTCAGGATTTCGCTTTTCAAATAAACATTTTGCGAAAACTTACAGCGATTGTATGTGGTGTCTCATTGCAGAGATTTGTCAACAAACGAAGACACAGGTTTTCAACATAATAAAGCGCTTCATCGTGCGCTGTGAGCGATGGGTGCAGCTGCTCAAGAACCTTTAGATAAAAGAAGATTTTATAAACATTTGATTCAATTAGAAAAAAAATCTTCGTCAAGATTAAGTTTCTTTTCTTTTGATGTGTTCACCTTTCGCAGCGAATTTAGAAGAATCCCGCGAAAGTTCAGCACGATTAAATCTTCCTCCATTACAAAATTACATTTGTTAATGCACGATTATTATATTTTTAAGATAAATTTTAAATCTTAGCCGTAGCTTTCCGAATTCATCAAGCCTTGTTACTAGCACGAGCAAATAAGTGCGTTCAGTCTTTTTGGCTTGTTTATTTAAAACGTTTTCGCTCTTAATCATTTTGAAGCTGATTTACTGAAAGAAATGGATATTCGACCGAGCCATACTATCTACGTCAACAACCTCAACGAGAAGGTTAAGAAGGATGAGTTGAAGAAGTCGCTCTACGCAATTTTCTCTCAATTCGGCCAAATTCTCGAGATCGTCGCGCTGAAAACTTTAAAAATGAGAGGACAAGCGTTTATCATCTTTAAGGAAATTTCAAGTGCTACAAATGCATTGAGGACAATGCAAGGATTTCCTTTTTATGACAAACCGATGAGAATTAACTACTCAAAAAGTGAATCGGATGTGATTTCAAAGGCTAAGGGAACATTCAAAGAACGAGCTAAGAAACCTAAAGTTCCGAAAGTTGCCGAGGAGAAAAAGTATGTTTTGTCTTTGTTTCCTAATTTAATAAATCTAATCGAGTTTATTTCTTTCAGGACCAAGAAAACTAAGACGATGGATCCTGCTCAAGCTGCAATTCATTCATCTAACGCAGAACAACCGCCAAATCAAATTCTTTTCCTCACCAACCTTCCTGACGAAACCAATGAAGTCATGTTGAGTATGCTCTTCACTCAATTCCCAGGATTCAAGGAGGTTCGTATTATTTTTATGTTAGAAAACAATAAATTTAACATTATTTCGTCTTGTAGGTTCGTTTGGTTCCAGGTCGTCATGACATTGCGTTCGTCGAGTTCTCTTCAGAAATTCAAAGTGGAGCAGCTCGCGAAGCACTTAACGGCTTCAAGATCACTCCAACGCACTCAATGAAGATCTCATTCGCTAAGAAGTAATGGAAAATTTCGTCTGTGTTTTCCAATAAATTTCCATTCAAAAGCATTGCACTCCGCTTTTTCAATGGCTCACTTTTGTACCTGATTATAATTAGGATATTGTCAAGTCTGTTTTAGATCTGATTTATTTCAGTACGTTTACATCTTTAAAAGAAATGCTTGTGGGAGATTACAAAATGACAAAAACAAAATCATCACAACTTTGATGATAAACAAATTATTCTCTTCGAAGAGATTCAGGTTTCGCCACTGCAATATCGTCATCGCCTTTCTGCTCTAACAGTGGGGCTACAATTTCTCGAAGCTCAAATTTGTTTGTACCCTCTTGTAAAAATATGTCTAGGTCATGCTCGTTGTCGACTTGCTGAACGTTGTTACCTTTGAGTGATCCTTTTAGCACCAATTTGACCTCGTCGGATGGGCCAAGAATGATTATTTGAATTCCTTTCGCACCGAGCTCTGTTTTCAATGAGCCAACTCCTTTCGCTGCTGTGTAGTCAAGCTCTTGAATGTTTCGGCAATCTAACACGATGAAGTTTAACTCCTTGTCATGTTGTGCGATCGCAGCATTGATACCATTTCTGATATATTCGACAGCTGGGAAACAGAGAAGACTGTGACGAGGCTTAACCAGCATGTATTCGATTCCTGAGTTGGCCAAAACTGTGTCAAAATTGAGAACAGGTCGAGCTGCGAAATAATAAGTTTAGTTTATTCTTATTTTAGGGCAAAATTTTAGTTTTTTTACCTGTTCGATGCACTAAAAATGCAACGTCAAGGAAGACTCCTGATAACAAACCAATCTCGACGCCAACGCATAAGCTTAGTACTAAAGTCAGCACAACAGTCAGTAATTCTCGTTTTGAGCATCGCCACAAAGGTTTGACTACTTCATATTCGATCATGAAAATCACAGCTGAGATGATAACGGCAGACAGCGCGGCTCGTGGAATATATCGAAAGTATGGCGTTAAAAATGCAAGTGCTAGAATAACCAAAGCACCAGTGTAAATTCCTCCGATTGGGGTACGAACTCCTGAAGCATGATTGACAGCACTTCGAGAAAAACTGCCAGTCACAGGCATTGATGAGAAAAATGATCCCAAAATGTTTGTGATTGAGAGAGCGATGAGTTCGCCTGTTGCATCAATTCCCGATCCTCCGAAAGCTTTTGAGATTGCGACATTTCCTAGCACAGCTATTATGGGAACTAAAGCGATTGATGATCCAAGCTCTGAGATCATATCGACAAATCCCATTTCGACTGTTGTTCCGTTAATTGAAATGTTTGTTGAAAAAGGCGGCAAGTCAAAGCCCGGAAGCCCTGACTTTACTTTGCCTGTGAGAATAAACGGCATTTGACCGCTCTGATGTGCATAGTAAGCGGCTAGACTTGAGAAAAGCACGAGAATTGCGTTACGTGCAGTTGCGATTAACCAAAAGGCACCTCCTAGAAGTTTTCTTCCTTTTGTAGCAGTGCTGGGCGTTTTGATGTCTTTTAATTTCTGTTGAGAAAAATTTGAAATTCACTTCAGAGATTTGAAAAAAATATTTTCTACTCACTCTCAATAAAAGTAAAATTGCGATGGATCCAACTCCTAAGAGAGCATCAGAAGGTCGAAGTTCATGGAACTTTTTAACTACAAATGTGCACGTTGATAAAAATCCTGAATCCTTGGAACTTCCTTGAAGTCCTAGTAATCCCTATTTCAATATTTCGATGAAATTAAAATCTAGAAAGAATTTTAAATAATTTTGATTTTACCTTGAGTTGCGATGCTCCAATAATTAGCGCAGTTGCCGATGTAAAACCAACAGTGACTGGCAGAGAGATAAGATCAACTAGAGCGCCTAATTTTAAAAGCGCCATAATAAGTTCAACGATCCCCGAGAGAAAGCAAAGAAGAATTGCCAAATGTGGACCCGAAATACCGCCTAGTCCAGTGTGACGACTGTAAAAAAAAATAAAGATTTAATTAGTGTCACATGTAACTTTCCAAATCAAAACAAAATTGAGTAGTAACCAACCTTGTCATTAGAGCAAGTAAAGCTGTCGGTCCTATTGTAACTTCACGACATCCGCCAAGCAGCGCGTAAACAACTCCTCCAATAAAAGCTGAATAAAGCCCATACTGCGGTTCAAGTCCAGCTAAGGTTGCGTAAGCAAGACCTTGTGGAAGAACTGTGAGGCCAACAGTAATTCCAGCAATTGCGTCTAAAGATTTATGTTATTGCTTATAAAGTTTGAATTGAGATTTCAAGATTTTTACCTGATATAAAGACCTCAGCTGTGTAACCTCGTAGCCAACGAGCTCCCGGGATATATTTTTCTGCATGGCTCAACCCCATCTCTCCGATAACGAAGACTTCTCGTCAGCTTTAATAATATAAAGAGTCTGAAACAAATTCGAAGAAAGAAAATTGATTGACAATGGAGTGAATGAGTTTATAAATTGATAGTCAAGGCGCGAGAAGGAAAAGTGGTTCTTGATCTAAAGATGAATCATCTGTTCATACACTTTGAAACAAGCAGACTTGTTTTTTGGGGGAGCTTGATCACGTGAGTTTACGAGAAGAGTTTATTGAGAATAACATTTGATCATTTGATATGAAATTTGCATAATTCTAAAAAGAATTCTAACGTAAAATATTTATGTTTGTAATTTGCAAAGATTATTTGAATTTAATGATGACAACTCTTTATTGAGCTGCTAACCGTCAATTAAACGGATTCATCTCATTTGTGTGGGATGCAAACAAGGCTTCGTGTTTAGTCAGCTGTTTCCAAAGTTTTAAGTCTAAGTTAGCTCAACGTTTATTATACTTTTTTGTGTTTACGACTTATTCGGTTTCAATTAATTATTTTTCTTATAAGGTTGAAGCACCTGTTGTCTGGGTGAGACAAAATGTTATTGACCGCGATATGATCGATTAATCACCAAATTTGCACTCCAGACAAGTGTAGAATCAAAACGAGTTTGTAACTTTGATTCTCATTTTCCTTTTTACCTTTATTTGTTGTGTCAAGTTTGTGAGAAAAAAAATAAGCAACAAATGTCTTGTTTCACTTTTTTTATTAACAGAACACTTTTTAATTCTCTTCTCGCACCTGAATAAAACTGATGTTTCTCGGTCTGCTGACAGTTTGTAACTAAATTCGATCTCACAAAAAAATAAACTGAAAGGCGAATTTCTGAAAATCTTGTTTCGTAAACATGAAATTTTGTTTAGTTTGCCGGTGCAGAGCGGCGCGCACGAGTTACGATGAAAACAACTTCATCTATGTTTGTTCATTTATGTCAACATAATTATAAATTTTTGGTAAGTGAGAAAAATCATCAACAAGCGATCTTCAAGTATCGACACTCAAATATTTTCTCTATTGATCATATGTCTAAAAACATAATTGCTGCATAATTTTACAAAACATTGCATAATGCAATCAAGCAGTTACGTGAATTACCGAAATTTCTCAATAGTTTCATTACAGATTTGTGTCTTCTCAAGTTTAATAGAGAAATGGGTCAACAAAAGCGTGGAGGCTGTTCCTGATGTTATCATCAATTCGATATAAATTTTATGCTTCCTGTTTTCATTTTGTCTGTTTAACGCATAAGATTAAGATTTTATGATCTCTTGAGACTCACCCTCACTTAAAGCTTAAATTTAACACTAAGCATGTTTAATTTTAGTTGTCAATGATTCTTTTAGTTTATTTAAGTTTAAAAAGTACACATTGGGACTGTGACTAAGTTTAATCAAAACAAGGGACATCTAACTTTTAACGCAATAGATTCAGTCGCATTCACACATTTATTTGGAAGACAAATTTTAGAAGAATTAAAATAACAAAATATTAGCGTCGTTCATAACTAAACAAAAGCAGATTCTGCAATTTATCATTCAGGCATCAGCTTTGATGATTGACAGCGATGGGATACGAAGTTGGACGTTTTCAAGGTTTGCAGCAAATTTCATTGACCCATTTAACTTCTTGACATTTTAATGCTTATCAACAAAGTTTAGAATGATTTAATCAATGATATGAATAATTTATATGCTTCGCGTACTGAATAAATTTGTTTTATTGTTAGGTGATGTCGATGAAGAACTAATTTGTCCCATCTGTTCAAGTGTACTGGAAGAGCCGCTTCAAGTTGTGACTTGTGAACACGCATTCTGTCAATCTTGTATTCAAGAATGGCTATCTCGCCAGCCAAGCTGTCCCGTAGATCGCCAAGCTATCACTACCGCGAATCTCAGATCAGTTCCGAGAATTCTGCGAAATCTACTCAGTCGTTTGTCAATATCCTGTGACAATCAAGTTTACGGATGTCCAACAATTTGCAAACTCGATGCCCTACAAGCGCATTTAGAGGAGTGCGAACACAATCCTAAACGCCCGTTGCCCTGTGAAAATGGATGTGGATTCATCATCCCAAAGGATGAATTTCAAGCTCACAATTGTGTCCGTGAGCTTCGTACGTTGTGTCACAGTCAGCAACAGAAATTATCTGATCTCAAGACTGAAATCACCGATCAAAATGTAACAATCAACGAATTAAAACGAGAGCTCAATTTAATTAAAGATTTCATGAGGGCAATGCGTGTCTCCAATCCCGCCATGAGAGCGATCGCTGATCAAATGGAGAGAGATGAAGTATTAAGATGGGCCAGTTCACTGCCTCGAGCTCGTGTTAACCGTTGGGGCGGAATGATCTCGACTCCTGATGATTCACTACAAGTGAGTAAACATAAATTTAAAAGTTTCTTTAATCTTCCATTTCGATTTTGCAGATGATGGTTAAAAGAGCTCTCTCAGAATCAGGATGTCCTCCACACATTTTGGATGAACTGATGGAAAATTGTCATGAGCGGCGCTGGCCACGAGGCTTGAGCTCTTTAGAAACGAGACAAAACAACAGACGCATTTATGACAACTATTTTTGTCGTCGCGTTCCTGGAAAGCAGGCTGTTTTAGTCCTTCCCAGCGACAATACTCACATGTCGGACATTTCCGAAGAGGTCATGATTCAACCGGGCTTGTGCATGATCTTTGCGCATGGCGTGGAGTAATGCAAGGAAACATCTTACGCACGTATTTGTGATAGTGCTCCGCGAGAATAGAAAACTTTGCTATCAACTGCGAAGCTGTTTTCTTCCTGATGCCACAGAGAAAATTATTTTGTTAAGGAGATTATTGTTTAAGCTAGCAACGCTCGCAGACGAGTTCAATTTTAAGACGATGATAAACAAATTTAGATCCCAAAAAATTCCTCCAAATTAAATTTGTTCTTAAATTTTTGGTGAGAGCTTCGAAAGCACGACATCAAAATTGTTTTATAGAAGCCCACCATTTGTGATTACTTTTAGTTCTTGATGACATCCTTTTCGTTAATTTGAACACTCAAAGAAGAAAAAGAAATTATTCAAACAAGTTTTGCATGTAACTAACTCAGTGTGGAATTGTTCTAGCAGAGCTGTTCTGCATGTCACAAATGCTTTGATGAATATCACAAAAGCGTGTAAAGAGCACTCGACGAAAGGAAGAATCGAGAATAAATATTCAGTCCACATTAAAAATTTTATATATTTTCTATTAAATTTAATGAAACATTGTCAGGCTCTCTTACAAATTACATATCAGTCGATTGCGTAGAAATTTGCCATTTGTTCACTTATTAGCCAAGGAACGTAATACTCAGGTTCCCCGGTAGGTTCTGGTTTGAAAACTGTTGTGTCTCCGCCGTTCACGAGTGCATGAAGAACTCCAATTTCATTTGAAACAATTGTTGAGTTGCAACTTGACATCAATGCGAAATCAAAGCTGTCAATGGACTTCCTTAGGATTCGTCCATCACCCTCAGATGTTTTCCCATCAAAAGTTTCTTGGCATAAAATCAAAGACTCGACGTCACAGATGATCACAAAAATTGTTTTACCAGTTTTCCGATGAAACTTCATTGCACTTTGGTAATACTCAACCGGTAACTTTAAAATAGGAATTATGTTAATTAACTGAACACGTTTGAGAATTTTCTTACTTTATCTTCAGCGGTGATATAGACGCCGACGAAGTTGACATCCGTCGATTTCTCATTCTCAACTTCGTGAATGGTTTTTGTTACAAGAAATTCTTGGAAAACCTCTTTCATAATTTCTTCGTTGATTCTAAACACTGGCCGAATTTTAGAGCCAAAGAGTTGAGCGATTTCCGTTATTCTTTTTGCTTTTGGATCGAGCAGAAGTGGAGTTGTCTTTGGAGTGATTTCTTTTAAATTGATTTGTTCCTTGTTTCCGATAATTTTCGCGTATTTTAAATCGAAGCAATAACGTGAAAGATTTGATATTTTCCTTGGAGTTAAACTGCAAATTTATTAAATTCTAGTTGACAATCTTAAGTGAAACAAGAAAATTTATTTACCCTTCAAACAATTGATCTAAGATCACTTCCATCTGTTCAGTAATGAAAGCTTTCAGTGAATACTTCTTTGAGCCATCAGAACCGGACAACATTTCAAAGTTTGATTCCAGTGAGATAAGAGAAAAATATTGCCATAAGTTATCATGTAAATTTTGATCGTCAGCACCCGGAAGTGCAGCAACGACAAAATCTTCACCAAGTTGACAAGTAAATTTCACTTCATCGTCGATTATGATTCCAAGTTGATCTTGGAATAATTCAACAGTCTCTTGACTCCAAATAAGATCAAACTCGTCCGAGTAGTAATTATCGTTCTCAGTATCATTATCCGAATTCTTGAATGAATTGAACTGTCCGGTAAATAATTTTCTCACATTTTGATTTGGTCGATGTGTCCTATTCACATGAAATATGAGAGCAGCGGTGACCAGAAGAAGAGATATTAGAATGCAGAAACGACAGTTCAATTGCACCAATCGAAGTACTTTTCTTCCTAATTGTTTGTTATCTGATTTCAAGAGCTTGACTTTCTCGTGTGTCATAACTTTTCCGCCTTTATTCGCTCGCTACAAGTTTAATACTGAGTCATTGGATACGATTTTGACAATAAAAAAAATATTTTGACTGCGCGCCGATTTTTTGGTCTGTTCTGTTTGATTATTCGAACCACTCAAGCAACAATATGAAGCTAATTCTGTCATTCGCAAAGCGTTGTTATCACATGTCACTTCAACTACAGACAAAAACTCTCTCTCCGATAAAAAAAATTGTCGGAAACCCTTCGAAGATGATGTTGCTTGTAAGTTAAACGGAGATTTTCTGCGTCGTTTCAAAGTTGATGGCCTTGACAAAAGCCTTCACCTAGAAATAACTTGACAAAGTCGAATTATGATAACACACTCCATCACTTTATTGAATGCGGCTTTCAACGCTTGAGTTTGTCGTCAGATTAATGTCACTTCAATCATTCGACTGTGTGACAGCGCTTACAATTTCTCCACTCATAAAGATATAAATATTTAAATGTGCGGTTGTGTAAGTTACGGATGAGTCAATATTTTCGAGAGAACGGATTGGGCTTAATATGAAATGTCAATAACTATTCGTTTGAAATATTTAACACAAACGCGTTCTGCAGTTAAACTGTAAATCAAAGAAGAACGAGCAAAGACTTTGGTGTTAATTTAATTAAGGTTTTTGCAAAGATAAGATTAGTTTATAGCAATCGAATTCGCCACTTTCTTGACCTTTAACTTTCGTTATCACTTACTCCCTTTAGATTATTTAATTGAATTCTGAGAAGATTCGCTCACTTGAGTTCAGTTTTTCATCGAACGATGAAGTTTTTAATTCTTTTATTTATTTTCTTAAACTTTTCAAATGTCATCAAATCAGAAACTAATGTTAATGGTAAAAAGTTTGACTGGTCGACTTTTCACAAAAGCTTTTCAAGTTCTTTTCCTTAAAATTAAAGTCGAAGTTGGAGGAAAGTGCTTGGACTCAGAAAACAATGAAGGAATTTGTTCGACTTTATTAGGTTGTGAACATTTAAGAAGAACTTTCGAAGACGTTTCAATCACGCCTTTACTCTCGAATCAACTTTTCTGGACCTCGAATTGCATTGGTTCCAATATTTGCTGTTCCTTCAATCAAACTTTACCCGAATATGTAACCGAATTGATCAAGAAACTTCCACAGCCTTCAGATTGCGGGAAAGATTTTTCTTCTCTTACCCAAAATAGACAAAGACGCGAAGTGACAGAAAATGAAAACTCTCTTTCGGATGATGGCGTTTGTATGTCAGTCAGAGATTGCCAAAGACTAAGTAGAATATTTACAAAGAAACATGATTCTCGAATGAACCAAGATTGCAGCGAAAATGATATTTGCTGCGTGTTGGACACGAGATTTTTCAACGAATCCTTCACAAAATGTTCAGATGAAGATTCTCATCCAAGTGTTGGTGGCGATGCAACTAAAGTTGATGAGTTTCCTTGGACTGTTACTCTCCAATACGTCAATCGTGAGAGATTATAAATTTTCATTTGAAAATTTAATTCAACTAACAATAATTTTTATGTTAGCGGAAAATACTGAGAAAAATACTTCGTTTTGTTCAGGAAGGTAACAATTTTAAAAATGAACTTTCAATTTAATTATTTTTATATTTTTTTTAAAGCCTAATCAACAATCGATATGTTCTGACAGGTAGCATAAGGAATGATTCCTAAGAATTAGATTTTACGAAATTTCTATTTCAGCTGCTCATTGCGTTGTTGGAAAACCAAATTTACAGAGCATAAAAATTGGCGAATATGACGTGACGACTGAGGTTGACTGTGATGAAGACGACACTTTGTGTGCTGAAGAAAGAAACGATCAAGAAATATTCATCGAAGAAAAAATCGTTCATGAAGATTATGATTCTATATCCTCTTTTAATGACATCGCTTTGATTCGACTCCAAACAGAAGCAAAATTTGGTAGATTCGTTCAACCGATTTGCCTGCCATGGAGCTATCCAAAGAAGTTAGATGATATGATTTATGTTGCAGCAGGTCTGTTGATATCTTCGATTTTGACTTTTAAATGTTCTAAAAAATATTTTTTCTTTCTAGGATGGGGTAACACTACAAACATTTTCTCTTATGGAATCATCATCGGATATTTTATTTTAGGAAGGACTGAGACTAATAAAATGAGTAATGTTAAACGGAAGGTAGAGCTACCTCACATTAACTTTGAGACTTGCCGAGAAACAGCAGAAAGTCGTAATAGGCAAATCAGAGACTCTCAGGTGAGCTTAAAATATTTTTGAAACATTTTCTTGTTCTCAAGGAAATATTCTTTCTTAGATATGCGCTGGTGGCCTTGAATGTAAGTAGCGATGGCATTTTTAAGTTAAGTAAACTTTGAACGATTTTCATTTCAGGGCAAGACACTTGGTAAGTTGAATATTTTATCTCAGCCAAAGTTAAATATTTGCGTTTCTTAAAAAGCCGAGGCGATTCTGGCGGACCGTTGATCGCAAAATCAAGTCAACCTGTTGAGCTTTTAGGAATCACTTCATTCGGATGGAAAGCTTGTGGAAGACTTGGAATTCCTGGGTTTTATACAAAAGTTACAAGTTATCTTGAGTGGATCTCAAGAAAAATAAGAGTTTAATAAAAGATCCGTTGAATTTGAATAAAAATTATCGGGGTGCGCGATATCGAGCTAACAATTTGAGATTTTTTCAATTCAATAAAAAGCAGAAACAAACATTTATAGCGTAAGATCTTTTATAAGATACATTTATAAATGTATAAAGATCTAAATTATAATCAAATTCACAGAAAACGAAAGGTTCTTAAGATGAATCAACACATTGGATCTTGCCGCATTCTTTTGATGTCATTTCAACAATTGATGCCTGAAAATCTTCTCTCGTCCGCTGATCATCTTTCGTCGGATGATGAATGTTTTCGTAACATCATTAACCAATTCTCTGAACAAGCTGTTTTTGGAAATAATCTGACAGCTTTAGAGTATGCAAAGATTTGCAAGCAGGTAGCAGAATTCTTCGAACCGAATCCAGCTGATTCCAAAACAAAGGTCAATCAGTTTAATCATCAACTCCGCAACATTCTACAAATAAAGTTTACGGATATTCGGTAATGTCAATAAACTTTCTTAGAGATATCCAAACTTAATTTCACCATTTACAGCAAAAACAAATTTGTCTTCAAGAGTCATGATGAGCACATTGGATTTCAAAATGCTATGAAGGCCGAGAAGAATCTAATTGCTAGAGAAGCTTTAAAAATCGAGAATGTCGTTCGTACAAAGTCACATTTAAAGGCAACTGGAATCGTCAAGCTCATCGCCGAGCTCTTCAATGTTGGCATTATCAATTTGCGAGTCCTCGAGCTCTGTATAAAACACATTCTCTTTGAACCAAAAAATCCAACAGAGCTCGATATAGAATGCTTTCATATCCTTTACGTTACTGCTGGACTTAAGATGGAAACGAATTCGAGAGGTATCAAGATCGTGCAGGAAGCACTCGTTCGCTTAGAAGAAATTATTGACGAGCATAGAATAAATTATTGCGAGCGAATCAGACTCTTGTGTCTTGATGTTTTCGTTCAACGCGCTAACTTCTGGGAGTCGAAGGAATCTCAGGTTCCGCAAAAAGAAGAGCAAATTAATGAAGCAGAAGCTACGAGTACATTTCTGAAAGAGATCAAGTCCATAATATCGCAGTTGACGCCCGAGAATATGTTTGACTACAGATACGAACTAACTCAAAAGCAGTTCAACAAGGAACGGTTGGAAGGAATGGTCGTCATAATATTTGAACGAGCTTTAGCAGAAGTTCCTTCAACTGTTGCATTATTCTGCAAAGCCTTCGCTCACATTTCAACAATTGGAGCTGAGACAAAAACATTCAAAGATGTCTTGATGGATTTGTGCTTTCGCGAAATCAAATCGCAACGTGATAATTATTTGATGTTTAAAGACATAGCAGCAAACATCGAAGCTTTGAAACACGAGAACCAAGAAACAGCATTTGTTGAAAAAAAATTGAAGATGCACAATCGGGCCTGTCAGTTTGGCCTATTTTACGGAGAGCTCTTCAATCTTGGATTGGTTTGTGTTCCTAATCTCATCGATTTTCTGGTTATTTTGTCAGCAACAAACAACTTGACCAACACATCGATTGAAATCTTTTGGCTAGTGTTCAAAGCTTCTGGAACTAAAATTTTAAGCGAAGCTAGTAAAAGCGTCTTACTTAAAGAAAGTATTCTCAAATTGCGAGATGCTGCTAAATGGTCAAAAGTCTCAGCTAGAAGCAAATTCTTGATAAAAGACCTTTTATTAGCAAGTAAGGTGAAACTCAATATCGACGTTGAGGAAGATATGGCAAGCTATCGAAAGAGCACAGTGTTTGATACACGCCAATCTATTAAACAGTTGTGGGAGCCAATTGAGAGTGTCGATAATTTCCAGAAGACAGTCTGTCCTCCAGGGTTTAGAAAAGTACAAAATCGTTCATCGTCTCAACCTCAACGTGTTCCCAACGTAAGTAAAATGGTCTTAACAATTTTTCATTCTTTTTGATTCGTATCGTTTCAGGGCTTGTTTGAGAATGGTGGATCAATTTTTTCGCTTATGCTGCAACAAGGAACAAAAAAAAATGAAACAAACGGATCTGACGCCAACCAAAACTTTACATCTTACAAGAATCTCATGTTTTAAATTAATTTTTTTGGCAATCAAGCTTTTTCATTTCGCTCCAAATAAAACGTTGAAAAAAATTTAAATTTGATTTCGTCTGTTTTCTTTGAATTCGCTTCAAGTCTAATATTTTTAGCCGATTAAAAAATATTCACAAAAAATTACATATTCTCTGCTAGATCAGATTCTCTGAATTAAAAACATGAGTTTATTAACAAGGTGTCATCATTCAATAAAAATCGCATCAAGAATTGCAGTGACAAAACCTCCAACTCGAAGTTTTTGCACTCCAAAACCAACTTCGGCAGCAAATACAGAAAAAAGAAATCTGAATGCGCCAATACGATTTGTTGGATCTCCAGCAGCAATGTTGGCTGCAAAAGAATCAAGATCTGGAACGGTCAATATCGATGATGTGCCCGACTGTCAAGTTTACATCGTTTGTGGAAGTTTAGCGATCTTCTTATTTTATTTCTGCATATTGCGTGAGGAAAATGATGTTGATCTTAAGCTGACAACGAGCCTTTACGATAATGTCCCTGGCTTGGAGGCAACTCAACTTGTTATCAACTACAAATACAACATCGAGAACAACAAAGACAATACTGAAATCGTCAATCGAATGAAGGAACTCGGAATGAATCCAGAGGATATTAAATAATTTGTAGCTGTGAAGCATTTGAAGAAGAATAGTAGAAGTTAATAAAATGCATTAAATTAAAATTGAATTGTTATTCCTTCAACTTCAGAAGTAATTTCTTGAAAGTAGCTCCAGATCATTCAAATTCCCGAATTAATTAAAATATTCGTTTTATTTTCTGTGAAAATTAGTTTGATGAATATAAAAGTGTACATCAAGTAAAGTACGATTGTTGATATTTAATTAGTTAACATCTAATTTGTAGCGAAATAATGGTCTCCAGTTGTTAGAATACTTTTGATCGCTGTGTCATTAACAAAATTATTTCGAGATTATCATTTTCATTAAATGGGCTCCAAACATTTATCACAACAATTTTAATTTCTTATCGTAAACATTGATTGGACGACACAAATTAGTAAATTTTGTAAAAAATTAATTTTTCGTTTGTTAAATTCGTTTTTCATGGAAGTTTAGGCAAAAATTGTTTGACAGAATTTTATCATCATTGATAGCATTTGAATTTCTTGCGACAGATCAGTTAATTGATGAGGTGGTGTTGCGACGAGTGTAGGAGCAAATACAGTGGCTAAGTTGTAATCTGTCATTTTATTTACTGCATGTTGTGATGCGACACTGAAAAAGGTAAAATATTAGAAAAATTCAATTTTATAAAGTGTCTTCATTTACCGGTTGAGATGCTTAATCACGAACTTCAAACAGTTGAGATGGGCTGCTGGCAGCGTCTTGACAGCTTCTTTTAATTTCAGAATCATTTCTTCTTCAGATTTTTCCTTTGTGGTTTCAATAAAAACTGGATAAGCTTGGAAGGTCACGAGTGGGATGGGAAGAAGCCTTAGGTACAATTTTAAGGTTCCAGTGATGACGTTTACAGAATAAGAAGATTCGCTCATATCAGTTTTCTCGCCGTCTTTGTCAAGCGCGAGCTTTAATGTCTCAATCTCATCAGCAAAACCAGAAATTCTGTAAATTCCTTCTTGCTGTAGTCCTCGTTTCTCGACCTCTTGAACACATTTGATTATGATGAAAGGAACTTGGCATTGGTGAACTTGAACTATTGTTGTAAGATCGATACCAAAAATTCCTCGAATCTTCTTCAAATCGGGAACGCATTTAGCTGGAACCAGTTCCGAGCATTTCTTATGAGCGACGAAACCGCAATCTTCGCACTTAACTCCTTGTGCAGTGAAGCCCCATAAAAAGTTACCACAGAACTCACAAAAGTTTAAGCCTTTGAAATTATTGATCATGAATCGATGTGGTTTTTCGTAAACGACTGGCAGAGGCTCACTTTCTTGGTCTTGCGAGGTGTTGGATATGCTAAAGTTATTATTATTTATTGCTGCAGCTGATCCTTCGACGACATCAGGAAGTAACAACGGTTGATTCTCGTCGCTAACATTTAAACTGTTTCCGTTTGCATTACAGTCGTTGTCAATTATTTCCTGAACTTTGATTGATCTTCTTAATTCATTTGAGATTGCTCGGAGTTTCCTTCGGTTTAACGTCATGTAAGGACTTTGCTGAAACGAGTTTTTAGTTGGAACGAGCATCTGTTGAATGATAGGCGCTGCATGTTTTTGCAAGTAGAAGTTGACAAGGCCGTCAGCCACAAGATCTTGAATTGTTTCGAATCTTTTAAAATCCTCTTTGAGAAAATGTCCGAAGCTTGGATTGTAATAAATCTTATAGTGCTTCGTCTTTCCCTCAAATCGCATTGACAAAGTGTAAAAATCAACACTCCCAGGTGATTTCCTCACTAAATATTCGCCATCCTCACGATTGTCAAAGATTTCTTCCGTTCTCTTGTGATTGATGTCACCATGATACTCGAGCCCGTAGAAACTTGGTCGATCCGCAACAGTTGTGACACAAATTACCGGCTTTGGTTTTGGGGCGTCCAATTGAAGTTGTAGGACTATCGGAAATAAAAAGAAAATTATAATCAGTTGATAAAAAAAAAGCCTTGTAAGGCAAAGGTAATAAAGTGATAAAACAGTTTGCGATGATAAAAATTTTTGACCCCAAAATGTCTAACTTTATTGTTTTCTGTATTAAAACCAAAATGACTAAGCCCATGCTGTGTTGTCTATTTATATAAATCCTTTGTACAAAAATTAATCGTCCTTCTTCGCTTTGACCTTCTTGGTAGGAACGGATGAAGTTGAAGCCGTTTTTCCTGACATTGATGAACAGATTCTTGGTACAACTTCGGTGAATATTATCGTCCCAATAAAAACGAGAAGAGTTCCAATCCAATGGTAGATTGTGAAGGGATTGCTGAAGTAGACGATGGAGAACAAGAGAGAAACAAACTTTCTTAATGTCACAACTAAGGTAACTGTCAATGATGAACATTCGGTGGTTAAAACATAAACTGAGCTGATGCAAAGATATTGCGTGAGAACGTTGCCGATCAAATAAACCCATTGGAGTGGTAACGAAGCTCCTACAATTGGTAAGGCGTATGCTTCTGAGTTGGTAGCAATCACTGTATGTTCCCAAATGTTGTTATAGAGCATGAGGAAAAATGGCAGTGGCAACAAATGAGTGTAGAAAAGAGCTTCGTCCGGATATTTCCCATAACGCTTGTAGAGAACTTCCTGATATAATCCCATTCGGGCGGAAATGAAGAGTGCTACGGTGAGTAATGTGATTCCAAGTGTCCACCAGAAGAAGACACTGAACGCGCTTTCCTCCACTTGATTGACTTGAGTACTCTTAACGTTTGAGCCAGACACAATTGTACAGACTACAATCCCAAGAGATATCATAAAGACGGAAATGTACTTTGAGAGCTCATATCGTTTGCTTAATATAATTATTCCCATTATCATGTTGGCAATAAGTGAGCCAGCTCTGAAGATCATATGAAGAGGCTGATAAAAAAAATTAAAGAAAGTTTATTGTTCCTTATATAAGTGTGTGTGTTCTTAATTCTCACCATCGGAATATTGAAGTCGAAGGCATAATTATTGCATACGCTTGACACGAAGAACATTGCCACCAGAATAAAATAATCCTTTAATCCAATCTTTGGTTTGACAGTCCCAAACTTCGAAGTGAAGATGAATCCATGAATCGCGATGAAGAGAAATTGAAGGAATGTGATCAAATTGCCAGAACCTGGATCAGTTCTAAAAAATTCTTGAGTAGTAAATAGATGACTTGGAAATTCATTTGTTTGCTTACTTAACCAATAACTCGAGAAAAACGACGTTCGAGCAGCAGCCAACGAAGACGCCCAATATTGCTAATGTTGCTTTTGTGTTCATGATTCAGCTGTTTTTACTTTCAAGATTATTATGTGGAATGACCTTGGATATAAATCTCAGGCACAAATTATATTTTAGAATTTAATTTATTGCACAAATGTTCTTGGAGAACTTTTATCAAATTTTCTTCATTTGGTTATTGAAGAAATCTTATTTTCACTTCAAGTTAGCTGCACAAAAATATTAATTTATGTCAATTTTATATCGAATTGTTACGTAGAGGTTTCGTCGAGAGATAAAAGTTCTACTTATGACTGAAGGCTTCGGGCGCCAACTAAAAGTGATGAGATCTCACGAATGTTGCACAAATGAAAATGATGACAGCGGCGGTGAAATTTTTCTCAATTTATTACGTTCTCACATCGTCGCTTTTATAATAAAACTCTTCAACACTAAACTTCAAACTGATTTGCATAACAAACAAATTAGAAATTCCTCAAATAAACGGAAATAGAACAAAAACATTTCTTCTCTTAAATTTCGATTTCTACTTACGATCGACTTTCCAAATCTTGTTAACGGGTGACGGAGGCGTCATTTCCAGTAATTGCAGACACTTAAACTGCACTTTTTACATCACAATCTTCATAAATCAGAAGAAAACATTAAAAATAGTTTCAGGTTGAGACTTGGGCAATGCGAACACTTCAGAGATCGAAAAAGAACTGAAGTTCAAGCCGGTCGAAGTTCGACTCTTTCTTTCTGAAATTCAACTCATAGCGATCACACGCTAATTTCATTAAATAATTTTTGCAGTGCACAGTTTCGTGTCAACGACTTAAAAAAGTAAGTAATCGATAGTTAAGACGATCAAGCATCTGGAGAATATGAAGTTCGTCAATGAATTGACGGAAATAATAAATAAATGTTCATTTCTATTCTCGAATTTATAAACGAGGTTATGTTTTAAACAATTCACTAATCTCTTTCTTCATTTCTTATTTTCAGTGCGTTACGTCGCTGCTTACTTACTCGCCGTTCTCGGTGGAAACGAATCCCCAGCTGCCGCTGATTTGACCAAGATCCTTTCTTCGGTCGGAGTTGAGGTTGACGCTGCTCGTGTCACCAAGATCATTGGTGAACTTAAGGGCAAATCCATCGAAGAATTGATTGCTCAAGGACGCGAGAAGCTTTCCTCAATGCCAGTCGGAGGAGCTGCTGCTGCCGCCCCAGCTGCTGGTAAGATCAAATCAATAATTCTCATATCGTGCAATATTAATAACAATGTGTTTATTCTTTAGCCGCCCCAGCTGCTGCTGAAGCAAAGAAAGAAGAGAAGAAGAAGGAGGAATCCGAGGAAGAGGAAGATGATGACATGGGCTTCGGTCTCTTTGAGTAAACTAGGTCAGTATCATGAAAGAATTCCACAAAAAGCAAAATCTTCCATGATGAATTAAATTATCACCATCTTTCGAATGATAAAACAATGATTTTGAATAATTTCTCACTGAAGATTCAATGCAAAATTGAAATGACAAATATATGTTCAAATCAGTTGCTAACAAGTTTCTTTTCTTTCCAGGTATCAGCATTTTTGTTGGAGCTCTAAGATGTACAATTCTTACCCAATGAAATCAACAACAATAAAAAATACCACAAATTCCATCTAAATTTTAAATCTTTTATTTTACTATTTCGTTTGTTCTTCATTTTTTGATATCGTGATCCTCTTCGATAAAATCGCCACTATCATCCATATCTCGATATTCTTCATTGTAGTCGTCTTCCTCGTTTGAATGAAGATTCTTGTGTTTTTTCCTTTCCGGCGTATTTCGTCTGGAAAATTGTTTGCGCTCTAGGAATTTTACAAATTCATTGCGAACCTCTGCTTCCTTATTAAGTCTATCAACAGCAGTTTGAAGTCCTGTGAGATCCCTCGTCGGTTCAGTTGATGCAAGAATAGTTTCACTTCTCGTTTCAAATGCGTCCCATGCCTTCTTTGTCTTATCGATGTTAACAGTGATCTTTTTCATAATATAAGAGTGATCTACGCCCAACACATCATGTCTCATCTCTGGAAGCTCGTCCTCAACAACATCTTCATCTAAAAATTCACTTTCAGCCTCGAAAATTCTTTTACGCACATCCTCAGGAAGTTTCATTTTAAGTTCAAGTTTTGCCTTCATGAATAAAGTAGGATCCGTGGGTTCAAAGTCGTCTCCAAAGTCAGCCCTTGTCAAAAGAGTGTCAACTTCAGCTGCTTTCGAATAATATTTATCTTTAACAAAGTAAATTCTTGGCACTTCTCCCATAAGTCGCAGTTGTGAAAGCTCATGTCGCACTGGACCGCCCAAAGATTTCAGTGTTCTTTCGATGGCATAGTCGTTCTCATCTCCTTGAGCAAGCCAGAAGACGTTGATGGATTGAAAATCTGGTGACACTTTAACACATGAAACCTGAAGAACAAAATTTTTATTATTCTCTGAACGACCTTTAATTAAAATGAATTTACCTGAATGCCGTAACCACTAATATTTTTAGCAAATCTATCCGTCGCCATCAAATCAGTAATATTCTTCATGAACAACTTATTTAAAACTGTGATTCGTCTGTTGGACTCTTTGCCTTGTCCTTTTGAATCGCTAAGCTTTTTCACGCTTTCAAGTTTTGGGAGATTCTCATTGAACATGAACCTTCGCTTGCCTTTCTCTTTGCCACCACTCATAATCTTCTTTAACATATGAACTTGCTTGTTCAGTTGAGCTCCTTTGTGAAGACTACATGACGTCGTCAAGGATCGATGACTAGATATTGCAGATATTAAAATTTTGCGACTCAACATTCTGCTGATTGTTTATTTATAAAATGTTTTCCGTAAACTACGTTCAAAAGATTAATTTCCCCTGAATTCGAAAATCCCCTTTTTTATTGCGCAAAGTTGTATCGAGTTGGCAGATCAAAAATTAAAAATAATAATTTTGTGTGGTTTATTCAATCAAACTAAGTGTAGAACCAAAAGAAAACTATAGTTAAGTAATTTGTTTGTTGACTGTGAGTGTAATTATCGATGCACAAAGCGTAACAAGTCGAGAATACGCAAACATAAGTTACAACTCTGGAGCCCCTTCCAAAATTGCAGACTAGGGCTTCACACTACGCAATTTTTCGGTCGCCAAGTTTTTTTCAAGTGAAGAAAAATAAATTCAATTTATCGGAGTTACTTCATCATTTCAAGTACTGAATATACATCAACACCATTCATAAGGAGATCGGACAGATAGATCCAAAATGACTCAGGCTTTACCGATTCGTTTTCAAGAGCATTTGCAGGTAAAAAGAAATATGAAAGTTCATCATCATCAATTTTTGCTGATCCACATCGGGAGTGAGAGAGACGAAGAAATATAGACGCCCCTTTTGATTATGAATCACGTACAGAATTAATGAAATTTCGATTGTCTCTGCGATTCAAGGGATTAATTAAATTTTCACAAATTTCCCGACCATCGTCAGTCAGATCCCGTGCTTAACTTCCCGAGGATCTTTGTTTGTGTGTGTGCAAAGCTTGTTATGTGCACTTGTTCCCTTTGAACAACCTTCTGGATTATCGATAAGCATTTGACTTTTCATTTACCTTTTGTTAAAATACTAATCATCTTTAATAGAAAATTCAGTTAATATTGTGAGAAGTGACACTTGCGCGTCACACAAAGATTTCCTTTCCACGACAATGAAAGTTTTCATTCATAAAAATCTAGAGCGACACGCATTGTGGAAAATTGATTTTTCTATAATCAGAAACTCTGCTTGCTACCCTTGACCACACAGACAGCCGAGTGGAGCCAATTTCTCTTATCAAAAGACTGGAGATGACGCATTCATGTGGGGCCGTAGAAAAAGAAAATTTGATATTTCATGTTTATCGATTTCCGCCACTGTGAGAGCGCTGCAGAGACAAAAATCCATTTGCATAACTCTGTTAGCTAACATTAAATTAATTAAAATCATCCTCGCTAGAATCAAATTTAATGGGATCAACTAAGTTTATTGATGAGATTTGATTAAAACTATAGAACAAGGTTCTGATTGATTTTACAACCACAACTCGGAAAGTTTTCTAAACTTGAAATCTCAAGCCTCGCAGGGCTTTTAGGTGTGGAGGAACGTGAAGAATCTTTCCCGTGTGTGTAGTTAGCCTGATGATTCATTAATATCAACAAAGTAAACATTGTCGCTTCTACGTGTGTCTCTGTATTTAAAATACAAAGCTAAAAAAGAAATTCCACGTAGAAATGTTAATTAAGCCGGCAGCTACAAATATCGTTGCTTGTGTTTGTAATCTTAACGACGACAGTCTCGACTGTAAATTGCTTTTTGTAACGGATCTGCGATGATAAAAGTTATGCTCGTATCACTTGCCGGATACTGACATGAGGCAAACAGCTCATGATAAAATAGATTGCGGACTCGAGACATAATTCAATTAAATGTAATGATCGTCGCTTCTATAACCAGCTTTATTTGATTGACAAATCTCAGATTTCTTCCCTTTGTGGTGTCGAAAATTGATTTCTTCGTGATAATTTTGGTGTGAGAAGTCAAAAGTGTCAAGTTGACGGATTTTTATTTTATTTATTTTTGCTGATGTCGCGTTGATGTTTTTAGGCCAACAATCACGCTCGACCTATATGCATTGAACTTTCAGAATTTCAGAATAATTTTATTGATTTTTTTGTTTCGCGGGCTGCTAATAAGATTAGGTAGACCTTCGAGTATTCTTTATTAGTCCTTGCTGCCCTCTTTTGACTTTGCGCAAAACATTTACGATGTTCGTAAGTTAAAAACTTGAAGATGTTTATTTCTGTCGATCAATTTTGAAAGAGAAGAAAAATAATTAAAAAATTGCGCTTTGTTTTCAAATTTCGATTCATCCGTTTGCGGTGAAATAATTCCGCTTGTGGCTCGCTTTGTTCATCCCATGAAGTTTATCATCCCATGACGCCCTGAAATTCATTTTCATAAACAAAAACAAGAGAATCACTGTACGCTGCTTGTTGTTGCTTGGTCTGCAATATGTCACACATGGCAACACATAGAATAATTCATTAGATAGACGAAGTTAGACTGCCGTTAAAAGGCCATTAAACCATAGACGATTTTTCTATTTTATCAGTGACGCTGATAACAAAATGCTTGTCCTTGTGAAGGAAAAAAAAATTAAAATTGCAACGCCTGCTCTTGAACTTTTTTTTTCGTGAATCTTGGATGATAAGAAAATAAAATATTCGTTCTAAAAATATCAGGCCGAACGAATAAACACAACTCTCCTTCACTCGCTCTCAATGACATCACAAAAGTTTCTCGAAACAGTGACTCAAACATTTCCTTCTTAATTTTAGCTCACAAATGTCGGAATCCAGGCAACATCAATCTCGTTCAGTAATCTGACGATGGAGTCCGACAAGTTCATCTGCATTCGCGAGAAAGTTGGTGAAACAGCTCAAGTTGTCATCATTGATATGAGTGACTCGTCGAATCCAATTCGTCGTCCAATCAGTGCCGATTCAGCCATCATGAATCCTGCGAGCAAAGTCATCGCTTTGAAAGCACAGAAGACGCTTCAAATCTTCAATATTGAGATGAAGTCAAAGATGAAAGCGCACACAATGACTGAAGACGTTGTGTTTTGGAAGTGGATTTCACTCAACACTTTGTCGTTGGTCACTGAGACATGTGTTTTTCATTGGTCCATGGAAGGCGATTCACAGCCCATCAAAATGTTTGACCGCCATTCGTCGCTTAATAATTGCCAAATTATTAATTATCGTACGGATCCTAAGCAATCTTGGTTGCTCTTGGTGGGCATCTCAGCTCAACAGAATCGCGTCGTTGGAGCTATGCAACTTTATTCAGTTGAACGCAAAGTTTCACAGGCAATCGAAGGTCATGCAGCTGCATTCACAACATTCCAAATGGAAGGCAACAAAGAACCTTCGATCATCTTTTCGTTTGCCGTTCGCACTCCAACTGGCGGGAAATTGCACATCATCGAAGTTGGAACACCGCCAACAGATAACCAACCGTTCACGAAGAAGACTGTCGATGTTTTCTTCCCTCCTGAAGCCGGAAACGACTTCCCAGTTGCAATGCAAACATCAGCCAAATACGATGTTATCTATTTGATCACAAAGTACGGCTACATTCATTTATATGACATCGAAACTGGAACATGCATCTACATGAACCGCATCTCAGCTGATACAATTTTTGTTACTGCTCCTCATGATGCAAGTGGTGGAATCATCGGAGTCAACCGCAAAGGGCAAGTACTATCTGTGACCGTAGATGAAGAGCAAATCATTCCCTACATTACAACGGTATTGCAAAATCCTGATCTGGCACTTCGCATGGCTGTCCGCAACAATCTGAGCGGAGCTGAGGATTTGTTTGTTAGAAAGTTCAACCAACTGTTCACAAACGCTCAATATGCTGAAGCTGCAAAGGTTGCTGCTGTTGCACCGAAGGGAATCTTAAGAACTCCCCAGACGATTCAAAAGTTCCAACAAGTTCAACCGCCACCCGGCAGCACATCTCCTCCATTGCTTCAATACTTCGGCATTTTGTTGGATCAAGGAAAGCTCAACAAGTACGAGTCACTGGAGTTGTGTCGTCCAGTTTTGCTTCAAGGTCGCATTCAACTCTGCGAAAAGTGGTTGAAGGAACAGAAGCTTGAATGCAGCGAAGAATTGGGAGACTTGGTCAAACCAACAGATCCAACACTTGCTCTATCAATTTACTTGCGCTCGAATGTTCCAAACAAAGTCATTCAATGCTTTGCTGAAACTGGCCAGTTCCAAAAAATTGTCTTGTACGCTAAGAAGGTCAACTACACTCCCGATTATGTCTTTTTGTTACGCTCAGTAATGCGAACCAATCCAGAACAAGGAGCTGGCTTTGCAGCGATGCTCGTTGCTGATGAAGAGCCGTTGGCGGATATCAATCAAATTGTCGATATCTTCATGGAACAAAACATGGTTCAACAGTGCACTGCTTTCTTGTTGGATGCCTTGAAACACAATCGTCCAACCGAAGGTCCCTTGCAGACTCGCCTTCTCGAAATGAATCTAATGTCTGCACCGCAAGTTGCTGATGCCATTCTTGGCAACGCTATGTTTACTCACTACGATCGTGCACACATCGCCCAATTGTGTGAGAAAGCTGGATTGCTTCAACGTGCTTTGGAGCATTACACTGATTTGTATGACATCAAACGTGCTGTCGTTCACACTCATTTGTTGAATGGAGACTGGCTCGTTGGATTCTTCGGAACATTGTCAGTTGAAGATTCATTGGAATGTCTGAAGGCAATGCTGACCGCTAACATCCGTCAAAATTTGCAAATTTGTGTTCAAATCGCAACCAAGTACCACGAACAGTTGTCAACAAAGGGATTGATTGATTTGTTTGAATCCTTCAAGAGCTACGAAGGCCTTTTCTATTTCCTCGGCTCCATCGTCAACTTCTCGCAAGACTCAGAAGTTCACTTCAAATACATTCAAGCTGCATGCAAGACGAATCAGATCAAGGAAGTCGAACGAATTTGCCGTGAGTCGAACTGTTATCATCCTGAGCGCGTCAAGAATTTCTTGAAAGAAGCAAAGCTTTCTGATCAACTTCCATTGATCATCGTTTGCGATCGTTTCGACTTTGTCCACGATTTAGTCCTTTACTTGTACCGCAACAGCTTGCAAAAGTACATCGAGATTTACGTCCAGAAGGTTAACCCTTCACGTTTGCCTGTTGTCGTTGGAGGATTATTGGATGTCGACTGCTCTGAAGACATCATTAAGAACTTGATCCTTGTTGTCAAAGGCCAATTCTCAACCGACGAACTCGTTGAAGAAGTTGAGAAAAGAAATCGTTTGAAGTTACTTCTGCCGTGGTTGGAATCTCGCGTTCACGAAGGCTGCATTGAACCAGCAACTCACAATGCTCTTGCTAAGATTTACATCGACTCGAACAATAATCCCGAGCGCTTCTTGCGTGAAAATCAATACTACGACAGTCAAGTCGTCGGAAAATATTGCGAAAAGCGAGACCCTCACTTGGCTTGCGTTGCCTACGAACGAGGAATGTGCGATCGTGAATTGATTGCCGTGTGCAACGAAAATTCTTTGTTCAAGACGGAAGCTCGTTATTTGGTCAAACGTAAGGACCCAGAACTTTGGACAGAAGTTTTGTCAGAAGCCAATCCCTACAAGCGTCAACTTATCGATCAAGTTGTGCAAACTGCACTCTCAGAAACTCAAGACACAGAAGACATCTCTGTTACTGTCAAGGCGTTCATGGCAGCCGATTTGCCAAACGAGCTTATTGAATTGCTTGAGAAGATCGTTTTGGATTCATCCGTTTTCTCTGATCATCGCAACTTGCAAAATCTTTTGATTTTGACTGCAATTAAAGCTGATTGCTCACGCGTCATGGATTACATTAATCGTTTGGACAACTACGATGCTCCTGATATTGCAAACATTGCTATCAACAGCCACTTGTACGAAGAAGCATTTGCAATCTTTAAGAAGTTTGAGGTCAACACCAGCGCTATCCAAGTTCTCATCGAACAGCTCAATAATCTCGAGCGCGCTTACGAGTTTGCTGAACGTTGCAACGAATCAGCAGTTTGGTCTCAATTGGGTCGCGCTCAATTGCAACAAGGATTGGTCAAAGAAGCTATTGACAGTTACATCAAGGCCGACGATCCATCAGCTTACATCGACGTTGTTGATGTCGCTAGCAAGAACGAGTCATGGGAAGATCTCGTCAGATACTTGCAAATGGCTCGCAAGAAGGCACGCGAGAGCTACATTGAAAGCGAGTTAATTTATGCTTATGCACGTACTGGTCGTTTAGCTGATCTCGAGGAATTCATCAGCGGACCCAACCATGCCGATATTCAGAAAATTGGAGATCGATGCTTCAACGACAAGATGTATGAAGCCGCAAAGCTTCTGTACAATAATGTTAGCAACTTTGCTCGCTTGGCCATTACATTGGTTCATTTGAAAGAATTCCAAGGAGCCGTTGACGGTGCTCGCAAAGCCAACTCAACTCGTACATGGAAAGAGGTTTGCTTCGCTTGCGTTGACTCAGAAGAGTTCCGTTTGGCACAAATGTGCGGACTCCACATCGTTGTGCATGCTGACGAGCTTGAAGATTTGATCAATTACTATCAAGATCGTGGATACTTCGAAGAACTGATTGGTTTGTTGGAAGCTGCTCTTGGACTTGAGCGAGCTCACATGGGAATGTTCACAGAATTGGCGATTTTATATTCAAAATACAAACCAGCAAAGATGCGGGAACATCTCGAGCTTTTCTGGTCGCGTGTCAACATCCCGAAAGTGTTGCGTGCTGCTGAATCTGCACATTTGTGGAGCGAATTGGTGTTCCTTTACGACAAATACGAGGAATATGACAACGCTGTATTGGCTATGATGGCTCATCCAACAGAAGCATGGCGTGAGGGACATTTCAAAGACATCATTACTAAGGTCGCCAACATCGAACTCTACTACAAGGCAATTCAATTCTATCTTGACTACAAACCGCTATTATTGAACGACATGTTGCTTGTGTTGACTCCACGTATGGATCACTCACGTTCCGTCAGCTTCTTCACGAAAACTGGCCACTTGCAGCTTGTGAAACCGTACTTGAGATCAGTTCAAAGCTTGAACAACAAAGCAATCAACGAAGCACTCAACGGATTGCTTATTGACGAAGAGGACTATCAAGGCTTGAGAACTTCAATTGATGCCTTCGACAACTTTGACAACATTGCATTGGCACAGAAATTGGAGAAACACGAGTTGACTGAATTCCGTCGCATTGCTGCTTATCTCTACAAAGGTAAGCGTCTTATAAAGTTTAACAAATATCATGTAAAATAATGCAAACTCTTTTAACAGGCAACAACCGCTGGAAGCAAAGTGTGGAGCTATGCAAAAAAGATCGATTGTTCAAAGACGCAATGGAGTATGCTGCTGAGTCTCATCAACAAGAGATCGCTGAAGAGCTTCTTCAATGGTTCCTCGAGCGTGGTGCCAAGGATTGCTTTGCTGCTTGTTTGTACACCGTGAGTTGACTTGATTTGCATTTTGATGACATATTGATAATAATACTTCGTATTTTAATTAAGTGCTATGACCTCCTGAGACCTGATGTCATCCTCGAGCTGGCATGGAGACACAACATCATGGACTTTGCAATGCCATTCTTAATCAATGTAAGTCACGAAAAAAGAATTGTTTCATTTTGCTTACGAAAATCTTTATGATTCATTTTCAGGTGATAAGAGAATACACAGTGAAGGTAGATAAACTTGAAGCTGCCAACGCCGAGCGTGAGAAAGAAGGAGAGAACACTGAGCATAAGCCAATCATCATGCAAGAACCGCAACTTATGCTCACTGCTGGGCCAGGTTATCAATACGCGCCTCAATATCCTCAAGGAGCTCCTGGAGCTTACGGCGGTCCACAGCCTAACATGCCTTACCAAGGACATCAAGGTTATGGCATGTAAATCGTTGGAGCCTCTCCTTTCCATCAACAAGTTTCCTTCTCGTTCGATGATGTTAATCGCATAATCAAATATTAATTTATTGCCAATGTCGTCCAACCCGTGCCGTCGTTGCTAAGAAATCTTCCTCCCGTCATCGTCAAAATCATCGTCAAGTTTTTGCAAGCTCAGCATGTGAACATCTAAATTTTGAGTTCGTTATACCTGGAGAAGAAATGCATTAAGATGTTCAAGTGGTGAGTCTGAAGAATTGTCTTATTGATTTCATTTATAACTTTGTTTCAATTTTCAGTGATTCTCATCACTTCTTCGTCTTAAACGTCAAATCTTTGAAAGATCACGCTGCAATCGAGCAAATATTCTTCAGTTCATGTAAATAATAGATTTGCTTTCTTTATCGTCTTTCAAATGATACTAATTCGCATAGATAAAACAAATTAAACTCAAACTTCATGCAATGAAACATTTAGCTAATAACATTTTTAATTCAGCGTCAAGATAGTGTTCAGAAGAGTGTAATGATTTGATGATAACGCGACAAGAGAGAAGAATGAAAGAGGAAATCATGTCAAGTGTCTTCGTTTTAAAATGTAAAAATTTGATTGTGACCGCGGGCGTTGAGAATGTAAATTTAACTAGGCGCGTAATTTGGCACTGATAAGCGAGAAAAAAAAATATTTTTTCAGTATTTAAACAAAAGGCAAATGTGTTGCGAAATGATAATGGACATCAAATGAGAAAAGGAAAACTTTATAGAAATATTAATTAGTTTATTATGCAATTAGAGTTATTAACAAACAAAAAACCTTTTTCGTTTCTGATTAATTCAATGGACTTCAATCCTCGTTTCCTCTTCACCTCAAAACTAGGACGCGGAATAAATGTGTAAGAGAAAACTTGAAAATCGTTAAATATATCGAAGAAAAAAAAAATATGAGATGAGTTAATTTAGCATTCCTTTTGTACGTGAACTATTAATCAAGATTTTATTACAAATATTTTCTGTTGCATTGCAATGTATGCTGATCCATTAGCAGCAACAAATCGAGCGCCTCGCTCAGTTTCTATCGACTTTCTTTCGCTGATAGGATTAGTTTTGAAGAAAGGCTTTGCTCCTTAATTTTTTTTTTGTTATATTATTTCATTAAACTCACCACATACACAAAATGAGTAACAGCAAATAAAAAATCTTTTTGATTTCGTTCTGAATGAAAAATTTTTAAGATGAAAATTAATTATGAGAAAAGAAAAATTATAATAAAAGTGAAATAAAGAAAATTATATGATAAATGAAAACTTTCACGTAATTTAATTTTCTTAATCAAAATCTTAGGCTTTGTTGTTCTTGTTAATCAAGAATACTTCAATATCCTTTTCCTCTTTTCCACACACAAAGCGATCTACTTTAAGTTCATCATATTTTCGATTTATTTCTAATAAAGCTCGAAAACTTTTATTGCCAACTTCGAAGAGGTGAAGGCTTTTTACGTTTGGCATGGACCTCATCATGAATATTAGAGTGTCAGGGTGCGTCGTACACTTGAAATGAGTGATCGATGGTGATATTACATTTGGAACATCGTCCCCGTGCATAATGAATGTATTCCCGAGATGCAGAATCTTCAGCTTTGGCAATCTCATGATCATTTCGAAAAATTCTTTGTCGTTGTCTAGAAAAATTGTCAACTCTTCGAGATCTTTTTGTGAAGTAATGAACTCCCATAAATTTGTGCTGTGCAGTTCGCTATATCGCGTAACATATATATTTAAACGTTTAAGTTTGAATTGAAATAATTGCCAGGTGTTTTTTTTTTCTAAAATCAAAATAAAATTGAAATAAAAAAAATATTTTTGGAATTTTGAAGAGAGCGCTTGTGTTACCTTATCGAGCGTTGAAAAAGAAATGAGTCGAAATGTCGAAATATTTTTACGTTTCAATCTGAATCTAGTAAGAATTAACAATTTTACTTTATGTCTCTTGTGTTTTATTGAATTCAAAGGTTTTCCTAATTAAAATGCAATTTACATGAAATTATTTCTGTACACAACATTTTTCTAAATTTATCCGAGAGTAGCTTTTAGTCTACTGGTTAAATCCAATCCTCGATGACACATTCATCGTTCTCGTTAGTCAACAATACCTTTAGATCTTTTCTCGTGACACCACGCACTAACTGACCAACTTCAAGTTTTTCATATTTTTTGTTCATTTCTAATAAAGCTTGAAAGGCTTTCTTGTCAACTTCGTCAAGGTAAAGGCTTTTAACGTTTGGCATTGACTTCATGTAATATTTAAGAGTGTCAGGGTCCTCATAAGAAAGTTTGAGTTGAGTGATCGATGTTGATATTACATTTGGAACATCGCCCTTAGACAGAGTTAAAGTACCTTCGAGGTCCAGGATCTTAAGCTTTGGCAATCTCATAATGTTGTTGAATATTTCTATGTCGTCTCCAAAATCAATCGACAAGTCTTCGAGATAATCCTTTTGTGAGATAATGAACTCCCATAAATTTGTGCTGAGAAGTTCGCTATATCGATTAGAAATTATAGCAAAACTTTTAAGATTGAATTGAAATAATTGCCAGGTTTGATCTACAAACATATCACTTTCGTTTGTTTCAAGCCACAGACTTGTTAGGTTTTTGGAATTTTCGAGCAGTTTTGTTAAAACACTGCCATTGACAACAATGCTACAATTATCTTTAAAATCAAATATTTTGATTGCAACAGCTTCTACAAAAGCTCTGGCATAAATTACGCCCATCATGCGAAATTTATCAAAATGCATTTTCAGATGTTTTAACTTTGGAAACTTTAGAGTTTTTACAGATTCAAACTCTAAATGTGGATCGTCATCAAATGGAAATGCGTTTCCATTGAATTTACTCATGACAGAAAAGCTCTCCACTGATGACTCGATTGACGCGAGAAATTGAAACAAATCGAGTTTTGTTTTAAAATTTGTCTCAACTATTGAAACATATTTCCATTCGCGAGCTTTACTAAGAAAGAAATTAAGCTCCGAATTGGTAATGCAATCGAGTTCAGTGATCTCTTTTCGCCAACCATCGCTGCTTCGTTGGACTTCAATGTTCTGATATTTTCTTGAGCTATTTTTCAGCAAATCGTAATCTTCCTTTTGCAGCTCACGATTTCCCTTGAAAACAACTTTTATGTTTTCCATGAGAACTTTCGATGAAGCGATGACGTTATACCAAAGTGGGCTGACTTTGGAAATTATTATCAAGCCCTTTCCAAAGAGCCTTAAATGATTGAGGATCATCTCAGGAATATCAAGAAAGCAGGAGAAGTAAACCAAAGGGTCCATGTTATTCGTAGCCACTTCAGATAATTTGATGATTTTCGTCTTAGATTCTTTATTTGAAACTTTTGTGTTTGATTTTCGCGATCGCTTGTTGATTGCGGTCGTTGCTGAGCTTTCATCCATTTGAGTTTTTATCTAAAATCAAAATAAAATTGAAATAAACAAAAATATTTTTGGAATCTTGAAGAGACCGCGTGTCTTACCTTATCGAGCGTTGAAAAAGAAATGAGTCGAAATGTCGAAATATTTCTTATGTTTTTATTTGAATCGAATAAGAATTAACAGCAATGTGTTCGGGTCAAAGGGAGTTGTGTAGAACCTTTCAAGCTATCAAAAGGTGAAAAGCTAGAGAAGAAAAAATGCGACAATAATCCACAAAAATATTTCTGTTACTTTTCAAAAATTTTATTCAATATTTTTTTCGTGCAACAATCAGAAGCAAAAGTGATTGAATATGAAATATCGATTGACTAGAAGGATTTCTAATTAAGCATTTCATCCATCAGTTTTTTGATTTTAAGCGGAAGGAGTTCTGTCATGCTTCTGGTAACGCCAAGCTCGCCCTTCATCCTTTCGCCAACAACTGGATGTTTCTCGCAATAGTCAATGAAGATCATGTAATGTTTGTAGCTGTTGTTAGTGTTCTCTAGTTGCAGTCGCTTGTCAGGAGTAATTATCTTGTAATAAAGGCGGCCTAGGTTGAAGTTGGCACATGCGACGACTTGGAGCTCATCGACATCAAGATTCGCAGGAATTTCTCCAGTTTTCTTGTCTTTATAAGATTCTTCAAAATCTTGAAACTTCTTAATCGCTTTGTGGCAAAGCGAATTAACCTTCGAAAGTGCTGCCGGTTGAACTTCGTTGTATTTGAGCTGATCGCATTTTATATCGAGAATGTCGGAATAAGTTAAGCCGAGTTCAAACATCAATTCTCGACAAATGTTCATGTAATAAGTTTGATTAAGTTGAGTCAGAAGATCCTCCAGTTGATCTGCTCTACGCTTATGTAACTTTGCTTGAGTGCTGGGATCTTCTTCAAAGAAGGCGAGATACTTGAACAGATGAGCATAATCTTGAATGATTCTCGAGTGTTGCGATGCCTCACTTTCGAGCGAGTAATATTCTTTTGCTTTGTTCAGATACGATTGTGCAGTCAAGAAAACATCTTTGGCATCCTCAAAAGTCAGCACGAAGTCGTCAGTGATTTCACGTTCGTAGAGAGAAAGTTCCAGAGAAAATTTATCGCAATGATCGTCTAGCTTGAACTGCTTATGATCTGTTTCCTTGCTTGACTCTTCTTGCTCTTGCATGAGACGCTCAATCGAAGTTGTGAGGATGTAGATGCAATATTTCGCGAAACACAAGTCTACATCGGCTGATCTATGTTTTAGCGTTTCAACAGCTGCTTCTCGTTGATCTGGTGTAAGGTCTTTCTTTTCGAGTTGATCTGAATAATCGCCAAGCATGAAAGTAGCCGCAGCCAGAAGATGTCGAGATTGTTTAAGCATATTCTTCCCAAAGTAATATTGCGAGAGTGTTGCTGCATTGAGCGCCCATTCAATTGGTTCATAGTCTTTAAGCTCAAGTTGTCGCTTTAGAGTAAGATGACAATATTTTCCAGATTCTTCCAACTCTCCGAGTGCTCCAAAAACTTGCGCAAGATAAAAGAATGTCAAAGTACAAGTTTTCTCGAGACCTTCTTCGCCTTTTCCTTTTTCAATCTCATCTAAAGTTCCGAGCACATCAAAAATCGTAAGCGGCTTTTTGCCCGTCTCCTTGAAAGCGTTTGCAGCTTTCTCTCCGTTGAGAAGAAAATCTCTTGATTTATTGTTGTCTTGAAGCTTCGACCATAATATTCCCAACTGATTTAAAGTGTCAACATATGGAATTACGGTTTCTGGCTCGAGTTGATATGAGGCTAGAAGATCCAGTGACTTCTTCAAGTAACTCTCAGCTTTATCAGTTTCTTCCACGAATGAGTTGATCTTGCCGATGTCAGTCAAGACAGTTCCTAAAATTGCTCTATAAATTAGCAAGTCTTGAGGCTCCGAAGTTTCGCCGATAATTCGCTCTAGTTTTTTCTCCAAATCGCTAAGCAAATCGCGAGCTTTGTAGTGATTCTTGTACGGCTCGATAGAGTCGCCTTTACAGTCCTCAATAAGCTTTAGAGCCTGCTCAATCTTCTCCTTTAAATCACTTAACTGTTCCTTTTCAATCGTCATTGCAAATAATTTATTTTAAGTTTCTACTTTTCTTCGAAATGTTTTTTTAATGATCAGGGATAGGAAATTTTATTTTTCGTTCAAATATTTCCGTTAAAACACAAAACTCTTGAAATTCTCTTGTGAATAATAGACTCAATATATAGAATTACAATCTATGGAAGTCCTGCAGAAGAAATATTTTTAAAAAGGGAGATTGGGAGAAGATTTCAAAGTTATTGATCAGCATGTTAAGCCACGCAACATAAGAAACTTGCACAACATTTTATCTTGCAGCTACATCAACGCAAGAAGAAACTGAAAATAAATGTCGAAAGAGTAAATCGGCAAAGAAAGAAATTTGAGAAGGAAATTCTTGAGCGTTGAAGAACCTGTTGAGCAACTTGAGATTAAAGTTTTACCTGAGACAAAGTATTGTCTTCTGTACCAAAGCCTTGGAAGTTTGTCATATTTCAATTACGAAACGCGAGCAAATATTAGCTAACAGCGATTAGGTTGTGGTTGAGTATCATCTTAATGCCTGAAGACGATCATTCCGCAATGCTCTTCGATTGTTGTTGCTTCAGCGGTGAAAAGAGTTGAGAGAGAGCGTTCGACACATTCTCCAAGTTAGTTTCGCGTCACGTTTTGCTCCGTCAAGTCGTTCGCGCAAATATTTAAAGCAATAAAAGGAATAATTTGTAAATAATTTTAGTGTAAGACAAAACTGAATTTAAACTCAGAAGATTATTAAAAGACTTAAGAGCAAACATTCTGGCTCGGAATATTTACTGACTTGTTTAAACAATTAGATAAAAAAATCAAGGTTTTCTACACCTGAGCATGAAAGTGTTTGTGAAATTAAGTGAGTAAAATAAAGGAAGAAAATATTTGGTTCATTCTGGAATTTCAATCCACGACCGTGAAGCAAATTCTTAAGCTGACCGGATGCTGAGTCATTGAAGCGTACTCTGACTAAGCTTTTTTCGTGATAACAAGAAGAATGATCAGATTAATTTACGATTAGCTAACATAAGAAATTTTTCGCGATGTAATTAAAAGTCTTCTTCATGTTTGTGAATTATTTCGTTGGAATTCGTACTTAAACTTGAACAGTTCGAATGTATAAAGAGATTTAAGAAAAAAGAGTTTTGAGTGTCTTGCTTATCACTCAAATTTCCTTAAACTTCTCTCGACACAAATGGATAAATTGAACACAAACGTCTACGTAGCGATGATGACAGCAAAGTTGTTTTTTTTTTCAGGAAAGAAATGATAACCAGCACGTGATAATAAAAAGAATCGAGCGAGAGCGTTCGTGAATTTGACGAAATCTTTTAATTTGGTAAACAACTTTAAACGGTAAGTCAAAATATTTTGGTAGCAATAAAATAAATTGTGGGAGGAAGAGGAATTAATTGTTCATACGGTGATTGACTAACAATAGAACTTCTTTAAGTTTTCAAAAGTATTTCTAATTCGTCAGCAATGCATGGTTTGGTAGAGGGGATTTAATAATCTGCATTTTAAGTTTATTTAATGAATCACTGGCTTCATGGTTTGATTGTTGTTTGCTTCCATTATCTAATTATCTGAGTGAAAGATTGTAACAAAACTCTTAAATTAGTCTAGTTTCACAATCCATAACGATAAGTTCACAAAAAAATTTGCATTTAATCAAATCATTGTTCAGAAAGTGCGGGCAATAGAAAGCTTAAGTGACAATAGCTTTCATCAATTAATCATTGGCAGAGAGAAGTTTCTCGTGATGAAAGAAATTAAAACACAAAACTTAGTTAGCACAGTTCCCACAAATGTTGACGATCGTTTCTGTTTTCCATTAGACAAGTCTCGGCGATTCTATGATCCATTAATCAAATCAAAGTGTCGCTATATGGGGAAATGCGTCTCTAAAGATCATCATGTGCAACAAATTAGAGAAATCGACGAACGTTCTTATATTGCGATCTCCGACGATGACTTCGATTACTATCGATATGAGGTAAGGAGAGTTAACGAATCAAATATTAAACGTCGTTTTTGAATGAAGAGAGCTCTGCGTAACGAAAGGAGAAGATTTCCTTATTGATTCCAATGTGGAAATGTTCAGGGATAACATTGCAAACAAAGCTTTTCACATTGCGCAACTGCGAATACTTTCTCCTTTCGTTAGAAGCGGAGCAGGATGTGTAGGAATCCGTAACACTCCATTCTTTCAACCCCAAGTCTGCTCCTTCACATTCTCGTCCCCTGAAATTCAAGAAGGGAAACTTCTGCGTCACACTTTTCGCTCAGCCGCTGCTGTGAAGACATTAAAATTGAAATTAAATTTCTAGCCAGTGGAAATTGTGAAAGAAAGTTTGAAACTGATTATTTGCAAAGGAAGTCTCGAAGAGATTTCGTAAAATTTCGAGAAAACTTATTGCACGAAATTTTCGTCAGAGCATCATTAAAGAAATTTTCAAGGCCCCAATGAAATTGTTCTGCGTAATTGCTGGAGAGCTTGAAGTGTTTTGTGTTAATTAAATGATTTAAATCCGTTGAAAGGCATTCGTAAGTTCGACACATTAGTAATGGATGAATGCCACAATGTGATTGATGAGTCATTTTTGGAGTTAGAAAAACAGTGTAGCGAGTCATTAAACAACAAAATGGTAAATTGCATAATTTTTTTCTCTCCCCCGCTTTGCTTCTTGTCCGTTTTTTTTTTGCGATTAGCGAAAATTGATCGATGTGTGTCTGGCTGCACTCTTCATGACACCCTTTCGCTCTGTATGCACCGCAAGTTGACGTCGCATAGCGAACTATAAATAAATCAAAAGTCGTCAATTCGCATGTCTCGAAAAAACCTTCGCCATGACTCGGCCACGATGTTCGTTAGAACAACAAAAGCGTGTCGATTGAAAGTTTTTCTTTTTTCCTAAATATCATTCATCATGACATTCACCTTTGAAGTTTAAGTGCTAACTGTAAAATGCCGGAAAGAAATGCAAACCGAGGAAGCATTGTCGGTTACAGTAGCCAAGCCTGAAAAAATTAATTGAAATGAAAAATTGAAGCCTACAATTTGGATAATGATGAAACTCAAATTAATAAGTTCGATTTCTGATTTCATAAGGAAAGTGAAAGAAAGAACTGTTTGCGTTGCTTTGAAAGTTTGTAACCAACAATCAAACTGTAATTCCTCGAACTGTTATTGCTACGATCGAACACCGAAGATAATCGTAAACTCTTCGAATTACATCTCTCATCAATCTTTGCATGAAGACGAACGAAAATTTTAGAAATGGCAAAGCTTCCGGTTGTCGATGAGAGTCGCAAAGTGGCATTTCAAATTCTTCAGCAACGAGTTGAATGAACTCTTTGATCTCCCGAAGCACTTTCCGATGGTTTAATATCGCATAATAGGATTGAAGTGAGTTGAGAATAATGTTGCTCGGCGCTGAAAGAATTTTTCCTCGCATTGAAATGCCTCGCGTTATTTTAATAGCGATTGTTACGAGTCGAGAATCTAAGTGAGCTTGAAAATGCGGTAGACTCGATTATGAACGTCGAGCATTGCTTAAGTCTTGTACCAACTCGAGAATTGAATGGAAATAGTTCCAGCATGCTTTCGAGTCATTAAAACACATTTCTTGTTGGAAAGGTTAGCGAAACAAGAGAGTCAAGAAATCGATTTCTGTTAGCAATTAAATTTGGGCTTGGCATGAGAATCGAAGCTTATTGGATGTTTTGATGTTTGTGCAAATTGTTTCTTTCCCAATCTTCTTCTTCAATTGCTTGCAAGACACTTTAACCTTGAATCATCTAAGACTTGGATCTACCGGCACCATCTGCCAAACGAGCTCTTCGAGTTAATATCTTCATGTTTCAAACTGAAAGCTCATGTTTTCCAATTGATTTTCTCCAAAAATAGAATCTTTTCTTTTATTGTGGCGAATGCCATTCATTGAGATAATTGAATTGAATTTTATATTCGATATTAAAAAAACATTTTTCCTCCTCCATCGATTTAGGGTCAATCAGAAAGCAAAAAGGCGTCGAAGAAGATGTCAGGTCCTGAGACCAAAGGTAAAAACCAAATCAAAATAAATCAGATCGTGTACTTAGAGCAATTTCTAATTCTTTATAAAAGGCACTTCAATCTCATTCGGATTCAAGAAAAAAATCTATTCATCGTCGGCGAATAAAAAGTTAAACGTCGCGAACAATAATAACGGAAATCACGGCACGAAAGAAAATCAACAAACGGCCACAATCATCTCAAACCATAATGTCATCAAAGCAGAACAAAGTCATCTTGTAATTACGGACGACGATAATGGCAACGATCATAATAAAGGTAATTAACAGTCGTCTCGACGTGACGAAGATGGCACAATTAATAATTTTGTAAAATTGTACGTTGCTCGCTCTCTTAATTCAGTTCGCTCTCGATTCTCTCACGAGTTCCATTGTTTTCGTTTGGTCGACTTTGGAAAATTAGAAAATTCATTGATATCAAGAAATTTGCATTTCAAGAAAAGTTTATAATTGAATCGACCATTTACATTCACTTTTGTGCTGTCTCGAGTTTTCAATTTAAATCAACGTCTAGCGGAGAATCGTGGGAAATGCAAAAATAACAAAATGAAATCACTATTTTTAGAAGAACACAACAACGGCGATAAAGACACAGCAACAGGTCGCACAACGCCTCGTTTGCAGCCTGCAAAACGAGATCAAGCACAGCCAGCGAATGCTCGAGGCAATCGCTTCGGATTCCGGCAGAATGTGGTTCGTCCAGCAACTGGAATCACGCCCAGATTCAATGAATTCGATAATGCAAATAACAACAACACAACAGCAGCAGCATCAATCGATAACGATAAACGACGATCCAGAAGCGCCACTGCAGCTGCTCGATCAAACTTCACAATGGCACAACCATCCGTGAAAACGGTCAATGAGGAGCGACCAATCAACTCCAACGCAAAGTAAGACGAAGCTTTGATTGATGTTTTTCTATTTTAGTTACTTTCAATTCACTATTTTCAGTACGCGCCCACAAGCTGTTGTGTTGTCGCGTTACACGCTTCATTCAACAAGTTTACCGCGACCGCAGTACCCTGTTCCTGTTAGCGTAAACGCTGCTCCACCAAGCTACAAACGCAGTACAACCTTCACATCTTTCTCATCAAGTGGAAGCGGCAGCAGCGTTGGTCAAGTTCAGAGTAAATTGATGGACACAAAGGGAGCTAAGCACGCAGCAAATCTCTACAAACGAGGAGGAATGATGGGAAGGTAAGTGTCTTTCTAGTTTAATGTATTTTTAATCTGACCTAGATTGCACTCAAACGAGGCTTGTCGTTGAATTCTGTAACGTAGAAAATTCGGTATTGAACGAACCAAGACGAATTCGACAACAAGCCCAAGAAAATCGATTAATCTCAAACTCACGACAATCAATTTATTTTAGACGAGATGAGTCATTAGATTCTGGCATTGCTAGTCACGACAGCGCATCGGATCATCATCAACTCTACATGGATTCGATGATCTCTAGAAGGCCAAGACAACGCTCGCGCCATTTCGAGATGGTCCCAACCGGCAGACACAAGTTTGAGATTCGTGACCTGAGTGATTTCACTGATAATTCAGTTGTTGTTCCACTGTCGTTGCCCAAATTACCGACGAATCGAAGAGAAATCGTCACTGGAGGTCTGATAAGAAGTACAAATAGCTACCACACAGATAACGAGACCGACATGTCTATAAGCATTGAGAGCAACACACGCCCAGCATCGCTCATCTCAACATCTGAAGCAGAGAGTTTTGAAGACGAAAAATTCCGCAATGAGAACAGTTTCTCAGAGAAAAGTTTAAAAGGAAGAGTAATAAGAGAAGAAGCTTCAAGTAAGAACTCATCACCAGGAAGTTCGAAAGCTTCATGGTTTGGCAATGGAGGCGAGTCGATGGCCACAAAGAATTGTAGTAGCGTCAGCATGAGTAGTAGCGATGAAGATCGGAAATTTGATTCGAAAAGCTCGACAAAGAAAGACATTGACTGTGATGATGATGACCTGAGCTCTGTTACGATAACTGCTGATCACTCGAGTTACTTAAAATCAACAAATGTTAGAACGTCACCAACAAAAGACGAAAAAGAAACTGTAAACGATGCATTTATGCGCCAGCAACCGAAAATTGGAAGCATCAGCCGTAAAGAGCTTTTCATTGAAATGGATGAGCTTAAGTTCGCACAGACAGTCGACAAGACAAAAGATTCTGCTTTGCTTGATGACGAGACTTCACCAACCGACAGTCTTGTGAGTAGTTCTGACTCTGGAGATGTGTTGATGAAGAAAGTCGACAAGAGCTTCGATGACGGAGGAATATTGCACAAATTACCATTCGATGATATTAAGGAGCAAGATCTAGAAGACATTACTCCTGAACTGGTAGATCTTATCTCTCCTGTCACACCTGGAACTCCAACACATGCAAGTAACTCACTGAGTCTCTCCGACGCTCATGATGATTTCTTGATTGATGATGAAATCGCTGATCAGCCGGCACTGGTCTTTAATGATAAGAAACACAAGCAACATGGCTCACCATCACATCACGACGACTACAGGACAGCATCAATGAATCTAACGTCAGATACTCCAACATTGAAAGATTTCACACTTGATTCGAATGGATCTTTCCGATCTCTAAACAAACAACAACTGAAAGTCAGATCATCGCCAGCTGTTATTCGAAAAACCTTGGACCGATCGGGATCTTTAGACACTTTGTCGCCATGCGATTCGATTGCTTCTGATGACCTCATGGGTGATTTTGAAATCAATAGTAGTCTTGATTCCATCGATCGGTGAGTAAAACGAGAAATTGATTAATATTTAAATTTAACTCAAAAATGATTCTAGTCCGGGTTTCTCTCACGACGATCTCCACATGAATTCCGATGCAGAGTTCAGACACAACACAAGAGCCACCAGAGAAAATGATGGAGTTTCCAAAACTCAGTCTACGGTTCGACGCCGCCACAGCAGTCGGGAGAGCATAACGTAAGTAAATCGATTTAACATTTTTCCGGTTTCCACGACAGCAAAACTATTGTCGTCGCTTCAGTTCAAGGCACGATTGCTTTAGCATTTCCAAGTCTCATGCATCGAATCGTAACGAAATCCGAGCGCGAAAAAGATTAAAAATGCCAACGACCTGATTTTTCAACAAGCGTTTCAAAAGTTTTCTGAAAAGTCGGAAAGTATTTTTTTGTGAATGGGAAAATGCAATTCATAAAATAAAGAATGCAGCAGTGTGTTCAAACGAAACGATAATGAGAAAGAAGAGAAGAACAAACAAAGGTAGCTTTATAGTTCGTTGTTGTGTTTTACACACAAATCGAAATGCGTTACCATGGACTTTAGTATTGTCCGATGTAGCTTGATATTGAAAACAAAATTCTCAGACTTACACGTCACAACTGATAAGAAAAGTTTTACTGATCTTTGTTCTCAGTCTGTCTCTCGTTTGACTGTGTCGCTGATCACATCAGGCAATACGAAACTATACCCACACCGACTGACTCGCGAGCTAGCTCAAAGAAAAAATAAGAAAACACACAACAAAGCTCTCTCTATTTCGATGCTTTAGTTTAGTCTAAGATCGCGCCGTAACAACTCGAAAATCGAGCTGAATTCAATTTCGCGAGAGCCAAAGTGCCTATTTGTTGCAATTAAAGGAAAAAAATAAATTGAAAACGAAATCGACTTTCAAAATGAATTTGGTGAAGACCTTCAGTGAAGTGTTGTGAGATTTTTGAAACGAAAAGAAAGAAAACAAACGTTTTGTTTGAAGCTTTGACCTTTGAAGCCAAGAAGATGAACGACTGCGAGTTCTCACCGACTCTTCATTCCGTTAATGATCGCTTATCATTTGACGAGACCAACGGGTAAATTGACGCTTTTCCATTGTTATTTCCCGTGTGATTTCCATCTGCTTATCGCTCCATCAAGCGGCAGCTTGCAGATTAAATAACTGTCTTCGTGGTTTTTGCTCGCGGGAAATTAATGTTTTATTTTTTCCGATGCTATTTCTGGTTTAATTATCATTCGAAGCAGAATGAACAAACAAAATCAAACCGTCTTGTCTTGTCGAGGCATAAAATGCTCCAATAACCATCGATCGAATGAATGGAAAGTTCTTATTAATTCAGAGAATCGGAGCAACCTTTGCGCTTAATTGAAGATTTATTCAGATTTTATGGATCAAAGACTCCAAATTCAAAATAACCTTGAACGGTTTGTTTCTTTCCGGTTCTTTTTTCTGTCGATGTTGATACGGTCGATGTTGATACGGCGAAGCAAAATATTGGCTCATTAGCGATTGTCTCATAAGCGTGAACTATTTGAACATACAAATTGAAAAAGTTTTCATGTCGAAACGATTTATGTCTTCATCGCCAGACATTCGATATCGCCCAAAGCTCCACATTCCTCGGAATTTAACTTCTCGTGTAGAACATTATCGAATTTTTTCCGTGATGGCCCTTGCGCATTTCAGAAGCGCATTTGTTGTTGTCCGTCGTGTCGTCATGTGTGAGCAAGTTTCCAAATAAAACTCATTTACGATTAATTGAAACATAATACTAAACCCACAAAAGGAGAAATTGATTTGTTGATTATCTAATTTAATTGCTTGAGAAATAAAATCTTGATCGATGAAGAAATATGTGGCGATCACTGGAAACTTATTATGTTTATCGAAAAAGGTTTGAGAATCGCTGAAATGAAAACGAAGAGCGAGAGCGAAAGGCTTTCATGGTTTTTTTTTATCGTCAGATTTTTCCAGTCAGTTTTTCAGTAGTGAAAAATTTCTCCTGTTGAATGTGTCGATTCTTTCATCGCTTTTCATTTTTCACAGAAAAACTTTAGTTTATCATCGAAATGTTTGAGTTTACTTTGAACTATTCGTCATCGAGATAAAATATTTTTTCTTATCATTTATTACTCGATAAATTGTTAACCGTGCAACGAAAGAGCCGAAAAAAAATGAAATGAGTAATTCGAGTTTGAAGCAGCCGAATAAAAGTTTACTTTCGCCATCGCTCAACGCTCGACGCATGAAAACAGATTTGAAGACATCAGAAAATGTTTTCTTGCAGTCGCGGTCACGCTCTAGCTCTCCCGTTTTACCACAAAAAGTGATCAAATCTAGTGAAACTTCTAAGACGGCCACTGGCGTTCGCGAAATGAGGTGCGATTTCTTATCGCCATTGAAAAATCAAATTTCGCTTGCCAAAAAATCAGCTGCTAACATTGTGAGATTAAATTAGCTATTTCACGCCAAGTGATTTCTTGTTGTTGGCGATGAAACAAAACGAGCTTTGTCGTTTTTGTTACTGGCGGTGTTCCCTGTGTGTGTTTGTGACGAATCCAATTTATTGATTTTTATAAGAAAATCCGTCTCAAATGTTTGCTGCTGAATGATTGATTTCCTAAATCGAAGGTTTTCTCATTTGAAATTTCTTTTCAGGTCTCAGCTTCCCGCACGTGCCACTCGCTTGCTCAATCGAAGATTACAAAACACTAGCAACTCGCCACTAAGCCAATATGGCTCAGAAAGTCCACGATCACTTGACAGTCTCCACAGTCGCAACACACCATCCAAAACATCACTAAGGGATCATCTTAAACAGCGACAGCAAATTACTCTGCAAACACAACTTGTAAACTCGTCAACAGAAGATCTCGTAGTCGACAAAACGCTGAGAAATTCAATGCTGCAGGATGTGTCTTGCTTTAAAAAGGAACTGATTCACTTAAGAAGGATCCTTCAGGAGGTTAGTAATAATCAGCTTAGCTCATTAGCTTTGTTGTCACTGGTTATGGAATTACACACATTTTTATTATTCTACGTTTCGTCATAATTAACAATTTTCTTTTCATGTTCACAATTTTATTTTTGCTAATCGTTCGCACGATACAATTATTGTTTGGCTTGTCTCGTGTTTTACTTGTGTTGTGCCATTAGGATGAAGATAATTTGATGAGGGTACGTTCAAATTTATGTTTTCGTTTTGTTTCTTGCGCTTAAATAATTGAATTTGTGACCTCGCCAGAAGAAAATATTAATGAGATTTTTCTTCTTTTATTCCAGTCGGACACTCTCAACCCATTCGATGTGAATGGGCAAATCTTCAACGCCCTGAACGGGAATGTGTGTGACAACGAAAAGGAATCTTCAAGTGATAAGGAACGGAAAGATGATGAAAACAACGTTGTACTTTCCACAGAGCAAATGGCCTTGCTAGAAGATCAGCGACAAGAGCTCGCTGATTTACGCCGCCAAGTTGTTTTCCTTCAGGTAAGCAAAGCTGGTCGATTTAATTTTAACTTTTTTGTCGCTTTGTTTTGCTTCAAACTGCTTTGTGGATAAGCAAACTGATTTTGTTTCTTTCAATCTCTGTTCCCATCAATCAAAACTTGTAAATTAAAATTCTCTTGATTTCCTTTTTCGATTTCTTTTCTTCCAAACTCGTCTCGATAAAAAAAATGTACAATGGATGAAATAGAACAAAGTAAATGTTGATTACACTCGCTGATTACCAAAAGCTTTTATCATCATCACAATCCGAAACCTTCGCATTCGATTTCCCCTCGACGTTTTGCATGAGTCTCATATTAATTCGATTTCATTTCTCGCATGTTAAGAGAAGATTTTAATTAGTTTGCTGTCCATAATTGAATTAATTGAGTGGAGGAACAAATCGTTTTCTATCCAAAACATAATCATCGCTATTTCGAAAATTGTGTCGCTTTATGATTTGGAAATCATTAACTCAGCAGCTAAAATAACTTTAAATGGAAACGATTTTAATAATGTTTTTGATTTTTACAAACAGAGCCAAATGGATGACAAAGATCGAACGATCAGAATCCAACAGAACAAGCTCGAACAATACGAGAAGGAGAAGAACAAACCTGTTGAGCTAATGATTGTGTCTGATGCCAAAAGCATTGAGACCACGACTTGCGCAACTCAGACTGAAAGAGTAAGTTTAAAATCAATGATTTTAGAGATGATCTTATTAATATTCGATTCATTTTCTTTTTAGCTTCGTCCAGTTTCGATGGGACAGGAAAACTTCACAAGGTATTTATATGACGACACAAGCTGACTGCATCAAAATCGCTTTCTTAAAATCTCAACAGGAATTCCTTGGGCACTTTTAACTTTTCCCAAATTTTCTGTCAGATTCCAAATCTGTTTGCCCATCGATCTCCTCTCAATGATCAAAGATTCGTGTTCAGTGAATGGAACATTACCGAGACCTATCAAGCGAGATTTTACTCGAACCGTGAGATCTCGCCTGAGTGGTTTGAATTTTTTAATCGAAATCTCTATTCTAACTACTTCGTTTACCCTTTCCAATTCACTCGTTGGTACTTTAACTCCTACAGGATGATCTTTCAAAATCGATATTATCACTTTATTCGCAATGCGAATAGAGTTTTAGAAATTGTCAAGAGAAAGATTTTCTTTGATTTAATTCAAGGGCTTTCTATCAACTTACATCGCATTTGTGTTTTCTAATTCCCTTTCGAATATTTCATGTTATAACATTTGTCTCTTGCTTCCATTACACGCTGCTCCCTAACATCGCTAATTTAATTGTCGTCTCACTAACGCGATTAAACCCTCTACCGATTATTAACATTGCCTTCAATCATTGACGCCCTTGACCCTCGCCACAGCCGAATGAACTACGGACAGGTACATTTCTGTGATTTATTATTGGCGATTTTGTTGATGTGTGGAATCAATTTGTTACTTTTGTTACATTTGACATACAAATCGTCTTAAACTTCGAGCATGCGATGACATTTTATAAATTGAACAAACCGTCCATAACGATTCCCCCGTGAGACTGAGAGAAGGAAACTTTTAAATTTGAACACTTTTTATTTTTCATGCCATCGGCTAAAAAAGTTGAACTAGGTAACTTGTCACGGCATTTACCAATTGCAAGCATATTTTCCTTCTTCTGCATGAACTTTTTCTTTCCACGCATGAGTTTTCTTTAGAATCGTTTGCTTTTTACGAAGGTTTCGAGTATTTTCCTCGCTGCCTTCTGCTTCGCTCATTCATTTCAATTTAATTTAATTTGTTTATCTACTTTTCAGTTCCTCGGAAAACCTTCACCATAAAAGCTCCAAAATCAATGGAGCTAAGCAAATCCCTACCATCACTATCAAGCCATCGTTGCCGAAAAGCAAAACGCAAATCTCATCAATTTACACAAAACTTTCATCAATCAAGCCGACAACTACAAACTCCTCGTCGAATGCCAACAGCAAGAATTCTTCCATTCCAAACTTTCTAAGTTCGAAGTCAGTGAAGACAACGCAGATAGGAAACTCTCAATTATCACCGATGAGGGCAAGCAATCAAATTCGCTCGCCAGTCAAGTCTCCAAAGAGAATCCCTCAGCCCATCAAACCTGTGACGGTCAACAAAACTCCGTCAAAATCGTCCATGATGAGCTTTATCCCGAAAGCAGATTCTAATGGAAATTCTGCAACGTCATCGCTCAGCGCTAGCAGCAGCAACTCAAGCTTAAATCGCAATAGCAATGCTGCGAGCCCAATTCGAAACTTTGTCTGAAAACAAACTGATAAAAGTTTAAACGCAAACAAGTATTACATATTGAAAGACACTAGCTTAGGCAGATTCCCTTGATTTTTCGATCTGAAAGGCCCCAAGAAGAGAGAACCGTTAGCTCAATTGTTCCTTTAAGTTTGTTTAAGTATTTAAATCATGATTTTTTCAATTTAACTTTAGAAGTGTAGGAACCTTCTGTGTTTGTAATCTTAGTGATCGCATGAACCTTATTTTAAATTTTATTTCGAAGAGTTAGATTTAAATTCGAGAAATTATATTTTGAATAGATTTTAAGAGAAATTAGATGAGATTGTAAGGAAACTATTTATTGCGAACCTTGCTTAATCATGATAAGAGATATTTAATCAAAAGGGAATGTTTGAAAAGCCTATTTGAATTGTAAAAGTGCCGTGTATTGTCTAATCTGATTAGACGTGAAGAAAAGCGGTGAATAAAAATTAACTATTTTGTTTTTTGGAATCTTAAGAAAATTTAATTTTATAACTTTTAGCATTTCAGAATTGCATTGAGAATTTTAGCGCGTATAATCAAATAAATCTTTGATAAAAATAAAAGTTTAGCGTCGTGCCAAACACTTTTGTCATCGATTTCATCGAAAGTGTAACAGCTGATTGCAATGTTAATCAGTTGCGGCGAGCAAGTTTGTCTTTTTGCGTTACTTATTAGTTTTATATCCACTACACTGAACGAATGGCAAGCTATATATTTATTTTTGTCAGACTGTAGACATTGATGATAATGAGCTATACGATTGATCTTCAAATCTGATATAAAGTCGATTAATTCTGCTTGAAGAGAATCATTTTGTCAGTCACTTAGCGGGCGACCACTTTCAATTTTTTTTTCTCGAGTAATTTTTGATTGAATTGTATAATGGCAGACGAACCAGCAGCTGATGCGCCACCCGCAGAAGAAGCAGAAGCACCTCCAGCAGAAGAAGCACCACCTGCAGCTCCAGAGCCTCCCAAAAAAGCAGAACCGGCTTACTGGAAATTCCCTCCAAAGGCCAAAATTAACGCTCCAATCATTGACGTTGATCCGGTAAGATAAGAAATCTTTATTTAAAATTTAATCTATTTTCATTTCGTCAATCTAGGACACCAAACTCAGTAGAGATCAACTGAAAAGTAAGTTTCAAGGTTTGACTCTTTTTTAAACGATTTCTGATTTACTCTCATCAGTTCTCAGAGATGCATTCAGAATTTTCGACAGTGATGGCAAGGGCGCAATTCAATTAGAGATGGTTAAGGAAATTTTGACACTTCTCGGACACGAAGTTAACGATGACGAGTTGGACGAGGTCATGGAAGAGTTTGATGAAGATGAGTCTGGCGAGATTGAATTCTCAGAGTTCATCAAGTTGGCTGAAGAATTTGTCGAACCTGAACAAGATTACAATGAAATGAAGAAAGAACTTAGAGAAATCTTCATGATGTACGACAAAGAATCCCGAGGTTTCATTCCAGTTGCCGACTTCAAGTCAATCCTTAAAGAACTCGAGCCAGAGCTTCCCGACAATGAAGCTGAGCAAATTGTGAAAGAACTTGACACTGATGCCAGTGGAACTATTGAATTTGAAGGTAAACATTCTGAAACTAAATTACTTGAGAAGTCACTTAATAAGTTTTTCATATTTTACTTCCAGAATTCATTGAAGCAATGATTGGAGATGATGACGATAATACTCGCCGATAATTCAACATTCAAATAAATTTGAAATAAAAATTATCTTGAATTAATTTCACAATTCTTTATTTCTCAATTATGTTTTTAGTCACAAGAACTTCATAATTTAAAGCTGATACTGAGTCTGTTGTCTTCTTCAAGAAGATCTGCTGATTAATAACAAGTCAGACACTGAACGGAAACCGAATAAAACTTTGTTCGATTTCTACATTTTACGTTGAAGTGACTCCTATATTCTACTTTGGATATTTTCGGTGGTTTTGTTAAGAAAGGAATCCCCAAAGATTTCAAAGTTTGCAAATAAAGATAAGATCTTGGCCTTCAATCTTGTTTATTTCATATTTGCGTTTATTTTTTCGCGACAGCAATTTGTTTCAATCAACTCTCTTACTTTTATCGGGATTTACACTGACGAGGCAGTCACTTGATAATCTCGAATTAGTCGAACTTTAGCTCTGCTACAGAACAGTAAAAAAATATTTTCTCGCGCATTTTTAATCGTTTCTTAGAAATGAAAGCTTTTGTGTTAATGATATGTCTGCTACTCGGAGAGGTAATTAGACAATTGAGTTATAATTAAATCAATCTTAAATTGTTTTCATCTTAAATTATTTGTACAGTCGATTTACGCTGACGAATTTGAGAGCAGCGAATTAAACGAAACATCATCATCATTTTACACCGCAGCAGTTGTGGAATTTAACGCACCTGGAGATCATCTTACAGATCCCGTACAGATAGTCGATGCTAACCTCGCTGAATACTTGAGTCTCATTAAAGATGCAAGTGAACAAGGCGTCGATATTATCGTGTTCTCTGAGGCCTCTTTAAACTACAATGGTGAGAAATATTTTCGATCGAGAATCTATTTGACGAATAAATCATCGTTTAGGAATCAAGTCGATAGAAAGCTTGAGGGAAGTTGCAGTCGAGATACAAGTGGAAGTTCCAACAACATCCGATTGTGATTTCTTAAATGACGTTGTAAGATAATATCACAATCGCTTGTTTTCCTCATAACTGAAATTATTCTCAATTTGATACAGATTTTAAGAGAACTTTCATTCGCTGCAGCAAACGCTAGTATTTACGTTCTCGCGAATGTCGTTGAGAAGGAAAAAGCTGACGATGGCAGCTCTGATGTCAAACTGTTCAACACAAATCTTGTCTTCGATAGAAATGGATGCATCGTGTCAAGATACCGAAAATATAATCTCTTCGTGGAGCCATTCATGAACATCACAAGTTCACCAGAACTAGCCACTTTTGAGACAGACTTCGGAGTGACGTTCGGTCATTTCATTTGTTTCGATATTCTCTTCAAATCGCCAGCAATCGATCTCATCGAACAAAATGTGACTCACTTTTTGTATCCGTCAATGTGGTTCTCAGAAACGCCGTTTCTAGCAAGCATTCAAATTCAACAAGCTTTCGCTCAAAGACACAATATCGTTCTTTTATCTTCTGGAACTAACTCTCCTCGGAATTCGAATACTGGAAGTGGAATTTTTATTGGTCGATTTGGGGCTATTGAAAAAATTATTTCTTGGAAGAACGAGACACGGATGATGATCGCGGAGATTCCGAAAAATATTGAAGAGATCGACTACGAACCTGCAGAAGCGACTAATGAACCTTACTCGCCTGAAGAAATGGATGAGCTTACTTTGTGGAGTTATAAATCAGTGAATACGATTCCGCTTCAAGAACATTTTGTGTCCAACAATTCTGATAACTTCAAATGTGAATTTCTTCTCAGTTTTACTAGAGAAATTGATTTGAGTGATGAAGACTCGTTCGATTATAGATTGACGAGTTTTTCCGGAATCAGAAGTTTCGCGGGAGTTACGAGCGCAGGTGAAATTCATTGCGCAATAATTTCATGTTCCGATGAGAACGACGAAGATTCTTGTGGACGCCATCTCAAAGGAAAGAAAATTCCATCAGTAAAGTTCCATTCGATTGAAATCAAGTTGACCATGAATAGTGACGATGAAAATATTTATATCATGCCGACGTCTCTCGATACTTCCATTGTTCCCCTTTCAACTAAAAAATATTCTTTTGAATCAGAAGTCGACAACAACAATTTTGTTTACAAGATGAAATCGAATCAACAACTTGACAATCTCATGACTTTCGGATTGTATGGACGAAACTTTAACTTAGATAGCAAAGAACCAATTGCTTCTCTTGTTGAAATGACTTCCACTGAAGCAATGAATTCCGACCAAAAATCTCTGCTTGAAGATAACGAAGATGACGAGGACAAGAGCTTTAAAACAAAAATGTTCATTTACGTTTTTTTAATGATCGTTCTGAGTATCTTGACTGGAATTATGACGTACAGGAAATTACAAGCTCCATATCTCAAGCCCGATTACCACAAAAGAAAGAGCTGTGGATCTGTGTTGAATTGAAGATCTATGAAACTGACTTAAAATAGATTACGATGTAGTTTCTTGAAGCTTTGGAAATCAATAAAATTTACTTTATTAGCAAAAACTTGAAACTACAAAATAAACAAAAATTTAGACGTGTAATCGCTAATGCAATAGAATGACTTTGCCATTTGAAAGATAAGCATTCTCATATTTCCTCATGATTTTGTGATAAGAGATATGCAATAGAGAAGATGAATTCTCATACAATCAAGATTCAGAGTCGCTTTACAATTCTCTTAAATAATCAGATACAGATTTAGTTTTATTTTCGCGAATGAAGAGTTGTGATTTGTTTTCGTCATGAGAGATTATAAAATTCTGCCTCAAGTCATAATAGCGATCATAGGTTGAAAATATTTTTGAAGGAATTTTCCGCTTTGAAAATTAAGTTTTATTTAGCGAATATGGGTCCCTTCCTTTACGGAGTTAGTTTGGGATGGTCTGCACCTGCTGGGCCTCAACTTGTTAATAACGATAGTGAGTTCTCCATGACGCTTGGTGATTTCTCTTTGGCTGTTGCAGCAATGCCAATGGGGGCAGCGATGTGTTGTGTCTTATCAGGTTTATTCAGAAATCGCTTCGGGACAAAGAAGATAATTCTTTTGCTTGCGCTGCCTAATATTGTTGGATGGCTTTTACTGATGTTCGCATGGAGCACGCAAATGGTTTGTGAATGAAACTGATTCAAATAAGTTCTAGAAATGTTAAATTTCAGATCGTTGCTGGTCGATTTCTAATCGGAATCGCTGGAGGCGCTTACAGTTTCAACGTCCCCATCTTCATTGGCGAATTTTCTTCAAAAGAAATCCGAGGAATTTTACTCACGCTTTATCAAGTTTTTGTGAAAGTTGGCGTTATCTTTGCTTACTTAATAGGATCGATTGTTAGCTTGTTTACTTTTTCTGTTATCATTGTCACGATCATTGTGTTTTATACAACTTGCTTTATGTTCATCCCCGAAACTCCAGTTTTTCTCGTGAAACTAAAGAAATTTGAAAATGCTGAAAGGTCAATAATTATTCTTCGAGGTAAAGATTACAACTCAAAGCTTGAAGTGGTAAATCTACGAAAAGTTATGGAAGAAGCTGATCTTGCGCCTAAAAAATCATTTCGAGAGGAATTTTCAAAACGTGAAACATTCAAAGCTTTCACGATAATTATTTCCTTATTTTTCTTCTTTCAAATGACGGGAATCAACGCCGTGATCTCTTATACAACTTCGATTTTCACCGAGTCAGGCATAACTTTTGATCCTTCACTTGCAACGATTATTCTTGGCGTTGTTCAATTGCTCGTGACACTTTCAACGGCAGCGTTCGTCGATCGATTTGGTCGAATTTTCCTTTTAACAACTTCATTCGTTTTGTCGATGCTCGGACTTATTGGTATCGGAATTTATTTTCTTTTAAAAGAAAATCAATCTGAAATGGTCAATCAATTAGCTTGGTTGCCTCTTTCGTCGTTGTGTTTATTCACTGGAGGATTTCACGCAGGCTTGGCTTCAGTTCCTTTCGTTCTTCTTGGAGAAATCTTCTCAAGCGAAGCAAAGAAAATAATTGCTCCATTCGCTCAAACAATGAATTATGTAATGTCGACCACGATCGGGCTTCTTTATCCTTTCTTAGCTGTAAGCATTGGAGCTGGATCGACTTTCCTGATATTTGCAGCGTTTTGCTTTTTTGGATTGTTGTTCACAATATTTGTCATTCCAGAGACGAAAGGAAAATCGTTGTCAGAGATTCAAGAATTGTTAAGAAAATAAACGAAACTATTTCTTAAAATTTATGTTGTAATGAAAACTTTGTTATCACTCGATACTTCGACCTAAGTACTGAACAATCAATTTAGCAAATTTTTATTTCAATCACTCGATCAAATTCTCATGTTTTTAAATTTGTTTAGAATGTATTTTCGTAGATACTATGATTGATTATGTGAACATCATTTTGCTGATAAAAAAGAAATATAAATAGCTCCGCGAGGTGTCTTGATTTTTTTCTTGTGTCGCTTGCCGGTTAGAAATATTTTTTAAGTCCCTCATGGACTGCAATATTTTGTTTTGGTTCGAATGGAGGTGAAAATATTTCTTTATCAACTGTTTGTTGGAGTTAATCGAACGTGAATTCATAATCCATTTCAATCGTTTCATATAATCGTAAAAATCAGTCGTTTCTGATAATAAATTACGATACCAGTCGCATCGCGAATTTTCAATCGGAAGGTGCTATGTGGAGAAATAATTTTATTCCTCAATTTCTTGTGACGATCGCAGGTATGAAATCATTTGAAAATTTCATGAAATAAATTTGAAGTTTTACAGCAAACGGCGGCAGCTTCATCTATGGAATGCTTCTTGGTTGGTCGTCGCCAGCAGCTGAGCAGATAGTCGCGAAAGAAGATTTCTATTTTTGGGTTACAAAAAATCAATTCGCATGGATCGTCGGGATGCTGGGTCTAGGAGCTACTTTCAGCTGTATCCTCTCTGGATTATTAAGAAGTAAAATCGGAACTCGAATGTCAATTTTCTTTTTCGGTATTCCTATCATAATCGGTTGGGTTATGATCATAATGCCGATAAATCCAGCAATGGTGAGATTTGCCAAAATATTTTCGAATGAAGTGAACAAAAATTGTTTTCTTTTAGTTAATGATTGGAAGACTTCTTTGCGGACTGGCTGTTGGCTGCTACTCTTGCATTGTCCCAATGTACGTTGGAGAAATTTCAACGAACGAGATCAGAGGCAGATTGCTAAGCGTTTTCCAAGTCGCTATGAATTTGGGAATTTTGTTTGTTTTCACAATTGGACACTTCGCAAACTTAAGAGTTCTCAACATCATTTGTGGAAGCATTCCAGTTCTTTATTCGGTTGGTTTTCTTGCGCTGCCAGAATCCCCAAAAGTTCTCATTCAAAATAATCGCAATGCAATAAGTTCGCTAGGGAAGCTAAGAGGAAGGAATCACGACATTAGTTCTGAGATCTACGAACTTAAGAGGGAAAATGAAGAAACCAAACAACTAAATAAGTCGTTTGCAGACGTTTTCAAAACCAAATCAACAAGAAAAGCTTTCGTCATCATCATGTTCCAGTTCATTTTCCTTCAAATGTCCGGCATCAGCGTGATATCCTTTTATTCTACGATGATCTTTACCTCAACTGGAATTCGATTGGAGCCAGGGATCGCGAGTATAATCATTGGAGTTGTTCAAGTGTTGGCAAATCTTGCTGCATTCGCTTTTGTCGATAGATATGGAAGGAAAATCTTGTTGTACATCTCGAACACTTTTATGATTGTTGGACTTGTCGGCATCGGAACCTTCTCTTTACTTCGAGATGCAGGAAGCAACGTTAACCATCTTAGCTGGCTGCCTCTTCTTTCGCTTTCAATATTCGTGATTGCGTTCAGCATTGGACTTGGCCCAGTGACGTTCATTCAATTTGGAGAGCTTTTCCTTCAAGAAGCAAAAGTGCTGATCGCTCCAATAACACAAACCTTCAATTTTCTTTTGACTTTCGCTGTCGGCTTAGCCTTTCCAATGCTCGTCTCATCAATTGGAATGGGCGCAACATTCTTTATGTTTGCTGGTTTTTGTGCTCTCGCATTGCTGTTTACAATCTTCGTCATTCCAGAGACAAAGGGAAAGTCGATTGCCGAGATTCAGGAGCTTTTAAGTTAGATAAGATTACAAATTGTGTAGAAAGTAATAAACTTCTTGGCTAAGTCTCAATAAGTTTTCTTATTCTTCTCACAAATTCCTTGTTATATTATATTCAGATGATGTTATCAAAGTTAGCTTACTATAAAGACAAACAACGTTTTACTGTGATGATTTTGCGGGACATCATTTAAGTGATAACAGCGAAAAGCTATTTTTAGTGAGATGCCTCCAAGACGAGAATATTTTCAGTCGTGAGCGAGATCCGTCGTCGAGTAGAACATGTGGAAATCAAACTTTCCTCCACAGTTTCTTGTAGCTCTCGCAGGTTTGAATTGATTTAGAAATGTCATTGAGTTCAACGAGACTTTTTAGCAAGCGGAGGTGCTCTCATCTTTGGAATAATTCTCGGCTGGTCAGCGCCAACAGCTGAGCAGGTTATCAAGAATGACGATTTCTATTTTTGGGTGACTGAAACTCAATTTGGATGGATTGTCGGGATGATGGGTCTCAGCGCTGCTTGCAGTTGCGTTCTCACTGGAATGTTGAGAAATAAAATTGGAACTCGATTGACAGTTTTACTTTTTGGGACTCTAACCACGATTGGTTGGATTCTAATTATTTTTCCTAGCAATCCAGCGATGGTGAGTTTAATTTTAAAACTAAAAAATGATTTGTAAATTTTTTTTCTTCAGTTAATGATCGGAAGATTTTTTTGTGGACTTGGAGCTGGTTCCTATTCATACATCGTCCCGATGTACATTGGAGAAATATCATCGAACGAGATCCGCGGGAAATTGCTGAGTATGTTTCAGATCGCACTCAATCTTGGAATCTTGATTGTTCTCATCGTTGGACACTTCTTCAGCTTGAGAGTTCTCAACATCGTTTGTGGTTCCATCACAGTTCTTTACTCGATTGGTTTTCTGGCTTTACCAGAATCGCCTGGAATTTTAATTCGAAGAAATCTTAATGCAAGAGCTTCACTGGTAAAGCTGAGAGGAAAGTATCACGACATTGATTCTGAGATCACTGGAATTAAAAAGGAACACGAAGAAATGAAACGTCAAGCTCAATCGTTTGCTGAAGTTTTTCAAGCGAAATCTACGAAGAAAGCTTTCATCATCATCATGTGTCAATTCATCTTCCTTCAAATGTCGGGAATCAATATCGTTACTTTCTACTTGACGACGGTTTTCACTGCGGCAGGAATTCAGCTAGAACCTGGAATCGCGAGTATAATTGTCGTTAGCTTTCAAATGATTCCGAATTTCGCTGCATTTGCTTTCGTCGATCGATTCGGAAGAAAAGTTCTTTTATACATCTCAAATATTTTTATGTTCGTCGGGCTCGTTGGTGTTGGAATATATTTTACACTTAGAGATGCAGGAAACAGTGTCGAGGGTCTAGGGTGGCTCCCGATTTTATCTCTCACAACATTCGTGATTGCTTTCTGTATTGGAATGGGTCCAGTAACTTACATTTTGTTCGGAGAACTTTTCATGCCAAGCGCAAAAGTTTTCGTCGCTCCAATTGGACAGACATTCAATTTTGTTTTGACTTTTGCTGTCGGTTTAGTTTTTCCAATGCTCGTCTCATCAATCGGAATGGGCCCATCATTTTTCCTTTTTTCGGGCTTCTCGATAATTGCATTGCTGTTTACGATCTTTGTCATTCCAGAGACGAAAGGAAAGTCCAATGCCGAGATTCAAGAACTTTTAAGTTAGGTCATTGTGAGATAGGTAAACTAATTAATGAAAGATAAATAAAACAATTCTTTTATTGCTGATAAATCATTGCTGATTACAAAACTTTGTTTGCTTTTTTAAATCAGAGCATTTAAAGCTTCAAAGTTTCTTCTTTTGCGACTTTTTCATTTTAAATTCAAAACACTTGTTGAATGAGAATTTCAAGTTCACAAGTGTTTTGTATTTACTTAAGAAAAAGAGATTTATTCCAAAGTTGCGATCTTGGAATTAATTCACGAATTAGCTTTAAAAATTTCTTTTCTCGTAGCAAGCTTTTTCAAATAAAACTTTTTCTGACAATTGTAATTAAAATTTTTCGTGACCAAATTAAAGTTAGAACATCAAAAGCAAAAAATAAATGTCGCATACATCGAGACGATTTAGAACGCCTGCAGTGGCCCATCATGAAAGCTTGCAAGCTATGCGAGACATTCATTTGTACTTTGCTGGTCTCATTGGAATGGATCCACGAAGGGATGCAGAAGATAGAACGCCAGTGCTTCTACCTAACGTTTCAAATAATTTTCAAGAGAACAATCAGGGATTTCTTGATGTTGCTAGTGCAAATATTGAAGAAGAATTTGAGAATGAACTGATCAGACTCGTAACAAAAAGAGATGAGCAGAAAGCAGCAACATTAAAATATTTTATTGGTCAGTTAAATCGCGACAAAAGTCCGCGACGAAATTTGAACCAATCAACCAATAGTCAAAGAACTCCTACCAACCGACGTGCAACTTTTGCTCCTAAAACAGTTCCACGCGTTAAGCCATCCCGTCAATCCCTTCCAAGACTCTCAGTGCCAGCAAACTTTAGAACAATTCCACCTCGTTTACCAGAAGGTTCATCTGATGGACTTTCAATATCATCACAAGCTGCAGCCGAGGGTCCACTGATTCCTATTCCAGAATATGTTCCAAAAGGCAGCGACCACATAGCTTTTTCAACGATCGGAAGAGCTTTCGATAGACAATATGAAATGGAACGACAATGGCAAAATCTTCAACCGGAAAGCGAATCTGATGCACAAGCCGATGAAGAAGACTTAATTCAGTGGGTTGATGTAGATGAATATAATCAAGCAAACCTGAGAAGAGACGAATTGTTGAGAAAGCAACAAAGATTCTGATAAAAAAAAAGTTTGACATATTTTTTGAAAATATTTTCTTTAAAATTCACTTCTTTAATGAATCATTCTTTCTTTTGAAACGGAATCACTAAAATATTGTTTTTTGCATCTTTGAGTCTCCACCACCGACCCAATCTGTGTTCTTGTCCTATTCCAGCTATAAGACTCTCGCCATCGCTTGTAAATGCGAGAGAGTTCACGAATCCGTCAACGGGAATTTCCAATTTAAGTTTAATTTCACGGAAGTTTTTCTCGAGTTTCCACACACGAATGAACCCATCGCAAGAGCCCGATGCGACTAAGTCTGTGTTGACAAGAGTGGTAATGGCGCTGATCCAGTTAGCAGTTCCTGTTGATGATTTTCCATGAGCAAGCTTTTGTTCTGAAACTGGCTTCTTCTTTCCAACATTCCAAATGCACAACGATCCATCATCGCTGCATGACAAAAATGTTTCTTCATTCACGAGCTTCACACAATCTATGCTGCCCTTGTGTCCGTTGTAAACCAATTGCGACTCTTCCACAATTTTCCAGATTCGAAGAGTTCCATCGGCACCACCTGATGTCAGTGCTCGTTCTTTGTATAATGCATCGACTGAAGTGATTTGGTTTTGATGACCGAAGCTAAAATAAAATTTGTCACAAGTTTAGGAAAATCTTAAAGTCTTTACTTACAGTGTTTCAACGTAAAGCATTTCATCGAGTGACCATACTTTAACTGATCGATCTTCGCTGCATGAGAACATTTGATGAGAATCCCTTCGGAACACCAAACTTGTGACAATGCCTCGATGACCGTCAAACGTGTGGACTTTCTTTAGAGTTATCGGATCGTAGATAAAGATTTTGTGACTCCGATCGCTTACAGCCAGAAACTTGAAGTCTGAAGTCAAAGCTATGCACATGATGGATGAATCGAATGAAATTGAACCATTCTGTCTCTTTTCTTTTATATTCCACTTTAGCAAATTTCCAGTTTTACTTCCGCTGAAGAGAAAATTGTTGTCGGGCGCCAAACACAAGCAAGTGATGGATTGGTTTTGCAATTTGTGTTTTAACGTGACGATATTTACGGCATCGTAGCCAGTAATATGCTCAGCCACATGCTTCTTCAATTTTCCAATGCTTTCAAGATAATCTAACTTCAATTTCTTTGTGACAACCTCGTCTTCGTCGTCGGATTTTCTGATGTCTTCCAGATATTGTTTTGCTAATCGAAGTCTTTTAGCGTCGGGAGTTTCTGTGTCTTCTTCATCAGAAATATCAGGATGGGATCGATGATTTCCATTAATTTCCTCGTTTTCACTGTCCAATTCCTCGTCGAAATCTTCCTTTTTCTGAACTGGTTTCTTTACACTCGAAAACTACAATGAATGTTTATTAATTTAACTCAATTCCAATTCGTTCTAATGCTTACCTTCTTTGTCTTCTTAGAAATCGTTTGTTCTCTTACGAAAAACGACATTTTATTGAAGTTTGCAATTAATTTATGTTTCGCTTAAGTTTCCTCGTGTGATTGTTTTGAAACAAAAATATGTCCCCTCAGAAATTTTAAAAAAAATTTAACGAATGTTTGCGGATTTCTTGGTTTGAAAATTTATCGTTGAAGATCTTTATCAATTAGAAAATCTTTTTTATGTTTAGCTATGTAGCCGATTAATAAAAATATAAATCATTAATAAAAAATTATATTTAATTACTCTCTTCGACGACAAAGAAAATCTCAATTATTTAATGAAAAAATCTCTCCACGCTCAAGAAAAACATTTTCTTTCGCTCTCAATTTCCATCTTCTGGCGAATACGAATTTTCTTCACAAATATAAAAGAAAGATCATCTGAACTGCCCAGGTATTCAATCAGCGAACTCCCAAGCAATTCGAAGCAAACATTTCAAGCTCTCGAATTTTCCATTAAAATAATAATTTTGTGATCAAGTCAGTGAAAGTTATTCAAACATAAAATGCCTGGACGACCATTGTGGCAAGTAAGTGAAATCAAATTGTAACAACATTAAAGTGAGATAGATTTCCATAAATGGAAGTAAAAGCTTTTCTTAAAATTCGTCCTCGTCACAGTTCCCACTCGAAAAAAGAAAATTTTCAAGTTCGATGACTAACTTTTTACTTTTAAACGGAAAAACGTTTCAATGTGCCTTGATGTAAACTATCGGCGATTCAGTCATCTGTATAAAAAGAACGATGACGATTTGAAATTTGTTTACTCTTCTTTATTTTTAGAGTAAACATTTAAAAAAAGTTGCGTCCTAACATGTGACAGCTTTATGGCTTTTCATTTTAATTATCCAGATCGAATAAAAGGTTTGCAAGCGCGATGTAAATTTTAATTAATTGAGTGTACGAGTAGTAACTTTTTATAATTTATGAAGAAGGCATTTCAATCTTTTCACCCACGAACTTGTCTTCTCGTCACTCGCAGCCCTTCAAAAAATTGTTTTTCAAGAGAAAACATGAGTCAATTAATCAACAAGGTCAGGTGAAAAATCTTCTGGCGCGAGATCTCCTGTTGTTTATAAGATCGTGATGGATCGCGATATTTTTAGATCGCGGAATTTTCTTTAAAATGTGCTGATGATTGACTCACAGGTAAAAGCCGTGGGCGAAGCTTTTACTTTAAAGATTTGTTTATGCTTGATGAAAGTTTCAAAGCACCATTTAAACAAGGTCGAGATTGAATAGATTGAATGGTGCAATATTGATTTTATTTGCTAGATAATCGATTGTGAAAAATAACAAATTATCAGAAGATCAAATTAGCTTACATCTTGTAACTTAGAAGCAATGACTCGAGGGAGAACAAAAATAAATCTTCATGTTTCATAATTTAAAAATAAGTTTTAAAAATAATTCAAACAGAAATATTTATTGTGACAAGTTTAAAAATAAGAAGATGAGCCGGCTTCCTTATTAAAGATAATTGCTCTTTGGTCAGCAACGTTTACGTCAAGCGGTGGAACTCACTCATCCAATTAAATTGTAAAGTCGTAAATAGATAGCTTTTTTAATTAACAAATGAAGCTTTGCATTTTAATCAAGCAAAGAAGAGGGAACAAATATTTCATGAATTCAAAAATCAGTTTGAGTTTTCCAAAAATAACTGAAAAATGATTTCATCTTCGAGCTGACGAGACTCCGATTATCTCACGAAGTATTAAAGTTTCTTCTTTCACATTCACGTGAATTTAAGATCCATGAAGAGTTTAATAATATTTTAACTTTATTTATTACAGACTGCCGGAAAACGTGATGTTGAGCAAGAACAGGAAGCTCAGCAGTGGATCGAGACCATCACAGGTGAACGTTTCTCTCGTCCCACATTCGAGGAATCACTCCGTGACGGAATTCTCTTGTGCAAGTTGATGAACAAACTTAAGCCAGGACTCATTCAGAAGGTCAACACATCAGGAGGCGACTACAAAATGATGGATAATCTCTCACAATTCCAAAGGGCTGCTGCTCATTGGGGAGTCGGAGAGGTTGATTTGTTCAATGCCAATGACTTGTGGGACTTCAAAAACATTTCCCTCGTTACTCAAACAATTTTCGCCGTTGCACGCGCAGTAAGAAAATATAATTTTTACTCAAAATAGATTGTTCATTTGTATTCTTTTTCTCAAGTGCTACAAACATCCAGAATTCCAAGGACCCTTCATGGTAAGTTCAACTACTTTTACTATTATTCATCTTCTATAATTAAATTTGTTCTTCAGGGACCAAAGCCATCGATAGAAAACAAAAGAGAATTCACTGAAGATCAGTTAAGAGCTGGTGAATCCATCATTGGATTACAAGCTGGCAGCAACAAGGGAGCAACACAAGCTGGCAGTAACATGGGAGCATCGAGAAAAATTATTTTGGGAAAATAAGTTGAGAAAATATTTATTTATGAAAAGTCCAAAGAAAATCCTCGCACCTACTCCTGGCAATCCTTCAATCCCAAATCAAACTTTTTAATAAACAAAGAAATAAATTTTACAGCAAATTTAGTGTTTTATTAATTTTTAAAAAGGATTGAAAGCTTGAGAAAAGCTTTTCAAGTTCAACTTCTTCATTGCGAAACCTCGTTTCAACGAATTTCAGCTGTGAATTGTAAACAAAATTTCTTTTTATTTTAATGAACGAAATGGAAGAAAATGCTTGTGATACGAATCCAGAAAATTCTGACAAAATAAGCAAAATTCGAGAAATCATTAATGTGAGTTTTAAATCAAATTCCCTTAACTTCGTAGTTTTAAGAATGTTAATTTGTTTTCAGCGAACATTTGAAGATGAATTGAATTTAAAAGAAGAGGAAGCTTTAAAAATTGAAGATGAAATTAACAAAACAAAATCAATATTAAGAAAACTTCGATATGCAATCGTGTCGGATTATTACAAAGGCGAATCATCAGAAATTCACGAGCAAGTACAGCGAAATATTCAGGAGAACTCACTTATTTCGAGCGGGCTGGTGGAGCTGGATCAGAAACCAATTCATCCAGCTATTAAACAACTAATAGGAAAAAGACCTGCGAAAAGTGATGAAGCTCACAGCAGCGAAAACTCAGTTCCAGAAGCTGAGAAGCAACCAAGATTCGAAATTATCGACCAACCTGCAATCATTCAACTGACATCTTCAAGAGGAAGAAACAAACTAAAACATGTCATCGTCGTTGGTAACACATCTCAGTTCATCAAACAGCAACCACCGAGTGATATAACTCATAAATGGATGTGCTACGTTAGAACAAAATCAGATATTCCAATTGAACATCTCGTGAGCAAAGTTCGCTTTCATCTCGATCCAACATACAAACCAAATGATGTGATTGACGTTACGAGTTCTCCTTTCCAACTTACTCGACGTGGATATGGCGAGTTTAAAATTAAGTTGATGATCTTTTTTAAAGAGGAAGTTAATCTAAAGCCAGTCCAAATTTATCACCAACTCGAGCTAGATAAACGATTAACTGGTCATCAAGTAATGGGTAGCGAAACAGTAACTGAAATTTTCACAAATGACTTTACCGAATAAGATGAATCTCAATGAAACCGCTGTCTTTATACTTAAATAAAACATAATTTCAGTTGCGAATTGATTTTATTTCTATGGAAATAATCGCAAACTTAGAATTCTTGATTTCTTTCGATCTTGATCAGCTCCACTTGGAACACGAGAACACTATTCTTTGGAATCTTTCCAACTGCGCTTGATCCATAGCCAAGCTCCGGTGGGATTTGAAGTTTGCGAACCTCTCCAACACACATTCCGAGAACTCCTTTGTCCCAACCTTTGATGACTTGTCCAGCTCCGAGAGTAAATGTGAGAGGTTGCTTTCCTTCGCTTGAATCAAAGACGGTTCCATCTAGAAGAGTTCCCGTGTAGTTGATGTGAAGTAAATCTCCATTGCGAGACTTCTGATCGCAATCTTCGACCTAAAATTAAAAATTGAACAAAAAAAATTAATTTTTCTATTTTTCAGGAAATTTATTTCTTACTCGCTTCTTGATGCCAATCTTCAACTTATCGTTATTAGCGAAAATTGACTGAACGCTGATTAAGAGAACAAACAAGCTCAGACTTGGGAATGTCTTCATTTTCTTGAGATCGAATATTTTTTTCTTCCGGCAAAACAAACTGAGATGACAAATTAAAATTTCAACTTCGGATAATTATCCGAAAATATTGTAAACAAATAAAATAAAACAAATGTCGAAGCAAAATTTAGAGATGAATAGAACTAAGGAGCCAGATGTACCTGATGATGATGGAGTGATTTGTCGAGAAAGAATTCGTCCGCGAAAGATGAAGTCACAGAATATTGTTCACAGATTGAGAGATCGCGAGCATTTCGGAAATAAAACTTCAATCGGCCATCACAACTTTTATCAGTGCGTCTTCCCAAATTTGACGGTGAGTTAATGAAGCTAATTAAGAAACAAACTAACGGCTTATGTTTCTAGATTGTGAACATTGAGAAACCGGCTTGTTACCTTAGAAAGTTCTCGCCTTGTGGACGCCACTTGATTGCTTTTAGTTCAGACCAAGCGTCGTTAGAGATTTACGAGTTCAAAGGATGTTCAGCTGCTTCCGATCTCATTGGTGATTGGAACGAAGAAGTCGTACCAAATATAAACAAGGACAAATATTATGACATCCGCAGTAAGATCTTTGAAAGATTTTTTAAGGTGAGATAGTTTTTAAAATGATTTCACTGATCTGACTGAATCTCTTTTTTAAGCTTAAGCATGTTGTGAACATGGATGGCAGTGAAAAGCAACTAAACCGAGAGTGTAGCTTATTTTGTAATGATGGTAGACATGTCATTGTTGGTGCGGCTATCTTCATTTCTGATGACTTGAGACCCCATTTTTATGAACTTTATACGAATAATGAATCAATCACAACGGTAAAGATAGAAAATTTGACCTCCTTCTGAAAGAGAAATTAATTTATTCAATCATTTCAGACCGCAAGCTGTCCACTTGAAGATTACACACTTTACATTATCGATCTCATAAATGGACGAATCTCTGACTCGCTGGATTTCAAGGTTGATAAAATCATTCTGTCTCACAATCAAGGACTCTATTTGTACAATGACACGTTAGCAGTTCTTTCAATCCAACATCAGACGATTCACATTTATCAGATTGTTGAGGGATCGTTTCAGTTTTTGAGATCAATTGGAAGATTTTGTTGTGACGAGGAAGCTTTTTTGTTCAACTCAACCTTAGCCGCCAATAACACGAATCGACCGTTCAAAGAACCAGCAGTCAACAGTTTAAAACATAGAATTCTAGTTTATCTTTATCGTCAAGCAAAAGCAGAACATGACATCGATCAAGTAGCTCTTCGCAAGTTCTATCAGAACTTCGATCAATATCGTGATTTAAGAATGTGGAAGATTCAATTGCTTGATGAAGACAACTTGTTGATCAAATATGCAAGTGAGGATGTCGTGACATTGAAAGCGCACGAGCCGAATAGCCACGCATCATTCTTCGTGATATTCAACATTTGGGAGAAGAAAATACTTTCGGTGTACAATAACACAAGCGAAGACTTACTTTATTTGTTTGAAAATTTCTGCGATTCCTTCCGTAATGCTAAACTGGCCTTTCGTTCACAATGGACATGTTCGCCCAGCAATAACATCTACGCAAATCTACTTCATCAGAGATTCAAACAAACGATTATTTCTGCTAAAGGCGGTGGGGTGGTAGAAGCTCGTAAACGACTGTTAGCACAACTTCCGATCAGTGCTCAAAGCTACAGTTCCTCGCCATATCTGGACTTGTCTCTCTTCTCGTTCGACGACAAATGGGTTTCACTAATGGAAAGACCTAAGGCTGCCAGTGAATTTCCCATTAGATTCTTCGCAAGGGACTCTGGATTGTTGAGATTCCGAATAAATGCAGGAGTTCAGAAATCAAGTTTAAACTCCGGCCGACGTCTTGTTGCCTTCTGCTTCCACCCAAGCGAACCCTTCGCTATAAGCGTACAACGAATCAACACTGATTACATTGCAAACTTTCATGTCTGGAATTCAAATGTCAGAGTAAAGTAATCACAATGGAAATGTGATGAGAATAAAAAAAACTTTGAAAATTTAACTGATTTTTTTAAATTTCTGAGAAGACAAAAAAATAACTTTTCTCGAATCCTAAAAAAACAAATTTAAAAATTTAATTGTAAGTGAACTAAAAAGAAATTAGAATCATGAATGACCTCAAACTGTAGATGAATATCAATTCTTTGGTTGTGAAGTTAGTAAACGCATGAAAAGCTCCAACTTGTGAAAATAGTATTTGTTATTAAAATTAAGTAATTGGTAATTGAGCAATCTAAAATGTGGCACGAAGCGAGAAAACAAGAGAAGAAGATACGCGGCATGATAGTCGACTATCGAAAGCGAGCAGATCGAAGGAAGGAGTTTTACGAAAGAATCGTACGTTTCAAGAATTTTTGTTTGATCAACTGTTTCTAACTTCGTAATTTTTTTCCAGAGAGCCGATCCGACCCAGTTCTTACAACTCCACGGTCGGAAATGCAAGATAAACTTTGAAGTTTCTGATTTAACCGATGATTCGCATATGTGAGAAAGTGGAATCATTTTTACATATCATTGACATCGACTAGAAGTAACTGATTTTATTTTTAGGATGAAATGGCAAGGTCAAAGCGATAATCTCATAGATCGCTTCGACGTACGAGCTCATTTAGATCATATTCCGTCTGTGAAGGCAACAAAAGAGGAAGGTGAAGTTGAATCAACATTAGAGGAACGACTCACGAATTACGAGCGATATCGAATACTTGCGCAAAACGAATTTTTGGGAGTTACAGAAGAAAGTTTCCTAAAGCAACTTCAACTCGAAGAGCAGTTTGGTGTGAACGCTCATCAAATAGAAAACGATAAGAGTAAGAAGAAAAATAGTCAAGCAACAGCTGCCATCGGTTATAACTACGACGATTCAACAACAACTACGGTACCCTTCTCTCAAACTATAATGAACATTGAGTCTGCATCGACTTCTAACCGGTTCGAGGAGTTTTCAAAAGATTTTTCTGATGATTCTGACGTGGACATGGATGTTGCCATTGATATAAATAAAATAGGAACTACGGAAGCGCATGAGTTGAACAATTGCGGGAAACGATATGGAATGCAGACAAATGACTTTTTTTCATATCTAACAAAAGACGAAGATGAAAAGCAATCAATGAAAGCTATAAAAGAACAAGAAGCTGATAAAGTGCTGGGAGGTGGACGAAAATCACGAAGAGAACGAAGATCACAGCGTGAGAGAAGAATTCTTGGGAAGCCACTTAGTCCACCAAGTTACGCAGCTAAAGAAGAAAAGCCAAAAATTCTAGAAGAGAGTGAAGACGATGATGACAAAAGCTCAAGAAATAATTCGAGATCACCCTCACCTGAGAAAATTACTTACATCACTAGTTTCGGGGGAGAAGAAGAATTAAAACCGCATGCAAAAATATCCATTACGCTAAATAAACCTACGCTCAGAACGCCAGGATCCAGCAGAGTGAATACTTCATCCTATGCTGACAAAGTCAAACAAAATCTTGATAAACTTAAGAAAATCAATGATGACGAACGAGACAAATCATTCAGAAGACGTAGTCGAAGTGTCAGCGACAGACGACGAAAGAGCTCTAGATCACAAAGCAGACATCGGAGAGATTCTTCGAGATCACGAAGTACATCGAGAAGACGTCGTTATAGCTCACGATCGACGAGTGGCTCTCGTCGAAGAAACTATAGCTCACGATCAAGAAGTACATCAAGATCAAGAAGACGATCATCGAGATCTTACAGTAGATCTTCTTACTCGAGCGATAGTCGTGATCGTTCACGAAAGCGAAGAATGTCTCCTATCAGAAAGCAATCGTTTCGAAAAAGATCTTTAAGTAGAAAACGTTCCTATTCTCGTGACACTTTAGCATCTCGAAAACGTTCATTGTCGAGAAAGCGATCTTACACTCCAAAAAAATCGAGATCAAAGAGTAGAAAACGTTCATATTCCTCCTCATCTTCATCGAGTTCCACGTCGTCATCGTCGTCAAGTGTCAGATTACCGACAAAAAAGCTGTCCCGCTCGAAAACCGTATCACGAGCGAAGAGTCCAAGACCCAAAACAAAATCGTTATCGAGAGAAAAGACTTCTTCAACTCAAACTCCAATTGCATCGTCGTCAGAAATTGCTCCGATTAAACGTTATTATGGACGTCGAAAGGATGACGAAAGCAGCTCGTCTTTGAGTGTTGACAGTGGAAGCGATGGTGACGACAAGAAAAATGTTTCTAACCAAAGGTAAAAATTATTTTCAATTTATTTGTTTCTTCGTATCTAACGTTCTTTCCTCTAGCTCCGCAAACGATGCTGCAAAAGTTAAATCTTATAGTAGATCTTCAGAATTCAAAGTCAGTAAGAATAATAAATTAAATCGTGAGACTATAAGTTTATCGACCGCGCTATTAGAATATTTTGGGCATCAATAAAACTTTAGTTTGGGATTACTGGTTGCATCGTCCTCTAGTTCACTTTTCTATGATATAATCTTCTTGCTCTCGGTTTCATAGGTTGGCGTCTCGAAATCTACAGTTGGTGGTCCTACGGTTAGCAATCCGAGGGAAAAACTGAAGAAGAAAATGCAACTGCTGTTGAACAAGCAATGTGAGTGAACATCAATCAAACGAGCCATCACAGCTAATGATTTTTAATTCACAGACAAAGCTGACAAGAAAGCAGAGACGGAAAGAATTGAGCGACAAATGCAACAACAGCAAGAGCGAGATGAAGAGATGAGAGAGCTCGCTTTGAAGCTTCGAAGAAAGCAGCGTGAATTGCGTCATAGATACGGTGATGCCCGCGACTCGAAATCTGAAAGTGAATCTGACGCAAACGGTGGCGAATCTAGTCGCAAAAAAAGAAGTTCGAGTTCTTCATCATCAAGCACCTCCAGCTCATCAAGTTCCGGTTCACGAAACAAAAGCATTCGACAAAGAAAGGCCCCGTTAAGCATTACGCGATCGCCAGTGAAATACAGCCGAAGGTCGAGAAGTAGGAGTACAGGTAGGAACTACAGTCGTCGTTACACAAGGTCCCGTTCGAGGGATTATCGTCGTTAATCGAATTGCAACGATTTCAGGGTTGTTCTCACAATGAAGTTTAAAGAAGTTTATTGAATTTTTCTCCACATTTTGTCAACACAACTTTTACAAAAGTCAATTTAATAAAGAAAACCTTTTTTCCACAAATAACTATAAAACTTTTCGATCTCTTGTTCGAGTGAGATTAAAGCTGTCTGATGTCCATCAGAGATTGTTACCATGATTTAATGAATCGATCTTCATTTGAATAATGAACGTTTGAATGATTACGGCATCGCATAATATCGTTTGTGACACGGCTTAATTTGAACGAGCAAATCGATTGTTGTGAAAAATGGAAGAAGATCGTTTTGAAACTTAATCCGATATCGTTCACGGCAGACGCTTTTATTGGAGCACACCTCAAGTAGATCATTGACCGCATTCCAGACCACCGGCGCTAGAAATTAAATCATTTCATGAGTTCAAGCGTCAATGTTGTTGAATTCGATGTTTCACATTATTCAAATTGCCGGTATTACTAACAAAGCAAGTATCTGACCAAGAGTGAAGGTAATAAACCTTGAAATTTTCAAGAACGATACTCGAGTGAAGTGGAAAGACAACTTGTCAAGAGATAATTTGAAATGAATGTGCAGTGACATTTAGGATTAGTATTTTTTTTTAGTTATGCAAATGAAAGAAGTGCGGAAGATATTATCTGACTTCAAGTCAGTGACTTGCAGTGAAGAAGAATGCAAAGGATGAGCAATGAAATATCTCTCTGATGATTTCTTGATGTCTCATGATTTCTTAAAAAATTTTAATTTTAATGCAATTATTTTAAATGCGGGCGCATAATGTCTGTCCATCAAAAAATATTTACGGAGATATTTTCTCGCGATTTTTCATTTTTTCCTTCTTCCAGCAATATTTGAATGTCAGATGATTAAATTTAATCATTAAATCCAATTGACGAATTTCGCAAGAACCGCGTTCAACATGCGTAATTACTAGCTAAGTACGCGATTTCATTGATGATGCATGAGCTTTTAAGAGCCAAAGCCTTCGCACTGTTGATAAATTTCTTCTCGTGAACAATGCGGTAAGAGCTTATGTAAGAAGACACGCCGAATTGCTGTTCCTCTACTTCATTTATGTTGTTGTCACTCTATCTCTCTCTCATCTTTAAATTTTCTTAACACTCATTGAAGTCTTTCGATTCAAGCTGCTCAGGCAAATTACGAATAAGCTTGATAATGAAGGTGATGGACGTCAGAGATCAAATTAAATTTTGTCGAAATAATCATTTTATTGTGGGACTTACTCATTGTCGTTTTGAAGATTTATGAAGTTACAAATTGTTCATTGAACTTCTGTGTTTCACCGGTAAACATCAAAGCGCCGAAGCGTGTTCATGAGTAAAGTGGTCCATTCTCGAAATTTTGTTTATTTAACTTTACTTTCTAATGCACGAGGTCTCGACCTGTCTTAACCGCACAGTCTCGATTGACCTGAAAGCGGGAAACCTAAAACCACAATTTCGTTTAGATCTTCTCCAATCATCATTGGGTCAGTTGTGAAAAACGTCGCGAAGATTTTTGTTTACGAACTGGAGCGAGTTGAATTCATAACTCAATTAAATTCCAATCAAAACTCATAATCTTTACACAAAAATAAACTTTTCCGTCTTCTCTTTCGCCTCTTTCTCAACATTTCATTCACTACTGACCCACTGTTTTCAAAAAGTCCACATTACTATGCGTGAATCTTTCTTCGTCTCTGTTCGTTTCCCGCGACTTGGTCGCCGGTGACTTCAGAGAAATTATCTCATCGTTTTACATGACGAACGTGTCCGTAGTAAAAAATCTTCAATAAACTTTCGCTCTCAATCAGAATTAGTAATTCGACAAAAAACGTCGATAAATCATCACGCGATCTGATGGAAACTTGTTTTTATAGCTTACGAATGCTTTTTGAAGCATCAAACGACATTTCACGAATTTGAGGCGGCGGTTGATGAACCCGCACTCGACAATCCAAATTTCTCGATGATTTTGCATGCTTTAAAATTAGAGTTTGATTGTATCTCAGTCAATGCAACAAACCGAGCTCAGTTTGGTAACTTCAATAAAACGAATCTTCTTCTATCGCATTGCGTCGTTTATCGTGGCAAACGGATTACTCGGATGTTCACATCGCGGTGCTTAAGATTAATGCTTTGGGTCAAGTTGCAGAGTTTTATTTCTATCGCAATTTGTCGAGTTGATGTTTAATATTTTCCAGAAGAAGTCTTGACATTTCAAGAAAATTTTAAAGTGTTTAATGTTGAAATATTCAGAATTAAGATTAAATCTCTTCAACAAATGCATCCTCTGTCCAAATTCATTATTAAGCTTCAAGCTCAATGAAAATTGAAAGTTCGTGTTTACTTTAGGGATTGCTTGACCGTCAAGGTTGAGGCTGATCGTCTTCTCTTGGACTTTCCTCTTTACCAAAACGAGATTAATGGAAAAAATCATTTTTTTAATGTTTCAACAGGTTTTCGTGTTAAAACGATTTGTTTTGTTAAAGCAATCAGGTTCTTCTCGCTGCTGGACCCTCTCATCTCATCAAATGTCTCTTCCCCTTTAAATTATTTAAAAGTGTGCTCTACATTTGATCTTTCATCATTCGTTTACTGTCAGCATCCCTCCTGTTGACCTCATCCGACCTCTTGTTAACGCGATTATTATTGAAAGAAGGGTCAGCGGTCAGGGAATGAATGAAAATCGAATTTCGGGAATTCCATTGCGAAAGAGATTTGTTTACAAATTGTTTCTTGACCTAGTGACGGTAATTAAAACTAATTGGCGTGCAAGATGCTTTTCAAATAGTCTCAGTGATGACTCGGTTTTAAATTTTCATTTGATTTAATCCACTTGAGTGAGATGAAGATTAACGTCTTTTGGAGAACTAAGCACATAACTTCGCTCTCTATTGGGCCATCAGTTGTGATTTATGATCGTTTTGTGGCGCTCGGACTCTTTTGTCCATCATAATTTCAATTACCTGCTTGGCTTAAGACTCTCGAAAAGATTTTAGCGAAAATTGGCCGCTCTCGCTTGCTCGAGATCAATCGAGTCGATGTTAATTAAAGTTACAGAGCGAGACAATCAATTGGAAAAATTGTCATCAACTGACTTAATTTACTCGATTTTAGTGAGCAGCAATTGTTTTTGAACATTACATGATGAAATTTGTATTAGCTTTCTACGTTTAATGACTCTTAACTCACTATTTTCGGCGGGAATTAATCAGCAGTTCAGTGAAGACGTTTGGCAAGATGATGGTGACATGTTCAATTGGTACTTTTATGGGCAATTGCTCTCTCTACACGCCTCCATGCTGTGATCGCTTCAAATCACTTTTCGCACGGTCGTTTGACGTGACTTTGTGACATTTCCTGTGCGATCCATTCATAAGAAATTTTATGTTCAACTCGAGAGTAAGTTGTTCAATGAGTCTTCTTGATCGTTCTCCCTGTCTCGCTCTCCCGACACTCGCGACTCTTTTTCGGCTACGCGACTCTACCGAAAAAAAACGAAATATTATTCAACAAGCTTTCTGTGGTGGCTCGAAGCATCGTCTCTCTCTATAGTTTTTGGGGATTTACTTCATCAGCAATCCGCCCGAGATGCATAAAAGCGATGAATCCAAAAGGTTTAGGAATCAGTTGTTCATAGTCAGTTAACAGCGAAGAGTCACAAAGCTTCGAAATGAAATTATTAATCGTCGTCGGTTGCGTTCTCATATCGAGCGTGTTATCAGCGCCATACCCACAAGATCATCTCAGTGATCCCCCACAAAGTGTTTTACAAGAGCCATCTGGATTTGTTTCCCAGCAAGGACACAGTGAGAGTAGCCACAGCGGCTCAAGCAGTTTTGAGTCATCATCAAGCAGCTTCGAGTCATCATCAGGCGGTCAACAGACTCAACAGACCACAAGCAGCAGACAGAGTCAAGGCATCGATAGTCGAGTTGGAACTGGAGGCAGCAATGGTGTGACAATCGTCAGATATGTCTACGATTTCCGTGGACATGATGGATATAAATTCACGTTAGTATCAACTTTCAATTACGATAAAATTTTGTTATCCAACGCGAATCTCCAAATTTGCTTGTCGATTTATGACGAACGCGAAATAAACTTTTGTCATGTAACTAGTGTGTCGTTGTGATCGGAGAATGGATAAAATATGCAAATGTGTTGGATAATTTTACGTTTGATCGATGACAATTTGTGGATTAGGCATAAAAGTTGTAAAGCAGAAGCTTAATGGAGGCAATTAATCAATGATTTCTTTTCCGCTCTTCAGATACGAATTATCAGATGGACAAATCAGATCAGAGGAAGGAGCATACAAAGATGGAGTTGATGAGAAAGGAGAACCCGCAAAGATTCTCGTCGTTCAAGGAGCATACTCATTCGTAGCTCCAGGTGAGATCAAACAAAGAGTTCTCAATTGAAAGAGAAACTAATTTCTTTTCCTTCAGATGGTGAAACTTACTGGACGAACTACCAAGCCGACGAGAAGGGTTACAGACCAAAGCACGGAAAGGGTGTCGGAGGTATCAAACCTGGAGAGGATGCTGCTATCGATCCAAATCTTCTTAAGTCATTGGTTGGTTAAGTGTCATCGAATCTCATTCTCATTCATCATCACTTAGTCGTAATTTAAAGTTAAAATACTCAGCGGAAGAAATAAAAAAGATTTAACTTAAAAATGTTTTCTTATTCGTGTGAACCTAAAACTCAATTGGCCTTCCCGTCTTGCCAAACAACATTTCATCAGCTGCTGCGTTGGATGATGAAAGACGTGAAAACATTTACTTCGTGATGACTGCGTTATCAAACGTCGCATTGCTATTAAGCGATTTATAATTGCGAACTCGCCAAAACTTATAATCGAGAATAAGTTAAATGGAGAGTTTCACTTAACAGTCAATTGAATGAGTTATGAAAGATGATTCAACTACGATCGCCACTCTGATGACTTGAATTTTTTTAAAGTCATGAAAAATGAAGAAATTTGACGAGTCAGTGAACAAATTAGCTTGGGAAGATCCCAAACAATCAGGTCAACTTGATTTGACTTCTCTTTGTTCACCTCTGACCTTTAAAACTGAAAGAGAGCATTGTAATGATCCAGTTTTAATCTTATTCAATGATGGTCCTTCAGCATCCCTTTACATTCGACCCTCGAGTAAAAATAATCAAAGCAAACTGGTTCGTCCCTACTCAAAAATTATTTTAAATCGAAATTAAAAATGCCACCGGTAAGGAGTTTTGCTTTCTTGAATTTTTAAATTGACTACAAATTATTTAGAAACGACAGGGAAAGTCAAAAGAAGATGTTGCAGCTGAAAAGTAAAAGTTGACCTCAAGGTTTGTGAATTTTTTTCTGATTTAAATTTTGATCCTAAGGAAACGAGTCGAAAGACTGAAACAACTCGAAGCTGAACGGGAATTAAATCTGAAGCGATTAGAGACCGAAACAAAGGAAAATTCACTTCGCAATGCAATGATTGGGGAATCAATGAAGAAGTTTGATGGTAACTTAAGCTAAAACTTTCTGCAAAAATCTTATTTTGTTTGTTTAGAGCTTCTTCGTAAAGTTCGGGCTGTTAAGAAGATTTCAAGAGATGACTCAGCTGGGGAGAAATATCTAAAATGCCATAAACTTCCCGATACAAATGTTCCTGCTGAAGTCAGAGGCATTCTCTACATGTGGCGTGAAAGCTTGAAGAAGCACTGGGCCGAGCAAATCAATTGGTGGCTAAAGTGTAATGATCGAAGTGTGCTTACGCAAGACCCAAGCGTTGAAGATGAGCGGCGCGTTTTAATCAAAAAGCTTCGAGAAAAAACTGGAAAGTTTTACGATTTGAAGCTTCGAGAGCTTATGAAGCTTTATAACAGTTTGATGGAGTCACTGCGAAGACGATTAATGACAGAGTCACGCTTTGAAGATCTCATAACGGTTGAGCTTTCACATCTTCACAAATAAGCTTTTTATCATTTTTCTTTTGTGTTTTAGATTCGCGATGAGATTCGAGAAACTGCGTTCAAGTTTTTGGATGTTTTGACGCTTGAGGTGACCATGCACATTGACCGTGAAATGAACTCAATTAGTCCTTGGACAGCTTCGTATTCGCTTGCCACTCCCGACTTTGTTAAATATGTTTGGGCTTTTAAGGATGTACCGAAGCCGCGTGATATGTGAGACGAGAATTAAAATAATTTAAATTGTGATAAATGAGAAAAAGTTTATTTTAGGAAACCTCACGTCATTAACATGGAACCGTTGAATTTGATAGTCAGAGCATCAAGTTGCGCAGATTTGACTGATGCAAGTCTTCGCGGTTTATGGTGCAAACGTGATTTTCTTAGCGATTATTGTCCAACTTTCTACGCTCCAATTGAGTCAAGCTTTGAGAGTTTAAAGTCTGCGCTTGTTTACGAGAGACATCAGCGATCGTTGATGACCGAGAGACACTTAATCGAAATGAAAGCAGCTCGTGATGATTGGGAAAAGAAAATGGAAACTCAGCTGTTAGCAGAAGCGATGAATAAAGGATCAAAGGGCAAGAAGCCTGAGCCGAAAAAACAACCAGAGAAAAAATCAAGCAAATCTAAATTAATTATTGAACCACCGGTTGTTGATGAAGCCACTTATGTTGATGTTGAAGAAGAATATTGTGCGCAGGAACTTGAAGAGTTTAATGAGGAAAGAAAATCTTTGTTACCAGAGAACTTGGGGTTGCGACCTGGCGAAGTGAACATGAGAGAAAATCAGATCAGCAACGGAATTTTGGAGATCGAAGCTTTCGAAAAACCATTACAAACGATGGAAATCAATCCCACAATCTTCATTCGAATTAGTAAGCTTTCTTTTATATTCTCGATCGCTTTAAATATTTTTTGAAATATTTAGATGAAAATCCAAAAGTCCTGAGAATTCAAGATTTTCATCAAACTTTTGAGCTACCTAAGATGAGCAGAAAATCTCAATTCGGTAAAAAGCCGGAGGACTTGATGAAGGAAGCTCTTGACAAACTCGTAAGGATTGAGATCAAGTTAAGTGAAAAATTATTCTGGTTTGAGGCTCCGACGGTTTGTCGTTGGGTTCCTTGGGAAGAGAGCGATGAGTTCAACGAGCTAGACGAGGACACAAAACATTTCAATCTTCGATATGATGAATACGTTAAAGATCAACAAAGTAAACTTTTTTCGGCTCCTGATCCCGGTCACCACAAGAAAGTCTTGCAACTCGAAGATTTCGATTTGAACTCACTCGACCGAACGATTAAGTTAGCCGATCTTTTCAAGCACTACATTGTTCCGATGATGCCTGACGAGTATAAATGCTTCAACGAGCAGATGGAGATATTTGAGAAGAAGCAGCACGAGTGGCAATTGATTTTGGATGCGAAGAAGCGAACGAACACATACGACGAGCTCGCTTTACTTTTTGAAGAAACAGGAATGAAGTTTAATGTCAATACAATCACTCGAGAAGAGTTTGATAAATTATACGATGAAAAATTGTTCCATCCAAGAAATCTTTTTCCAAAGGAACATCAAAATATGATTGAAGTGTTGAAAGGATCAAGCGATTCGTTGTCGACCGAAAAGTTAGTCATTGAAGAAAAAGTCCGAGAAGAAAATGTTAAAATGGATCCAAATGCTCCACTTTTGCTTTCTGAGTTAGTCAAGCAGATCGAAAGTGTAAAGGAAAGTTTGCGACCATTTTTTCGAGCGATTCCTGAAAAGCTCCCCTTGATTGAAATAGAAAAACCTAAGTTCAAGTCAACTCAACTAACTTGGAGAGAGAACAGAGCTTCAAGACTTTCACGAATGTTCAGAGAACGTGATCGAGTGTCTCGACGTTCAACGCGCACTCGCTCAAAGTCAAGAATTCTAAAATCAACTTCGTCTGAATCAACACCAAAAAGCAATGTTTCTTCGTCTGAATCGTCTAAGCCGATTCCAAAGTCCTCTCCACAACTTATTCGTCACTACAAAGGAAAGTGGAGCACTAAAGATATTTACGAAAAATCTTACGACAAAGACACAAAAACTTTAACTTTTTACGCTGGTCGTTTAGGAACTTTCGGTCTAGCGACTCGAAAATATGTGAACTTTCCTCTAAAATCTTGGGAAATGTTTCCAGTCATTGAAACCACAAATCGCTTTGTAAAGTTGAGAATTGAGACTCAACATATTACAATCGAGTTCGATATCACAGATTTAGGTTACACATTCAAAATCACAAGTCCACGAAAAGTTCCTTTTTTTGAGATCACAATTCCAGTGAAAATTAATGAACTTAAAAAGCTTCTCACTTCACTGAACTTGAACTTGTTCCCTGAGATAGACGCGAGCTGCTACATTCAAGAGATTAGCGAGAAACATAAACCGATGGAGCTTCACACCTACAAGTCGATGGCTGTCTATTGTCTCTCGCACCATTTCAAGTGGAGCGTTTGGAATCGATTTGCTGGTCGTCGCGTGGCAGTCTTCGAATCGGGAATGATTAAGAAATCCGATTTTAATCTTATTATGGTGACTCCGTTGAAAACTGCGAGCGTCAACATTCGTGAGAGATGCACGCCGTTGGATGTCGTCGAACTGGATTATGAAATGGTACCTCCAAATCAAGAGGTAAGATTTATTTGAAAAAAATCCTCGACGAAGCCGCTTTACAACTTTCTTCTTTAGTTCCATCCTGATTTACTTGATTTTCTCAAGGAACAAGTCGACTTGGAAGAGCGTAGACGAAACGAAGAAAGCTTTATGATGACTTGGTTTGTTCAAGCTCTACTCATGAACATTCAGCCGCTTAGCTTTTCACGTTGAATAAATTTAAAGTTTTAATCAATGAGCCGCGAAAAACTCGATTTCTTGAAAACAGGAAATTCGAATGACTTCGGAAGTTTTATTGGTGACTCCAAAAAGCTCCAAGGCAATACCATTAAAGAAGCCGAGTCTCGATAATGGAATTCTTCACACCATCTTGGAGGAGGATTGTTTGTGTTGCTACTGAGTTGCCGCTTAAGGCTGCCGGCTCCAAAGTTTCACGTTGATTGCCTTGGCGAGAAACTTTTTTGTTGCATTGAAGCTTAGAATGAAATCAACTGAGAGATTCGTCTCTCGCAGGTTGAAATTTCAGAAACTCGTGATTCTCTCTGACTCGTATTCAGATATTTATTTCTGAGAATATGCACCAAATACCGTTACGAATCATACCAAAAGCTTTTGTGTTCTCATCGGAGATGGATCTGAGCGATTTTCGTTGAATTTTTAAATATTTGGCGATTTTAGTAAATGAGTCAGTGGAAGTGAATTAAATTAATTTGAAACATCTTTGATTGAATGAAACTGATTAACAATTAAAAATCACTGAACTTGAAATGCTTCTCATAAAGATCGAATTGTTTAATTTGTTTTGTTTTAAAATGTTTAAATTGAATAAAATAATTCAAATTAAAAAGCTTTTTTCTTTTTTAAACACATCAGTTGCCTCGACGATTCTTCGAATGGAATGGAACGACGACATCCAGTGTTTTGGATATTTTTGCGGGTGAATCAAAACCTGATGTCATTTTACTGCTCAAGGATATGCAATCGGAACCGTCGAGGTGTGAAATCGATGCGTGTAACGACGCATTGAGGAAGCTTAGCGATGGAATTTATGGAACCAACAAATGCTTGTCTCGCTTGTTTCGTTCTTTATTGTGTGTTGTTTGTAAGTTTCAACTAAGATAACCCATTACAGACGACACTGATGGTATTCGTGGTCGTCTGGTTGGAGCGAAACTGCTTAAATAAGCAACGCGCTTAGGTTCGATAGTTCATTGATATTCAAGAATTCGAAAAGCAAAAAACTAAGAGAATGGAAATTAAACTTTTAACGTCAATTTTATTGTGCAGTTTGCTTAGTGCAGAAGCTCAGAAACCTGATTTCAACGATGCTTTCAGTTCGCTTTTTGGTTTAAAGACAACTTTCCTTGGAGCGACAAGGAATCACGTGAATAAAAAACTAGATCGCGTTTCGGGCGGTTTCGGAGGCATTGGAAATTTATTCGGATCGCTAGGGTCATCGTCATCAGGAGAAGGTGATTCATATGCGTCTGGCAACGCTGCAGCTGGCCACGAAAGTGGATATAACTACGAGAAGCCTGCAACAGTCTATGGAGCTCCAGTTGATGCTGGTTATCATTACGAGAAGCCTGCTCCAGTTTACGGCCCTCCCAGCAATAATTATTTGCCAGCAGCTCCTGCTCCAGTTTACGGCGCTCCCGTTGATGCTGGTTATCATTACGAGAAGCCTGCTCAAGTCTTTGACCTTCCCAGCAATAATTATTTGCCTGCAGCTCCTGCTCCAGTTTACGGGGCTCCATCGCAACACTTTGACGGAGGATTCCATAATGAAAGACCACCAGCAATTTCCTCTGGTTCAGGATTCGCTAGCAATTCACATGGCTCATCATCCAATGGATTTGGAGTCAGTGGGCTAAAAGATCTTACAAGCATTGGAGGCTTCGGTGGGCATAGCAAGGGCAAAGGCTCTAAAGGTCAAAACAACGGCCTCGGTGGACTTGGAAACATCTTCTCGTCAATCGGGTGAGTTATCATAAAATTTATTGTCAACATTGAAATCGAAAGCGTCAAGGTCGAGCTTTTATAAACTTTCAAGTTCAAGTTTAACAAAAACGTAATTTTATTTTTAGACAACTTCCTATGCAAGCGATTGGAGCCAAAAGAAATGCAGTCAACTCAGTTTTCAATGGCAAAATTTCGTTGCTCGAGAGATTCGCTCAACTTTCATCAAGAGGCTCAAACTCAAATTCACATTCAGACTCTTACTCGCAAGTCGACAATGGCTCACATGGCCATCACAGCGAAAGTCACCCTTACGCTTAAAACTCAGGAACGTGTCTTAGATTTAAGTTAAGCTTCATGACACTATATATTAGCTCAAATTATTTTAGTCATTGTTATGTTTTGAATGATCGTGGGAAAAATAATAAAATATGCAGACGAAGAGATTTCGTAGAAATTCCAAAACTAAAAAAACTTTTGATTACTCACGACGGAAGAAAACGAAATTTGACTCGAAACGTCTCGCGAATTATTCAAATCGTCGAGGAAATAATCTTGAAGAAATGATGTAACTTCTCTTCGTTTTTACTTTGATTGGGCAAGGTTAAGGCCAATGATGAAAACGCGACCACTCGGTCATTCGACTCGTCTCGTTAATTTCACCGTGGGCTGCTTTCCAGTGCTCACGCATAAAATCTCATGTTTTATGTATGAAGAGTCTTCATTGAAGACGATCGGAATCAACGAAAGCATCTTCGGAATCTCAACACATCGGAGATTTTGATAAATTTTATCTATTGTAGTTGTAAGTGACGAAGATCGAATGAAATTTTTTCTCCTTCAACGTCGGATAACGCATGATTCGTTTGGAAAGGCAATGATAATATAAATAAGCGCTGTTTGTTAAAGTCTTCAGTCATTCTTGAGTATCGATCGAGTGTGAAAAGACAGATTTAAACAACAATGAAAGTGCTTTTAGTTTCGTGTCTAGTTTTCGGTATTGTCCAAGCTTCGCTGCCAGGTTTTGGCGGCGAAGGAGGAGGAGGTCATGAAATTCCCGGAGTAGGACTTCTTGCTCAAGTTTTTGGAGTTAAAGCAAGTGTGTTTAGTTCATTGCAAGAGCAACTTACAAGATTCGGCGGCGGTGGAGAAGTTGATCTTGAAACAAACGGAGAAGTTGTTGATGGACACGGTGGAGGAGTTTCGGGAGGAGATTCTTATGCAACAGCTCAAGGATCATCATCATCAAGCTCAGGAGGCCCTTATGCTCAAGCTGTTGCCCCAGCTCAACAAGGATACAATTATGAGCCTCCACGTCAAGCTCAAGCTGTCGCTCCTGCATCAAACTACGGACCACCAATGCAAGAATATGGCCCTCCAGCTCATGCAGTAGCCCCAGCTCAACAAGGATACAATTATGAACCTCCACGTCAAGCTCAAGCCGTCGCTCCTGCATCAAACTACGGACCACCAATGCAAGAATATGGCCCTCCAGCTCATGCAGTAGCCCCAGCTCAACAAGGATACAATTATGAACCTCCACGTCAAGCTCAAGCCGTCGCTCCTGCATCAAACTACGGACCACCAGCTCAAGAATACGGACCACCAAAGATGGAATACGGAGCTCCAGCTCAGGCTCAAGGCCACGCTCCTGCATCAAACTATGGACCACCAATGATGGCATACGGAGCTCCAGCACCGAGCTCGTACGACCAAGCTGGAGGATATAATGGCGCATCATCTTCATCAGGATCTGATGCATCTTCAGGATCAGGCTCAGGATCACACTCAGGATCAGAATCTGGCAGCGGTGGATTCGACATCAGCCAAATTTTCAAGTAAGTTAAATGCATAAAAGAATGCAACAAAAGTATTTTAAACATTTTTCTTATTTACAGTTTCAAGAGCGGTCTCATCGGCCAAGCTCGTTCAGCCAGTGACAAACATTGGGAGAGAAAAGAAAATGGAGTTAACAGCCTCGGCGAACTTCTCGGAGGTCTCTTAGGAGGGCTCGGCGGAGGCGATAGCAACTCAGGTTCAAACTCTGGCTCAAGCTCTGGCTCAAGCTATAGCGCTGGAGGTGGATCGGAAAGCGCAGGGGGACCTTATTAAACCAATCAAGATGCTATGAAATATCCGAAGGGGAAAGAGTCTAAAATTAGTTTAACTTAAGTGTAGACCTAAGCGCTATTAATGTAAAATTTTCCAAATTTTATCTCAAGTAATAAATTTCCATTTAATGAATGTAAACATGAAAACAAGCAACATTGAGTTAAAGTAATCCCCAACGAAGGCACGACCGTCAATATCTCAAGTCTGTTGTTAGAAAAATCTTTTCTTGTGCAGCTCTTGATCGTTTGGTTCCGAGATAAATCCATAACAACCTTTTGTTTTAAGCGGTCCATCATTTTTAAGAAGATAAAGTTTTTAAAACATTTATGCAGCACGAGCGGAAGACAATGTCAAAGCTCAGCAACCATCAAGTTTTAGTTTATAAAGTAGATCACTGAAATGAAACTCTTCCAGTTGTCTCAAGAATTTCGTGAAGCTTGGAAAGAAACATTCAGTTACAAAATGAGATTTTCTATTTTAATTGTCTCGGGAATATTTGTCGCTTTGGATGTTAAAGAAAGTGAAGCGTTCTTCTTTGGAAGTTCTCAAAATAATGATGGAAGTTTTGGTCAGCAATCGAGTTCGTTTTTTTCAAGAATCACAAGTGCATTCAGTGGAGGACAACCAAAAGACAATTCGTTATTGAGTCCACTGTCAGGAGGTTATAATTACGATCCACCAAGCACAGCTTTCACTACGGGACTGGGCCAAGGACTTCACTCTCACTCTTCAACGAATGGATTTAATCAGGGAGGTCATCAAGGTTCATTGATTAACACGTTCAATCACGGTCATCAAAATACAAATTCAATTACCAACAAACTTTCGTAAGACCATTCAAACTATTGACGAAATATTTTATTTATTGATGCTCTCCTTAGAAGCGTTTTTGGATTTAAAACAACATTTTTTCAATCACTGAAACGAAGCTTTAGCTCACATTTCAGCAACAAATCAAAAATGTTGATGGCACTGACGGGAAGCTTTGGACGTTGGTAGCAGAACCGTTTCGCAAAAAAGTAGCTTTATTTAATTTAACATTTGAGTCTCTCTGAGCGACTTATGAGAAGGTCAAGTTGAACCGAAATAAAGCGAATCTGAGCGAAGATTTTTTAGCGAGTTGTCATTTTCGTTTCATTCACGCTTTGTCTTTCGTAAAAGAAACTGATCATGAAGAATTTTTGCTGCGTTGTTTTCACTTTTTTGTTTGTCATCACAATTATCGATTGTGTACCGTTGTCTCCAGGTGGCTCCAGCGCGAAAAGTAAAAAAGAAGTGACAGTTGTATCGCAATCTTCAGATAAAGATAAGGATTCGTATGAGTTCAAGTAAGTGTCATTGTAGTCTAAGAATTTGAAAATTCTAATCAAAGGATTTTAAGTTACAAGTTGAGCGATGGACAAACACGATCTGAGAAGCAAGTTCTTGTGAAGGATGGCGACAAAGAACATTACGAAACCTCCGGATCTTACTCTTTCAAAGGAACTGATGGCAAGACACACAGCGTCACTTACACTGCTGGTGTTAGAGGAGTTGAACAAAAAGTTGTAGAAGGAGACAAAGGTAATTTTCTTAATTAGTTAAAGTTCTTATTACACAATTTGTTTTAAAATAGTTTCAGCTGGTAAAGATGAAGAATCCGAAGAAGATGACGATGATGTCGACTATAATGTGATGATCAGTCCTGACGCCATTAAGTCGCTTGTCGGATAAGTTAGAAATGTCAAAAGTTACCAAACGGTAAAAAAATTTGGAGCGGCAAAGTTTGAAAACGTGAAGAAAATCAAGTTTTGACACAAACGACTTTTTTTTTTGCTCTTAAAAAACTAGAAATGATCATGAGCTAATCCAATAAAGAATTTTTATTCACCCGGAAATATTATTCTATGTAATTGTGTTGGTCTTTGTTAAGTCATTTGAAGAACGCAAGGTTTTCTGACTGAATTAAGATTGAAGATCTTAAGATTCTCTTGGTACGGATAATCAATTAATTAGCAATTCAATGGCCTCACAAGACGATTTTTGATAAATTGTTTTTGAAAACTAAGAGCATTTGCGAATTGTGAGTTGATAAGTTTGAGAAACACAGAAAGTCTAGCAAAGAAGCTTTTTTGAGTTTAAAGCTCAATTGAACTTTTCAAAAGCTTTTGAAAGCTCCAATCAAATTTTCGAAAAATAATTTTGAAATTCAAATTTGTCACGTTATTGTGGACAGTTTGCGATCTTTCCAGTTTGTTGTTATCGGATGCGCCCGCGGCACGTGTTTGAAATGATTCTTTTGCTAATTAAGTCTGTCTAATTAAGATTAAGAGAATCTTCTCGTGAGAGTGGGAGAGAAACAAACCGGTAACGAGCTTATGGTATTTAAGTAGTCAAGCGTCTGAATCAATATGTTCTCTGATCAAGCTAATCGAGTTTCAGTCTGACGAAGAATCTTTGAGGAAACAGTTGGCAAAATGAAGATTCGCTTTCAATATATTGTTTTAATCGCGTTGGCAGTGGCAAATAGTGTTAATTCATTATTTCTTCATCATGGTAAATCATCTTCGGCATCATCCAACTCGACCTCGGATAATCAGCAATTGCACGCTTTGCTCGGGTAAAAAAAACTAAAGGCCAAGGTTTGAAATTAAACTAACTGTACTCTATTGTAGAACAATTCTGTCCGTTAAGATTGGACTTTTGACCGTTTTGAGAGATGGACTCACAAGAAAAGGCCAATCTGGATCTAGCTCATCTAGTTCATCTGGTTCATCGTCATCAGGGCTTGGTGGTCTTCTTGGTGGTGGCAGCGGCGGCTTCAATCCTCTCTCATTGCTTGGAATCGGATCCCTAGGCGGTTCTTCTTCTTCTTCCGCAAAAGCCGACGACACAAACTTCGATGACTTTGAAGAAGATCTAGAGGAAGGGGACAGTGTTTTTACCACAGACGAAAGCTAGACTGACTGCTTAGTTCCTTATTGCAATCGATGACGGGTTAAAATTTAAAAATTGTTTCGGTCTCTTCGCTCGTGACGTTTCACGATATAAATATGACAAGATGAGCTTTTAAGCTTTTGTAAGCTTTAATTCAAAATTAAATTCAAATATTTTCCTTTGTATAATAAAGCAAAACTGAAGACAATAAAAGATCGTCTTGTTTGATTTAATTATATCAATTTTCTTAGAAATATTGAGAAATCTTCTAATTGATTGCTTTAGTATTCTCTAAATTGAAATGTGCTAATTGAAATTTTGCAAAATGTTAAGGCTAACGAAACCTAAAGTGTTTAAACTTCAAGATCAATGATCATCACGAAGCTCTTAATTTCCTTATAACTAGAACAGTTAAACTTGAATATGTTTAGTAGAAGCTTAATGATATTGACAAACGCATTAAATCATCTAATCAAATACAATATTTCTTAGCATTGGCAAAGCTAACATTGAGGACAAACGCGAATGAAAACGAAACTGATCGTTGATGTATAATTTTAGCGGATCCGTTAATTTTCGTGTTCTTATGCCATGAGTGTTAATTGCGTTAACATCAGGGAAAAACTTGGAGAAGAAAAAGTCAATTTATCTTGAGTACAAGCACAAAAAGAATTTAGTTGGTCGCCTGATTTCAAACGGATAACATCGCGCTCGAGAAGATAAAAGTAAACTAAGAACTTGTGAAGAAAATGAAGATTTTAGTTTTGTTTAGTGTTGTGGCGTTAAGTGCCTTGAGTACCGAGGCTTTCTTGACTAGCCTTTTGGGTGGTGGATCTTCATCGTCAGCAGGAGCTTCTTCACAATCTTATGCTCCTGCTCAATCCTTCTCGGGAGGTAGCGCAGGTGGTATCGGAGGTGATGCCGGAGGCCTTGGAAGTCTTCTCGCGTACGTGGCATAATTAACACATTTCAGTGCCTTTCTCACTCAAATTTTTTCACATAACAGAATTCCACAGCAGCTAATTGAGGCAAAGAAGAATAAAATTACCAAGTTCTTGCGTTCGATTGGAGGATCTTTCGGAGGACACGGATCTTCGTTAGGTTCTAGTTCTGGAAGTTACAGTGGTTCTAACGCAGGCAGTAGCAGTGGAGGATATAATTACAATCGTCCAAGTGCAGACAATTCCTTCTCAACGGGACAAGCTCAAGCACAAAGCTACCAACCAGCTCCAGTTCAAAACTATCAGCCAGCACCAGTTCAGAATTATCAGCCGGCGTTCAAAACTATCAACCAGCTCCAGTTCAGAACTATCAACCTGCTCCAGTTCAACACTATCAGCCAGCACCTATTCAAAGCTACCCAGAACCTCCCCCGCAACCGGTTGTCGTTCAAGTTTATAAAATTGAAGTGCCATCAGAACCGCAATCTTATTCGCAATCTCAATCACAATCACAAAGCAGTGGAAGATCTTATGCTCAGCCAGAGCCATATTACCAACAACCACAGTTTGTTCCCCAACCTGCTCCAGCTGTTTACCATCCGAGACCTCAACAAGAATTCCACCAACCACAACCAGTCTATCAACAACCTCAGCCATATTTCGGTCATCAACATCAAGAAGGATGCGGACATGAACAATCTTACCAGTCTTTGGATTACCAGCCAATTGCTCCAGCAAACAATTATAGACCAAGCTACTCAGTACAAGCTCCAGCTCAAACTGCCCAAGCACAATCATCGTCATATATCCAACATGAACAACCAATTATCGAGCCAGCACAAATGATTGAAGTTCAATCGAATGCGTTCGATCAGATTTCCACTCCTGAGAATTCTTATCTGCCGCCATCGAATTATTAATTTCATTATTTTCGAGTAAAATTAATTTTCAATCTTAAAATTTTCAAGTTTAAATTTTAAGTTTCAACACAAATTATGTTTCATAAAAAAAATAGTTAAACCGAATGCGAAAGCTCTAAAATCGAAATAAAAAAGTTTTAAAAATATTTTTGGTCACTCTGTCGATTTAAAAGGAAAAAAATCAATCGCGTCTTTCAGATTTTGATCTTGAAAGTTTCACCAATGCTGCTTTCATGTTGATTTAAAGCTTCAAGATTCTCAACGATTTGTGGTTTTCGGAATAAAGAACGTCAAGAATCCGGTTAGAAGATGTGAAGCCGGTTTCATAATGTTTGCCAAATGTTCTCACTTAAGAATCATCATCTCCCTCGCTTCTTTGACCAAATGAGGTTTGAAAAGAATTTGTTACAAAAACGTGTTTAAATCAGAGGTTTAGACGAGAAGGAAAATTTCAGTTTTCATGAAAATCTACAGAAGAATTAAATTTTTCATTTTAATCTTTAAGACTTCTTTGGAATTTTCTAAAAATATTTTATTGAGTCCCTGAGAAATGACGAAAGCTCCCTAATTTATTTAAACTTTACTTAATGGTTTACGTCTGTATGCAGGTTTGAATGCTTCACGAGACCGGATGGTGGCAACAATCTGCCGACATCAGAATAAAACGGTCTATTTATCAAGGTTCGCGTTTTCCTTTAGAACTCAGTTGCACGTCGGTTCTTGAAACGCTCACATCGCTTGAAAAATATAGGGACATAAAGTGAAAAAATAAAAATGAAACTTTTAATTGTGTTTGCAGTCTTAGCACTGTTTGCTTTGAGTGGCGAAGCTTCGCCTTTCTTCTTAAACCATTTCGGAGGTGGAGGAAAATCTTCATCGAAGAGCGAAGGCTCAGCTTCATCTCATGGAGGATCTTCTGACGGAGGATCTAACGGAGGATCTTCTAACGGAGGATCTCATGGAGGAGCATCATCAGGAGGATCTTCAGGAGGTTCTTCAGGTGGATTTGGAGGAAAATTCAAAGGTCTTTTGAGGTAACTTAAAATTTTTCACCTTTTTTTTTCGAGATAAAATATTTTTATTTCAATAAATAGCAAATTCCACGGAGGAAAAGGAGGTTCATCAGGTGGTTCTTCTTCAGGCTCTTCTGCATCAAGCGGATCTCAAAGTCATGGATCGCAAGGAGGTCAAGGAGGACATCAAGCTCCACAACAGAGCTATCAATCTCCACCCCAGCAAAGCTACCAATCTCCTCCTCAACAACCCCAACAATCTCAGCCACAAATTCACGTTCATGTCATTGAAGTGAAACCACAAGAAAGCCAATCTCATGGATCGTATGCTTCACCTCCTCAACAAGCTCCTCAACACCAAGCTCCTCAACAATCATACCAACCTCCTCAACAATCTTATCAGCCACCTCAACAATCTTATCAGCCACCTGCCCAACAGCATCAAGCTCAAGCTGATATTCAAGTCTTCCAAATCGAAATTCCATCATCATCATCTCATTCACAATCACAATCGCAATCGCACGGCGGTCACTCTCAACAAGGACCACAAATTCCACAATCGTACTATCAGCCACAGGTAAGACACCACAATAGTTCTATATGGTAATATTAACGATTCTTCTTAATATTATTCCACTTTGAAATAATTTTATTATTCAACACGTGCCTAAACTTTTTTTTTGGAAATCAAAAATGAAATTTTTCTATCTTTCGAAAATTTTCAATTATTTTAAAAGTAATCTTTAACAGCCTCAACAACAACAGCAACAGTCATTCCAACCAGCTCCCCAACATCATGCTCCACAACAGCAACAACAGTCATTCCAACCTGCTCCCCAACAGCAACAGCAGTCATACCAACCAGCCCCTCAACATCATGCTCCACAACAGCAACAGCAATCACAAGCTGACATTCAAGTTTTCAAAATTGAGTTCCCTTCGCAATCACAGGCTCCAGCACAGCAACATCATGCTCCAGCTCAACAACATCATGCACCTGCTCAACAATACCAAGCACCTGCTCAACAATATCAAGCCCCAGCTCAACAATACCAAGCTCCAGCTCAACAATACCAAGCCCCAGCTCAACAATACCAGGCTCCAGCTGCTCCTCAAAGATCTTATGTTCCACCAGCGCCTCAACAGCAAAGATTTGATGCCCCAGCTCCACAACGTCAACAACATCAAGCTCCAGCTCAACATTATCAAGCACCAGCTGCTCCACAAAGATCTTATGTTCCACCAGCGCCTCAACAACAAAGATTTGATGCTCCAGCTCCACAACGTCAACAACATCAAGCTCCAGCTCAACATTATCAAGCACCAGCTGCTCCAAGCTATCAGCCACCGCGTCAACAAGCTCAGGCCCCTCAACAAAACTTCCAACATCAAGCACAAGATATTGCTATCCAAGTCATTAAAGCAATCGAAATTCCTTTCAGCCCACAAGGACAAAGCCAAGGTCAACATCAAGCACCTTCAAGCGATTACTTGCCTCCATACTAATCAATGAATTTTGATGGGAGATTCTAACAATGTAAATTTTTTAAAATATTTCCTTCGATAGCTTTAAAAGTTATCGTCGCGAAATCGTTAAAAATTCTTCTTCAATTTCCAACTTGTGTTCATCTGATGAAGACTTGACTCTAAACCTCGTGTTGTCTTCAAAAAAAAAAGTTTGTAACGATAAAAGAACGAGAACGACTTGTTCAAGTTTCACAAGCGATAATCTTCTTTTAAATATTTTATCATTCAAAAAATATTTCGGTGTCCAACAAGGCCAAGCAAGATTTTTCGTTCTTGTCTTAATCTTCTTCCTTCGACAAACAGCAAAAACGAAAAATAAAAAATGAATTTAAATTCACAAAACGTGTTTGAAACTCTCGTGTCGTGCGGGAAGCTGAGACGACCGGCGAAAAATGGTCAAGTTTAAGTTCAAAGACCATTAAATGAAAAACGAAATTTGATGATCGAAGCGACAAAGACGAGTTTAGAAGACTTCTCACATGTTAAGATAGTCTGAGAGGAAGGAAAGATTTAACAAATTGGAATTTGAGATCACCCAAGCCTTGCATACGACACGACCTTGAAAATTATCTTGAGTTTGTTGACCAAAATCGACAATTGCATCACGTCAATAAAGAGCGACGCCTCTTACTGCTACCAACACGTGTTCAGTGATACGTGATGATCACTATCGGACATTAAGTGATCAGTAAAGTTTGTGTAAAGTAAATATCTAAGAAGCAGTTGGATTTGTCTATGAATTTTTACATGAAAGCAGGAAGTTCATGAAATTTGAAGCTTTGACTGAACACAAATGAAGCTCTCAAGTTTATTGACCTTCAACTGAAAGTTCAAAACTTTTACTTTCAAAGTAATTCAATGAAATTAGGGCGGCGCATTCGACCACGAGCAAACAAATGTTTGAATAATAAATATCGAGGAAAACAAATATCATCTCGCACACATCTCGATCGCTGATGATCACCTCATTGAAGCTGGTTTCTCTACCACCAAGTGTTAATTGTATTTGGATTCTGCTGGGGATCGTGGCAAACTTGAAACGGTTAACACGACACAATAGACAGAACGAAGCCGCATTTATCACGGCGCGCACGGTTAATGCAAAATTAGTTGAACGTCGATTCTTGAACGAAACACATCGTCTGATAAATAATCCAAAGATAATTTAAAGACTTTAACAAAAGAAATATGAAATTTTTAATTGTGCTGAGTGTGTTGGCACTTTGTGCCTTGTGCAACGCTACGCCATTCTTTGGTTCACACGGTGGAGGATCTAAATCAGGCTCATCATCTGGTTCATCTTCAGGAGTTTCCGATTCATATGGAGCTCCACCGCCAACATCAGGAGGTCCATATGGAAGTTCTCATGGAGGATCTTCAGGACATGGTTCATCATCAGGCGGGCATGGATCATCAGGAGGACATGGATCGTCTTCAGGAGGAGGAGGTTCAGGTGGAATTGGAAACATTCTTGCGTAAGTTTTAAACGTGTTACTATTTGTGATTATCAGTGAATAATTCGAGCTTTCATCACAGAATTCCAATCGGAATTAAAACCAAAATCATCCAAGCTAAAAGAAGTGGAATCAACAAAGCATTCGATCAAATTGAAAGTGTATTGTCATCGTTCGGAAATGTCGGAGGAGGAGGTGGAAGTTCAGGCGGTCATGGAAGCTCAGGCGGTTCAGGAGGATTCGGAGGTTTCGGAGATATTCATAAGAAGCTTGGATTAGGAGGAGGTGGTTCTCATGGTGGTTCATCCGGAAGTTCATCATCAGGAAGCAGCAGCAGCGGTCATGGTCATGGCGGAGGTCCATCTCAAAGCTATGGAGCTCCACAACAAAGCTATGGAGCACCAGCACCTCAACAAAGTTATGGAGCACCAGCACCTCAACAAAGTTATGGAGCACCAGCACCTCAACAAAGCTACGGCCCTCCTCAACAGAGCTACGGCCCACCCCAACAAAGTTACGGTCCTCCAGCTCAAAGCTATGGCGCACCCGAAAACTCATATTTGCCTCCACATCATTAAGTAAGACTACACTTTAAGCTTTAATTTAAACGTAGAGTCGAGGAGAAGCGAAATTCGCTGTTTAAAAGATGCTGAACGAGCCAGTTAAATGAAATATACTCTTGTAACTCCTGCCATTAAATGGCAAAAACTCCCATGAGATCCTAAACTAAATTATCCCATGAATGTTTATAACAAACCCCCAAAATCCCATGAACCAAATGTCCTTCAAAAAATTTTTTTAATAAAAACAAATAAAAATTTGTAAAATGATACGAGAAGAGTTTGATATCCGTTTCCAGATGTTTGTGAATCGTCACAAATGTTTGCCTTCGACATTGAAAGAGAAGAGTTTAGCACAAATTAATCGCAAGGCTCTTATCGTTTACATCAGAATGTTAACGCTTTGTTGGAGATCAGTGATAATTTTCATTACTTTTCGTTCCGAAAAAAAAAATGCTGTTGACCTTCGAGCGATGAGAGACTTGACAATAGCTCGAATATTAAAAATTCAAATAAAACAAAATTCTACGAGCCGCTTCTTTCGAAACGACAATCGAACGCACGAAGAATCTCTGATCACCGGGCAGAGTGAAAATAAAAGTCAAAAGCAAATGGGCAAATATTGACGGTAAGCATATGTCAACACAAAAATCAACGACTTATGATTGGTAATTGGCGTTTTGAGTTGGCCACAAACCATCATCGGCGACGTTGAGACTCGCAAAGTTTTGAGATCGACAATGTCGCATCGCTTGCTTTGTTTTTCTTCGCTCTTAACCGGCTTTTTTTATGTTTGTTAAAAAAGTCGAGCCCAGCCAATTCACACTTAATCAAAAAATGACATTCGCTTGAATCGTCGTAAAAGACGACTACAATTGTAGGCTCATCAGCTTGAGCTTCCTGAAATAAACTCGTTTACAAGAATTCTGAGACTTGAGCGCTTGAATTTTGTTTCCAGTTTTTTGTATTTTTCTAGCATTTCACAAACTTGATATCACATGCTTTTCAGTCTTGAAAGATCGATAGAAGAAAAAAGAACATAATTAATTTAAAGCAGGAAGTTCATAACTGAACTAGGAAGTTCATGATCCGATTTGCTTAATCATCGGCTTCGTGAGCGCGAATAACGATAAGACTCTTCATCAGAGTGATGACGACGACTGCGGCGACTTCCTGAATATTTCGATCGATTGCTGTGGCTTCCGGAACGACGACGATGAGTATCTCTAGGCGATCCCATGTAAACACCAGGTGTTGGAGTGTGAGCGCGTTTTGTGATCGAGTAGTCAACGCGAATTCTTTTGCCATCCAAAGTCATTCCGTTGCATTCTGTTCGAGCTTTTGTCGCTTCATCAATCTGAGCGTAATAAATGAATCCGAATCCTCTTGAGTTTCCTGTCTTTGCGTCATGGATCACTGAGACATGCTCGACGGTTCCAAAAACAGAAAAAATTTCCAATAATTTGTCTTCTTTTGTTGACGGATGTAAACCGAAGACTCCAACGACGCGAGATTTGTAAGGATTCTCACGAGTTCCGTAATAGCGAGTACGACGATGGTAACTTGGGCTTCGATTGAAAGAACGACGACGAGATCCGGAACGACTTCGATAATCTCCATTGCGAGATCTTGAACGACGACATCGTCTTTTCGTGTTTCTGTCGCGAGATCGACTTCGTGAACGTGATGACGAGCTGATCGATGAAGTGTAGCGTCTTTTGCGATACTTGCTGGCAGATTTTCCAGGTTCTCCCATATTTTTACTCTTTTATTTACCTCTTCGAAGTTTACTCGATCACGAAACAATAAGGAATGACTTTCAAAAGCAATCGGGGGTCAAAAGGCAATCACGGCCTCGGCTGAGCGTCGAGGGTCAAGTTCAATTATTGAAAGTTCGCGCCATTTTCGGTTGGGGGAAAATTTGTTCACGTTTCGTCGTCGTCTCGAGATTCACAAGCCTCAATTAAACACGGAACAAAAAACCGTCGCGATGTTTGCGCATCTTCTTCAAACAGAAATATATTTAACTTTTTATTGTTGTGTAAGATTCATGAATGAAAATCAACGACTTGTATGTGATTGAACGTTTGTGTTGCTGATGATGATGATTTTAACAAGAAGACGACGATATACTGTGATATTTACACGCTTATGAATATTCATGAAGTTTGGGTGGCTCGATAGGCGATTTGATTCGATGATGCGTGAGATATTTCATTATTTGCTTAGACAGCGACAAATGTAAAGTGTTTTAATCGAATGACGTATTTACAAAGCTTCTACGATAAGGAAATATTTTAATCTTTATCTGATGAGTCAAGGTAATAAATCGAAGTCTTCCCATCCTACTCAAACCATCTGAGAGCTTGCGGTGCATTTTAAAAGCGAATAACTTTACGTCGCTCTTAGAGCTTCTCAATATTTCCGGAGATTTCTTCAAATCGAATGATGTTTGAGTTCGATTTCATTTCTCGGGGGGACTAACGAAAACCTAATCAGGTCAAAATTTACTGCTCCGAACGTGCGTGCATTTAACAAGAATGTTCATATTCAATGTTCCATCTCGACTTCTGTTTATTTAAGAAATTTCTAAGCAAATTCCTGATGGGGTGAATGACGGGATTGTAGACTCAACCCTGATTTGCATATCAATGCTCAGACTAATGGCCATGGTTTCTCGATATTTAAGAAAAGGAAAATTTTCTTCCCTTTTCGTCGTTTAGATCTTGATTTATTAAAGGTTCACATCAACTGGACATTTTAAGTAACATTTTGCGTAACCCAAAGAATGTCTTCGATGTGAGAGTCGGTAACCTAATAGAAATAGATTGGGTTTGCCCTGTGAATAGGAAACTAGTTTTCTTTCAATTGAAAGGAACGTCGTTGCTTTTATTTTCTTCTCGTCGGGTCTCCTGAGCGATATTAAAACGCCCAAAATGTCAAGTTTTTACTGGCATCGAGTGATAAAGGTTTTTCTCATTCACATTGAACGGAATTAACCTTTTTCTTCGTTCACACACGACGCAACCGGTTTCGAGTCAATTGACATGAATGTCGTCTCGGAGATGAATGGAAAATAAAGTTTCGGGAAATGTTCATTAATCAATAGCGAGAGCGAACAGTTGAGTTAAGTTCGGCTGTCAATGAAAATATTTTGATGGAAAGGTGCTAAGTCGAGGGAAGCGTTGCATAACAATTAGCGGAGCCCCATTCTCAATTACACAATCAACAGCGCTTCTCGAGTAGTGTACTCAATCAATTATCGTTTGTGTTTCAATGAGATTATGTCGTTAAATCGTTTAATTTGAAGAGAGACTTGAAGGCTTTTGCTGAATTCTCGAGAAAGGTTGACAACTTTTTTGTTCAATTGATGAAGATTTTAATTCAACGAAAGAACTCTTCAGTCGGCGAGTTCTTTGAAATTCCCACAATGACAAAACAAACTTCAACCAAAACGGAACTGAAACTTGTGATGTCGTAATATCTCAGACGTCGCATGTTTAAACAAAAGATGTTTCGTCTCGCGTTGTTTACTTTCGACGATAACGACAGTTGCAAACGATCACAACCGCTGAGTTGTCTGCCGACGTTGAAATCGTGACTGTGACCTCGAAAGCGAGAATTAAATTATGATTCAAGGTTCGTGTGTGTGCTCGTTCAACCCTTTTTCGATACCTTCCGTAACCAATTTCCATTGATTCGTTGTAATTATTCATCAATAACAATTTTCACATCTGTCTGAGAACTTCACACTGCATTTAAATCGCCTCATGCATATTCATTTTTATCTAAATTCCCTTTAGGTTTTTAATGCGATCGCATTAGCGCGAGCGAGAGAGAAATTAAACTTTCACATCCTCTTCGTTGCGCAAACAATAGAAAGGATTAAACTCTTCGATGGAATTCATGATCGATGCTTGCATATGTTAATGAAACGAAATGAAAACCTTCTGCCGCATGCTCGACTCATGAAAATCGTTATTAACCCTCTCTCGAGTTTGCGGATGAGTTTAATTTACGGAAATATCGTCAAATAGCAAAATTACTTTTTCAAGATCAAAGATAATGACATGAAATGGTTGAAACTGTCACTCGAACCCTTTCTCGATAAAATGAAGAAGATTGAAATCTTCTTTTAGACACGTTCACCTTTCAAGAGGATGCGTAATTGCTAATAAGAATGTTCACTAAATTCAATTTGCTAATTGTGCAAGTCTTAGATCAGATAAAATCCAACAATGGAACAACTTTCAAGGAAATCGGGTGAAGCTCGAATGTAAGATATTTTAAGAAGAAAGAGGATGAGAAATCTAAACGAAAATTTTGACCTAAAACTTAACAACATCAAAGCAGAAAATTTGCTTCTCGAGAAGTTTTCCGTCGACATCACTGACTCTCTCACCTTTAAAAGTCTGTGAACCTCAACGAGAAGAGAAAAATTGTTTCAAACCGCAAGTTAAATGAAAATTTTACAACGGGATAGCAAAACGTATTAGAACTTTAATGGAATACATGATAAGGTGAAGGCAAGAGAGAGAGAAAGGGAAAGGTTGAATTTATTTAGTTTGTTATTCTTTTTCTTTCTTTCTCTCTTGTCGGCCACCCGAAGAACTCCCCGGAGCTTAGAAAAGTATGTTTGATATTATTCTTCTCCCCACATCGTTCGCCCTCGCTTAGACCTTTCCTCAACTCGATTCGTTTTTAAATTGGAAAAATAATAATGTTTCTGTTGAGTTCCGAGAGCCGTCTCCAGTGGTTTACGTTTGGCAAGTGAAAAGAAAAGATTAAAATTTCATTTGATATATCGAAATTCCTCCCACGCAACTTGTCCATTGTGCAACTCGTCCTTTCACATGGGACTCGTAACTCTCCTCATCGCCTTGAAACACATTTTTGGAATTCTCGAAGAAATTCCATTAGCCCGAAGTCGATCCCTTATCAAAACAACAATAAATGGGAAAAGTTTGCTGCCTTTCCAAAGTGTAAAAGAGAATAAACTTCTCGAACGAGGAGGATTAGGAAAGAGCCACCCGCTTTAGGAAAAGTTTACCAATCCTGACCAATCAGAGATAACGGTCAACGATATTGATTCTCGGTCCCTTCCCAAACCCAAACAAAAAAGGGAAATGGTGAACTACAAACACATCCGCTTTGCGCACATGTTACTCGAAATCCCTTTTTCTAATCTCATGTGAGAAAGTTTGCTCTCCATCTTCCGAAGGCCAAGAATAAGTTTGCTTGTTACCTTCTACTGCCGCCTCCCAAGCCAACATTTGTGGGAAATGAAATGAAAACATTTTTCAGGTCCTTTTTCTGACAGTCTCCTTCCTTCGTTTCTCTCACTCACTCACCCGAGCATGTAGCCTTTGGTTATCCGAATTGATAAATTTTTCATAAAGCGGATCTTTGGGGTAAATGTGCTTGCCTCTGACTCTTTGCTTGTGTGCTTGGGTCGGCTGTCAGTGTAATTTAATAAACTATATAGCTAAGGGTAGACCCGGAAAACCAGAATATTATTAAAGGATATTCCATTTAGATGAATAATAAATGTTTCGCATATTAGAAAAGTTTCTTTTTCGGCCTCGAGTCGGATTCGTCCATATGCTCGCAAAAATTTGGACGAGAACGTTTAGGCTCGAATCGATTTCAAAGAAACTTTTCAACGTTTTACTGAGCGGACTCGAAAAAAGGATCAAAATTTAAATTTTCATTCAACCCACAAAAAGCAAACTTATTGAAACTAGTGATATTTATTTAAAAAAAAAATAATTATGTCATCATTTTGAAATTTCAAGACTGGGATTCGAACCCATGACCATTGGAATATCAAATCCAATTCTTTATCAATCAGCCTATCGCCTACTTCGAGAGTGTTTGGCTAAAAGTCTAATATCAATAAATTTAATTGCGGAAATAAATTTTCACTTTTCATTAATAAATATTATAAATTGACCTCGAAACTAATTTCCTTTTCTGTCAAACTATTTCATCATTTTCTATCGTTTCACTTCGACATTTACGTGAATAGAAAGCTCAGAGTCACTAATGGAACATGTGGATGTGAATAAAAGGTCTGCGAAATGGATTTTCTGCCCAAATCTCGTCCCACAAATAAATAAAGTCGCCCCTTTTAGGTAAAATGTGGTGAATCAAGCTGCTTTCTGTTTCCTCATTTCTATATTTTTCTTCAAGAAAAAGGAAAGTTCGTTGTGTGTTTGGCTTGAGACATAAATTTGAAAGTGGAGTTAGAGGAGATTGGGTACCTTTTTTATCTGAAAGGAGTGCGAATGGAGGGAAAAATAATCAGAAACACAAATAGTCCTAACCAAAGAGCATGATTCAGAATTAATGTTGTGTGGCAGTGCCGGCCATTTGTGAAGTTTCAGGAAGCAAACAATCTCGAATGTGGTTGCTCACTCTCAACGTTGTTCCTGCTTGAAGGGTTTGCTTTGGTTACAAGTAAAAACAACCAATATGATGAATGTTCCAACTTGCAATTCAAGATTTTGTGGGAGAAAGGGGTGGAAATTTCATTTCTCTCTCCGATGATTCAGCGAAAAAGAAGTTTTGCACTCAATTTCTTTTTCCCGAATCGTTTCATTGTCCGAGAAGTATGTTTATCGTAGATTTTGCAAGCAATCACCCTCCGGATACGATGCAGTAGCAGCGTGAACTCTGTGTGTGTTCAAGAGTCCCTCTCGACAACCCTTTCCTCGCAATCCAGTCGTGGAGTGGAAAATATAAATAATAAAAAACAATAAAAAACAGACATTTTTGAAATGCTCATAATTGCGAAATCTCTCAAACGAAATCTCAAAATGGGAATTTCCTCGGAGCAAGCCACTCCGCAAGCAATATTTATGCCCGGGAAAAGGGAAATGTATTGCTGCGAACATTCTTCATAGCCATAATTTAGTCTGCTAGTTTCCCATTTCTTTCCGCTTTTTTGGGAGAATTGCCATAAAAATTCAAAATTGGGGCCATTATGGTGTCTTCCATTAGCCAGCAGCCGATACAGCTCGAACATGACAGTAATGTGACTAATTTTATTACGAATATATCGCGCGCAGTTCTCTCCAATGGAGAGGCGGCATCGGGCTATAACAAAACATATGCAATAAATGTAAAAAATATAATAATAAATATCCCATCATTGGATAAATAAAAGAAAATATTTCGCATTTTGTTCTTCATCTTTTATGCTTTATGAGGTTGTGGTAAGATTGGTCATAGATTAAATGATTCTAGAATGATAGTGATGGAAGATTTCTCCACTTCCCTTCAAAAATGTTTCTCTTTCAATATTTTGATTTGATAAAAAATTTATTTGAGACAAACTTTTTGTAAGTAATCGACTTTCAACTTTATCTATGACTCGATGTCATTGTCCCATCGAAAAAGAATCGCAACATATTTTTCAAATCAGCCAATAAATTTAACAAGCTTTGAGTGTTTCTCTGGCGAGAATTTTAAATCATCTTCTCGTCCATGATTTCATCGATTGAGGAACCTGAACGCAATCAAATCAAAACGTTGTCACTTTCGCTAGAATCGAGAGCGACATAAAATATTATGCTTTCGGACTCACATCACGTAGATTGTGCTGATGCATACATAAAATGTTATTTATATTTATCACCCCTTCCCCTTTTCTCTCTCTTCGCTCATCCGTTCGATGTTTTTATTTTGTATCTCAAATCATAAAAAAAATCCTGAAAATTTATTCTAAAACCAGAAATGGAGACGTGAAGTGTCTTCAAAGTTATGAAATTGTATTAATTTCGAGATGGCATTCTGTCATGTTGTGAGAAGTTTCGATTTTTGATTGGACATCAACGCCGAACGGAATGAATTGATCGTGACATAAAGTGAAATTGCTCCTGGCACATGAATTTTTTAAGAGGACTATTAAGAAGCTCTTGCAGCGAGAAAGAACGATGGTGACGAGTGGAATTTATTCGCCAACTCAAGTGGAAGTTTTTGATGGAAGAACGGGATCGTATACCTTCGGATAGAAATTCAATAATTTACGCTTAAACTATTTTCAACGAACAAAATCTCTTGGCAAATTTTTCGTTCTTCATGGAATTTAATAAATGTTGTTAGATTTTTCCTCTCTTACGAATGACAAGAACTCATGCTCGTTACCATGGCGTGGACTCTCCGAGCTGAAACTTCTTCCACTTTTCCATTTCCATGAATATTCATGCCAGTGCGGAGTCATCGTGTATGTTGTTTTTATTAGATATCCTTTCAGGATACCATCACCATAACTTCCTTTTACGTTTTTTTTCGTCTCCACTCGACTCAACTCAACTCACCCTTCTCGTGTGTATCTTTCAGATATCGCTGACGTTATTATTGAATTTTTTCCCATTCAATTCCTCACTCCCTGACATCTCCGTCGTCCATCTCCCACCGCCGCCCACTCTCTGAGATTGGATATTTTTATTTTCTTTTTCTCTGTTCGCCGAACGAAGGTATTATAAAACATATTTCACAACGAAATGAAATAAAAATGGATTTTTCATGGTCCATCGATGTGGATAAAGACGTAACAAATTGGTATCGGTTGAGAAGTCGATGCAGAAGATTCAATTTCAATTCAATTTGCAATATGATTGAAGGAAATTGTGTGTTACAATCTAATAGCGGAGAGAGATTAAATGTTGAGAGTGCAGCTGTCGCTTAATCATTGCTAAATTAAGCAAGAGCTCCAAACGAACTCGTCAAGATTTGCATAAAAATCAAATTCCAATGCGCGACGGTAACAATAAACAGGAGAGATCACGATATGCGAATAAGTTTTTATTATGCATCTTCTATCAAGATTTTCGGTTTGAGTTCATGTGAACTGAGTGAGAGCTTCCCAACGTCAAATCCCTTTGCTTGATCCCTTCGGAAACCCCCCGACTTCGTCTTGACGGCGAACAAAAATCCGATATCGAATTTATTTCACCTCTTGATATTGGATCTGTTCACTATCCCCCCATTCATTCATTCATTCGCTCTTTCGTTCTGGAGTCGTTCGTTACATGAAGCGAAAAAGAAAAGCCAATAATACATTCCGAATGGCTCGCTGTACAAAGACTGATAGAGCATGAAAGAACCTTTGAAATAGTAACTGACAAAAAAGTATCATGGGGAATCAAAAGGAAATTGGAAAATTCGACGATGAGCGGACTGCTCGATCCATTTTTCAAAAGTAGCATTATCGTCGTCGTCGGAGGGAGGGAAAGAATTTCTTTGATTAATTGTATTGATTGACATGAAAAATCAGCCGTACCTGATATCGACGTGGCCATTGCTAACCATCCCATACCATCACCATCGTTCACTTTAAAGGAGATTGTGGGAGAATTAAATAAAATTTCTAAAATCGCTCTGATTTAATCCAACACACATAAACCTCACGTCATATACAGGAAAGTAAAAATGTACACAAAATGACAATTTCCAACCAACATGGGGGTGATGCTGTTAGTCCGCATGTATTCTTCCGTCGTCCGTTCATTTCATTGTGTGTGGGACGATTTATTTTTTTCCCTGCGATATGTACATGTGAGGATATTGGTTAAAGATGATACAGAGAAACGAGAGTTAGCCATTAACAGAGGAGTATTCGAACAATCTTTCGACTTCCCTTGAACTGCCCTGATCGTTCACTTTTCTCTTTTAAATTCCGTCTTTAAACCCTCGCAACATTCTTCAAATGACATTCACAAAAAAAAATTGAAGGATTGTCCCTTTCATATCTGTCGCATTGTAATCGAGCAAACGAGAGGAAGAGAAATTGTTTGCTTCTTGATATGGAAAATTTTCGTCGTCCGTTAGTGGAATGAGACGAACGAGGGATTTTCCAAAGGATTTGCGAAACGTTGGCAACTAGTCATAATGGTGGACATAATAATGGGAAATGTATCAGACTCTGAAGCCCCCGTAGGATAAGTGAGAGGATTCAAGAATGAAAAATGCTTTTTCCAATCGCCTTCTCCTCCTCTCGAGACATGTGCGTTGAGATAAGATGAAAATAATTTTTTATGATGAATTTCTTTTCGTGAAGATTCAGCAGAATTGTATTGAAAAGTTATTAAAGGTTTTTGCGGGGATTAGAGTGAGGAGAGAGGGTTGAAAGTTTTGGTTGAGCGTTTAGATAAAGTGAACCATCCTGCGATTCTTCTCGAACCCTTCTCTCGTCCCGGACTAATGGAAGTTTCTGTTTTTTGCAACTGGCACATTTATAATTTCCACAACTTTAACTTTCCACTACCTGCGCTCTGGATCGTATTAGCATAGTTTTGGTTGATGCTAACCCTTCTCACACAAACGCCGATCCTTTTATGAAAGAAATATTATGCAGATTGCGTTACGAGCTTTGTCTGCTGACGCTTTTAATTTCGCCTGATGTTCGATCGTTACGACAACTCTCTGATTTTCAAAGCCGCTGCAGGTAAACGCAAAATTTAATATAAAATTGAATTTGAATTAGGGGTGAGAGCCCGGGACGATGGTTCATCCTTCAGGCTGTTTCAATTTCGAGCGACACCCCAATCTGCAAACATCAGAAAGTTTCAGGATTTTGCATTTCGAGGTCGTTTTATTTGCATTTCAACCAACACAGGTTTAAGCGACGAGAATCAATTTTGATTAAATTTGAATTTCCGTTTGATGTTTCGATTGCGCAACTTTCATTAGCAAACAGCTGTTGAACTCAGTAGAGTCAGACAGACAGTCAGCTGTGACATTCGAGAGGAAAAGTGTCACGCACACATTCCATAACTAACTCTTTCCATTTCTGATGACGACGAAGATATCGAATTACGAATCAGGAAACTTTTACCTGCCGAATTGATTTACGAAAGGTGAAAGTTTCAGTGGAGAAATTAAACCAAAATCAGATAAAGTTTCAATGAGTTAGCTTTGTGATTTCTTTTATTATCAAGTATCGCTTTGAACGAAAGATTTCTGATTAAGTTAGTCCAACAAATTTCGCACAATTTCATCCTCAAACAACGAGGTTCCCATCAAATATCACTTAACAGCTCAATTTATCTAATTGCTTTGACATATCGCCAATCAAAACACGCCATCCCTCGTAACATTCTCATCAGAAGCAATTTATTTATTAACTAACCATCAAATTTTTTATGTATCAACTAATAAATTTATCGCTTGTTTCCTCAGTGATCACACAAAAAAATTTCACCCCAAAAAAAATATTGATTCTTTACACATAAAAATGCAGTCAATAAAGTCAAAGACTCTTCACAGATTTTTTTTTTTGGTAAAAATAATTTCAGGGGCAGAATTCCAACCCAAAAAATAGAAACTTCTTTGTTAAGAGGATAATCGATACGAGCACTTCACAGCTCATTGTTGACGAGGTTCAGGAAGCAACAGATTAGTTCTTTGTGAGTTCAGTTAATGATCTGTTTCAGATTTCTGTTCGCTTTTCAATCCTTTCGTAAGAAGATTTCGTGTTGCGATGACCGTAAACCTCTCGAGAATTGAAATATCCGTTCGAGGAGAAAACGCAATTTCGGATCAATTTGGATAATCCTCGAAATGGTCTCAGCAGCGAAGTCTCATTTGCACTTTGAAATGATCACGTATTTAGAGATTTGCGAATTTATGTTCAGATTTGCTTTAGTTATCGGATGGAAAATTGAAATCGTTACCTGATGCTTACTGAAAGTCTCTAAATGCGATGAAAGGGTTTGAGGAATTTCAATTTATGCTCGAGATCGGACGAGGAATGTGACGAGAAACCAAAGATTTCATCTTCGTAATTAGGGACTTAAATCACCGTTCCTGAACTGTCGTTCGTTTCCAGCTCCTTTCACTCTAAAAATTAATCCGTTTCGTTTCGGATCATGAGAAACTTTTAACCCCATCCGAGGATCTCAAGCCGATATGCTTCTTCTTCCTTAACCCTCGATGCTGCTTCCTCACATCGGAAAGGAGAGACAATGGCTAAATCCGTTAGGACGCTCGAGATGGGAAAATGAGAAACAGTTGCGCAACGGAACATCCTCAGGTAGAAAATTTTCGCTTTCTTGAGGTGAAGGTTACACGTAAGAATAAATAAATCATCTGTTGAGAAAATATTGACAATAGAAATGGGTTAGAAAGTACCAAAGGCTTCTAATTCAATTGCAATTCCTTTGTTGTAATGAATCAAAAGGAGTTTCGGTGAAATCAATAAATTGTGCAACCCTTTGACAGTTTGCATTCGCAAATTTTAAGATTTGTTCTCACGAAAAGCACTGCAAACTCTTTAAACTAAAACTTCCCGAATCTTCAAGGAAATTTTCTTTGCCTCACATCCTAGCAACACTAAATTCCCGCGATGAAGGAATAAATCTCTTCGAATGTGTTTAAGGGTTCGCTCGCATCCACTCCCCGTTTGAGTTCGTTATCTGGACGTAACCAGACGCCGCGCGAACATCAATCAGGCGCTTAATGCGGGAAGAGAAGCCCGGCGTATATCATGGCCTTAAGACACTCGCCATTCGGCTTGTGAAACAGTTGAGCTGCCGTCGGAAATCTCCAAACATGCAGAAAAAAATGAAAACAAATTACGATCCGGTGGAAAATTTATGACAAAATTGCGCAACGAGCGAGTTGTGTAGCCAGGGCCATCGCTTCGAGTCTCCTTCGTTCCTATCATTGCGAGCATGTGTAGGGACGAAAGTAAATAAACGTCGAGATGTATTCGAGCGAAAAGCAATTGATTTGATATTTACAGCGAGCGCAAATAAATTTATTTTGCTATTTTCCTTCGGAACGATGTTTTCCTTTCTTCTCTTCTTCCGATATCCTCGACACAGTTCAGCGAGCATTGGCTGGCAATTCGAGAGAAACATTGATAACGCATGGCCATGTTGTTTGCTGTTTATTAACTCGATGGCTAAATGAAATTAATCAGATTGAAGTTCGTTTTCTTCTCGAACAATTCTGTAACCCGTTCTCTCTAAAATCGTCATCGCGTGGACAAATTAACATGAACTCTTAATAAATTTGAATTAAATTCCCGCTCACCTGGTCGAGACTTCCAAATTCCACCGATCGAAACGAGTTGGCTTTTGTTTACGACGAAAGTATTAAATTACTGCATCAAGAGAGTGTCTGATGACGTTGTTCTTTCGGATGATGCAAAAGGGTTAACTTCGTTTGGTTTTCATCTCTTGCGAGCATTATTAATGGAAAAATTCATTACGAGCACAATGATGTTGTTTAAAAAACATTCGAAAGGGGAAGGGAGATGAGAACGCGAAATGATTCGACCTTTTTGCCCCCTCTCGTGAACTACGAGATTTTTTTATATGCTCAGGTAGCTCACATCACAATTGAAAATTAATTTCTAAACGTTAATGGTTCAAGCTCAGTCAACATTTCTCGGTACATCGGAATTATTCCATTCGATGCCTTTGCATTGAGTGGAACACGAGGATTTGTGGAAGTTTTAGTTTTTGAACAAAGCGATAAAGTGGCGATGTCTGATAATCTCGAGTGGATTTCAAATCAAGAGTTCTCGATTCGACTGCTCAATTCAGAGTCGATCGATGGTGTCAGATAAGGAAAGCAATGAGGACTCAATTGGAATAACCGCTGAGATCATTGACAATCACAGAGTGAGTGTTTAAAAATTAAAGTAAAAAAAGAAATACAAGAGCTAGAGTGAATTTTTATAAAAATATTATGAACAAGAAGCTAAGATCTGATTGGAAACTCTTTATGTTCTTCAATGGATACCAACACAAACTCACAGTAAAACCTTTCAACCATCGCCACATGCTCCACATAAAAATATGAAATATTCTGAACGAAAATGCTAATTTTAATTCACGTAATAAATGTTTAATGTTAGGCTTCCCATATCACTTCTGTTCTGAAATAATTCGTTCTCCACCTACTTCCTCGTTGAATTGAAATTAGGAAGAAGCTTCCATTAAATGGTCAACCTTCCCATGAAAATGTTTCATCTCATAAACATTCGAATGAACCCGAAAGAAACACAACCGACCCAAGCACAATGGCCGCAAACGTCCGCAAATAAATAAACATGAATTTCATTTTTTTCTCTTGTTCGTTTCCTTATTCCACCCACTTTCTCTCATATTTGCCCTCGTATTGTTGGAATCTCTTATGTTGTTGGGCGGCGGCCTCATGAATAAATATTTTCGTCCAAAGGATGAGATCGGAAAATATGTTTCCAAGCTCGTATGGGGAATTGTGGAATGAGGAAAATACGTTCGAGAAATGATATGGAAAATTAGATGGATGAAAAGTTCGGAGCTGCTTGGGCCGACTGACATGATAGGAATCATAAAAAATAATTTCCTCAAGCGATATCTTTCATAACAATGAAACTTTATTGGATGAATTTCTCTTCTGTTCATTTTGACTAGCCTCGGAAGAAGCTCAGGATGTTCACAAGGAAGTTCGGTCCATTTGAGTTGAGAAGAGAGTTCTCTTAAGCTCGATAAAAATCGTTGATCTGTGAAAGTTTGGAGAAAAACTTTTCCGATGTGAACGGTTTCCGTAAGCAACGAAGAAACGAGAGTCGCAACGAGAGTGAATTTGGCATAATTTCCCGTCTCACTCGCGAACATTACTAACCTACCGCAAACACCGCCGAAATGCGTTACATTTTAATATCATCCAGACAGATTTCTAATGTGTGTCTGTGAGAGCACACAAAAGCGGAGACTCAACAATATGCTTCGCGTAACCTACAAAATCTCTTGTTTATAATCAAATTTCCAACCCCGCTGTCGAAAGCGAGTGTTGTCGTCGTCGTCGCCTCCGCCAAGCCTCCATCCAACACTCTCTCTTTCTTCCCTTAAATATCAATTAAAGCCGTTTTCACTTCCTCGACAACCGTCTCGAGAAATTAAAGTTTTGCCCATGACTCGAGAGCGAAGTCTTATATGTGGAGAGCATAAAGCAAGTTATAATTATCGTGTCAGCCATTATTGAGCATTATTTCGTCCTCTCGACGGGAAACCCTTTTGGCTTATGTTCTATTTAAAGACTCGCTCGCTCTCTTTGCGAAACATATTTTATGCATGAACATTACCCTGAGACGAATAGACAAAGAATTTAGACCTGCATGAGCGCTTCAATGAATTAGCCAATTGCTACTTTAAAATTCTTCAATGAAACTTGATGTATTCAGTCTGCGACTAGTTGCATGAAAGGAACAACTAAAACTCTGCGGCAGATGGAGGAGGATTCATGTCGAGATGAAAAATGGTTCAAGCGATGTCAGTTAACGATGAAATGTATCATTCTTTATAATTCATAGGCAAACGCATCAAGTTTCCGCCCTCACAATTTTCAATTCCCCGTTTTTTTTATTCTTTCATTCAGCATCATTCGGGCCTTGTTATGTTATTCATAGAAAAGATATTTTATTCATTGATGGAAAAACTGAAAGAGTCATAAGAGAGATGCAGTTCACTGGATCGTCTTTTCTTTAACAAAACTCGGTTGCATTTGTTGATGATGAGATCATTAGCTAGAGAGCTCATTGTTTCGAATGTGTTCACTAAATTCTAAACATTTCTACTTTTCCATCATTTTATTCTCAACACGAATCGTCCAAGCTCTTCCCTCGCATCTCAAAACTAATCGATACTCATTCCCATTCAGCGAACATTCTCCGAGATGGCAACATGTGTATTTGCCATCCATTTCCATCTCTAAACCGACCAAAATGTTTATTTTTCCAGTAATGCCTTTTTATTTTCATATAATAATAAATGAATTTATTTCTAATGTAATTTTTTGTGTGTGCAAAACTCGCTTTCGAGTTCACCATTACACGACGACGATGACGACTCGTTCGTTCACCCTCATACTCTCATTTTATGTTTTTTTCCTATTCAGAAATCCCCTCGGCCCGTGTTTGGTCCTGTCGTTTAAATAGGAAAATGGAATGAGTTGAAGGCGAGGGCTGCGATATTCGACCATTTGGGATGGTGAGAGTGGGTGGAGTGAAAGAAACTTAAATTTTATGAAAATAGCCACCCTCATCGAGAATTCAGTCGTTGTTCGGATAGTTACGACGACAAAGAAGAGAAGAATTTCTTGGACCTGTGCGGAAATCTTTTATAGCGAGAACATGACTGAATCGAAGAGATTTTCTTCCCCCATCACAATCGACCGTTTGATGACCGTCAGCACAAAAAAGTTAATGGCACAGAACAAGGGAGCGAACATTAGGACATTCGAAGCAAACTTCCAATCTCGATCCGATGAATTTGCATAACTTTTTGCTTCTTGAGTGCTCGTTACAAGTTTACAAAGTTTCTCCCTTCGGTTCCTGGGGAAGCAAAAATTGACTCTTCCCTAACGAAAAAAACCGAATTTTGCTTAATTTTCTTTCGATGGCTCTGTGCAGACTCAAGACTTTCGAAAGGTTTTTGTATATTGAAGATGGAAGACTTGCAAAGTTTTTCATTTTTGTTTGGAATTGCAAGAAGTTATTCATGATAGTTTGAATTATAAGACTTGGAGGAGTTCGTTAGTGATGTCGATCGTTCTCGATGAAATATTTGATGTGACTTAGTCCTAGAATGGCCAATATTGGTTTTCCAAGAAGAATAAGATACCCGAGAGTTATTTCTGATGATGTCGTTGTTTAACGAACTATTGTGTTCATTCGAACTTTTCCTTCATCATCGGCCTCCATCTTGAGGTCATTTAAGAATTCATTCACGTGGAAGGAACATTTTCTATCTCAACAACAAGCTCAATCATGAATCGATGCATAAATTTAATGATATTCCTGAATAATAAATTTTCTCTTCCGTCAATAAAGCCAATTCACCATGGTAATCAATCTAATGGGGTTCGGCCAGAAGATTTATTTTTTCTTCTCCTTCTTCTCTTCAGCCATTAAAATTTCCATATTTGTGCTCAATAAAAGAGAAAATCTGAATGGAAAATTGGTTATTTTTCTGTCAAATCATTCGCTTGCCTCTTTGCATTAAAAGAAGAAAAAAAAATAACAACAATAACTAGAAACATATCATAAACATACAATTGGTGGTTGCGAGGCAGATGAGAAATCCTTTCTTCGATGATGAAGGATATTTCTACAACGTTACTGTAAAAATAAACAAACAGCCCAGTCGAGAAAAATGGAAGAAAAAATCCCCCAACTCTGGTCTCAACTGCAAACGATTACAAGATAGAAAAACTTTCTTTTTTCGGGAGTAAGACGATCCATTTGTTGTCTATTCGCAAACACATTTGTGGTCGCATTGTGAGATTTCCGCGAGCTCTTCATGCATAACAAAAGGAAAAAGATGGAAAATATGAGAGATCCACATTACGACTGTCAGTTTCAGATTTCTCCGACTTTTGTTGGACAGAGAATGAGTTCGGTGGGTTAACATGACATTTTACATCTCAACTAGAACGAGTGGAAGACTTTGTAACTATTTCGACTGCCAACGATGGCGGACTTGTGAATTGAGATGGAAAATCCCATTTTCGTGATTAATTTTCCTTTGCAGATCGTAACTGTCGCTTGCTCTTTCCTAATTCCGATGAGTCCGCATAAACAAATCAAATTGTTCGCCTTCAATCAATCTAAACGTTGTTTTTTGTCGTCAGCATCGTAAATCAAACTTTGATAGTTCGCTCGAGTTCCTCGAAACGCGGAACTTTTTTATTCTTCTACCTCGGGAATGGAGCGGGATAATGGATTGCAATTTAGAAATTGAAAGTGATCTGTGTCAGCGATTTGTGTACTTTAAGAGTCCCCAGCACGTTCGAGATCAACAAACGAAAATCAAATTCATCATTTTGATTTGAAGCAATAAATTTCAGCTTCATCGAGTGCGGCAAGAGATAAAACGACAAAGACCAACACGGACACTCTCGGTTTCTATTTTTTAACCTCGACAAAAACTCTTAATCCTCTCCATCTATTGACTCGGCACACATCGCACTCACTCGATCGGGATCACAAACGTAAACCTTAAAATACTTCGAAAGGTGTCAGGAAATTTATTCCCAGCAGCACCAGAAGAAGAAAAATTGAAATAAATCGAAAAAAGCTACCGCAGTGCAAACACATTTGACATCACTTTCTGATCAAACAAACAAACAAACATGCACTCATAGGTTTCTTTTAGCTATTGAATTGGAACAGCATGTGTGGGTTGAGAAAGAAAATTGATTTATCGAGTTCAAAGGATTGAAAGGGTCAATTCTTCAATTGGATTTCTTTTGAAAAGTAATTTCAAAGGAGAGCAAACTTTAAGGAGGTTTCAGTTCACGTCCATTAAGTTAAAGCGCGCGATTGTGAGCCTTGTGAACTGATGATCCTTGTAATCCTTAATCGATGAACTTAGATCGGAAATCAATCCTTTCCATCCCTCGACCAAACACACAACAAAGCCAAAATCAACTCTCCTTGTCCCTAACTCATTCTAGAACAAAGAAACATTTTGAAAATGCCAGATAATGGCTGTAAAATTGTGAAATTTTTGATTTTGCGACAGCGACAAAGGATTAAATGGATTTCGAGTCGATACTTTTCAGTCCCCGAGTATAATAAATATTTTTTCTAAAACTGCAGTTACATCACACGAAAATAAACCGTGACAAGTCGTTTTAAAGTTTCGATCACCCCAAGTTCATCCGAAGTCTCGAGGTGAAGTCCAAAAAAAAAATGAGAAAACTGTAACAAAAGCGTATTGAAGAGTGAAAAAATAAATAAATTTAAAAGTAATAAAATATAAAACATCGAAAGGGTTCAATATGAATTTATTGATTAATGTCAGTGTCATAAAAACGATACCAGCAACAGAAGAGAACTTTTTTTCATCTCGATATCGAATTCCCATGACCTGAGCAACATCTCCAAAAGGATCGAAGGGTGTTTTGTTTATTATTTTGTTGATACGAGTGAAAGTTTTAAGCAACAATCAGAATTATAAAGTTTTTAGTTTTAGGGGAAAATTTGTTGATTTAGTCACAAAATAAAACTTTTAAAATTTAAATTTCTTCAGAGTTTTAAATAATATTCCTTTTCAGTCATGACGTAACTTTTATTCGTCCCTCATTTTAAAGAAAACTCATCGGGATTTTAATAAATTTGATTCAATAAATTGTCTGTCGTTTCTCTCGTTTTATTCGCTCGAATAGTTTTTATGCAACATCAATTCTCGGCTGAAAGTGAAAAGGGTTTTGCAAGAGCAGACGTAAAATTTTAAATTGTGAGAAATTGCTGCTCATTAGAGTCGATTCGTTACTTGTGGAAAGTGTCGGAAATGAATTTAATCGGAGAGCATCAACGGCACAATCCTTTTTGCTGTTTTTCAGAATCTCGGGGTGATCATTTGAGAACATCAAAGAAATGTTTTATTCATTCAAACTGATGTCCAATTTGTTTCAATCTCTCCAAGTGACCCTCGTATGACGTGCGTCTGAAGGAGAAGAAAAGTATTGAGTTTCTACAAGACTTTTCACTTCTTTTTTTTCTTCTTAAATATCATTTGCAAATGGGTTCGACAATGTCACCCATGAGACTACTTTACTGCAGTTTGAGGGGTTCCGTCATGTGTCGTATCTCTCTCAGCCATAAAATTTCTTCTTCGTCGGCGAAGAAAAAGAGTAAAGATGGTCATTTAACGATGCGGGGCGATACAATTTTCTTAAAACTTTTCTAACAACTCTCGCTGGGACAGCGGGCGAACTTCGGACCAAAATTGAAAGTAATAAAGAGTAATGTTCAAGTTAAGCTGTACATTATGCAAAGGAGATCCATACAGCATTCGGACATTTCTGCTTCGCCCGGTTCTTTTTCCTTTCGCTTAGTTAAAGCCATTTAACCCAGTTGGAGATTCCATCCCTCGAAGTGATGAGTTCATGTTTCAAAGGAAACATCTTTCCTTTTTCTTTCTGGTCAAACAAGCAGGTTCATTTCGCTTTTGGGCGATTGGAATCTTGATAGCTGAGAGGGAAAACCTCCTCAACACATCACAAACGAAATGGTTGTCCTTTTCTCCGTTTTATGTTCGGAACGAGACTATAATCATGCATAAAAAATAACATAAAATACCATTTGGAAATTCTTGAGCGGAGTGGGAAAGGTTCTCGGTGCTTTTTATGTCTTCTGCTGCTCCTCGGTCGTGTGTGGATATTTTCTGAAACAAAAAAAAAGACAACACAAGAGTTTCAGGATATAAAAGAGCTCGTTAAAACGGTCTGCAGCGAAGTAGAAAAGGACCGAGTGGTTGTACATGTGAGTTTGTGTTGGGGTGCCCGTGAGGATGATGAAATAAACTAACCGACCAAGCCCCAGCAAAAAAAAGAGACAAAACTTTCTTACCCAAACGATGGTCTGACTGTTGCCAACGAAGAACTTAATCGGGCAAAATTGTATTAGCAAATGGATTTGAATTCGCTCCGGTTTTTTATGGGTTCCGAGAAGGCAAAACTGTCGTTCGTTCAGTCGTCTCCTCCGGGCTCTCCACTCAGATAACGTTTTTAAGAAAATTGAATATTTATGACCATCGACATGCATCGCTGTCATAAAAAGAAATTACTTCTGCTTCTTCCACTTAGTTTGCTCGACTTTCGTTCCACTTGGTGATCTCCTTGACGCATGCATCGAAGAGGACAGGCCGAGAAAACATAAAACGAAGATTAATTGAATTCTTCATGAAATCGATTTTCCCTCGTTTGTAGGGACGATGTCTCCATCCACGAATGATGGATGGGCATCTCTTGAAGATCACAAGTGGCTTCTCTATTCTCTTCGTCCTCAGGTTCTTTGTAATTTTTCCAATTGAGCGAAGGACCTTGGTCTTGGGGAAATTCTCCATTAGAAAAATGTTCTAGTTGCCCAGCACGATAGACGCTTGTGCTTTGAGAAGAGATGAGATGAAACTTATGTGAGTGAAGTTGCTCTTAGTCTGCTCTTCAAACTAACTCTTGGACAGTTTGAAAAGTAAAAAGTTTTACGTTGGAAACTCTCGACAAACACAAAGAAATAACTTTCCGTCTACCCAGTTAACAAGAAACTCATCGCTTCTCTCTAAAGCTCTACATTTGACTTCCATCGCTACAAAGTCCGAAAGCATTTGTATGGAAAAACTTTTTAGAGAAACGTCCATGGCTTCATTTAAACTTTTCCTTTCTCATCGTTCCCCAATGTGCATTCAATCAATTACTCGATTCTTCTTTCGATAAAAGTTTACTCGCTTTGCCCTTTTTCTATCTTAAAATTGGCTCGATAAATTCAATTCTGGAATAAATGCAAATTTTGGTTTTCTGATGTGGCGATGGGAATTTTTCAAGCTCAGCCTGTCGCAATTGATTAAAACTTTTAATTGATAAACGATTTGGCTATCCGAGGTTTATTTTCGTAGAGAGGCGAGAGAGAATTGGCTACGGAAATCTGATTAAGTTGCGGCTGATTTTGTGATGTGAAAATTTATTGCTTAATTAATTGAATCTTCCCGTAAATTGGAAATTAATTGACTTCATTCGATGAAGATGGAGAATTTCTTTATGAACATTCATTCATGTGTGAAAGCCGTTCAAAAATATTCTCGTTTGAGCGTGGCATATGCAACTGTTGACCCAAGCACGCAATTGTGACAATAAAATTATTAAAAATTTCTTCAAGTCCGGTTTGAGAACGGTCACCGCAATTTATTATTTCTAAAAACGGGACGAGCTCAGCTGGAAAGAACTAGAATGACGCAAGTCAATTAAAAACGTGTTTGTTTGCTAAATTCATAAGTTTTCGAATTGTTTTCTTATAAGATTTCGATTGCCGCTCAGTGACCAATCCCATATTTTTCACCCTCGAATGCTGCTTTTCGAACCTTTTTCCATTTACGAATTTTATGTGAGAACATTATGTGCCTAATGCTCTCATCCCCTTCCTTATATACGATGTTGTATGTTTGTTTACGACGACATAGAAAATAGTTTCGTCCCCGAACGAAACCTCTCGCTTTGCCTTTTTATCCCTTTTAATTTTCAATGTCTTTTCATCCTTTCCCGTTCTTTTTATGTCTAAAGGTAATTCATTGCCCGAGCGACGACATATGTGTTCGTGACTTGAATTGAAAGCGAAACTTTTGCATCGTCAGGAGAGATTTTAAAATAATTAAAATTCGGAAAATGCAAAAGACGAAACGAAATTCGATGGAAAAACATTTTTGCTTAATTAATTGTCTCGTAAGAGAAGAGAACGAAATGTTTTCCATTAGACATCGTGTTTACAATCTTGAGTCATGTCATCTTGTTTACTCAATTGAATATGCGACATAGACGAAATGTGAATTGGTGAGCGAAGGAAGAAACAAATTTTTTGAATTCTTAGTTGTGCTTGACGTAATTTATAAATTTGTTTCGTTCTCTTATTAACTTTTAAAGTAAGTTTCCTCGTCTTCTTTAGCCAATAAGGAAAAATCACTGAACTATAGTTCTTGCGAGTGGAAAGCGGAGTCTTTGCCTTTTTCAAATGAAGAAACCGATTTTTCCATACGCGTGTGTGTTTAGTCTTCTCGATTCACTTCAGTTAACTTTCCACTTTCCTGGTTTTCTTATGAAATTTTCCCTTGTTGCGAAAATACTTTCCTTTCGACCGCCTCACTGACTCGTGTCTTAAGTTACCTTGCTTTGTCTTTACTCTCGTCCTCGAACAACATTTGTTTCTTTTGATTTTCGTTCTGCCCGGAAAACTCAATCGATTAGTTCTGTCTTGTTAATCTTTTGTCATAGGAGTGAGTGAAAACGTTTTGAGATTATCTGTAAAGGAAGCAATTAAATTTATTTTTCTTCATTGCAAACGAAAAAAGTAAACAGTCTTCGTTCGGTCACCGAACTTCGGTGTCTACTTTTACGGATATTGTTTTATTCCGATCAGCAAAATTCACTAGAATGCTGTTCAAATAAGTGAATGCTGTTTTATCTTGAAGGTTTTTGTTAATACGAGCGCATTCACTTTTGTTCAATTCGCGAATCGAGATGTTCAAATATTTTTTCATTTTTGGTTGCGTTGCGCTGGCAGTTTCAAAGGTTATAATCAAAAAATTACATTTTTTTTTCATATTAATAACTCAAAGTGTTTTGATTTGAAGGATGATGATAAATTTTGTGGTTGCGGACACTTCGAGGAACATTGGGTTGACAGCAAAGGCTACATAATATCAATATTTCGAATTGTGGTACCAGACGACAGAACAATAAGAAATGAAACTGTTTTGATGGTTCCTGGAATTGGTGCCAACGCTTATGTTTTTACAATAGGAGAAGCTGAGAGCCTAGCTTGTCAAATGTTTTTAAATGGTAAACTAAAATTTGATTTTTCAGTATTTATGATTCAATTTTTTTATTAAGGCATTGACATCTGGATTCAAAATCCACGTGGATGCATTTATTCACAAAACCATACTTCTCTCTCGACGAAATCAAAACAGTTCTGGGATTATTCTTACGACGAAATGGGTAGACAATTTAATTTTTTGCTAATGAAAAATCTTTAAAAGTTTTTTTTTAAATTTTTAAGGAACTGAGGATCTTGCTTCAACAATTGATTATATTCTCAAAGTAGCTGAAATTAAGCAACTTCAATTTCTTGGTCATTCAGCAGGTTGCGTAGTCATTATCCCTTTGTTGTCAACTCTTGTTGAGTATCAGAGGAAAATAAAATCAGTCCAATTGTTAGGTAAACAGTTTTAGTTAAAATAAGTTTTTAAATTCATTTTTAAATCAATTTCAGCACCCGCCATATATATTAAACCACAAACAGATGACGAGGAGTTAGAATATTCTACATCTATTCGTTTGTATGCATTGGGAATTTATGACATTTTTGGAATCTATTCAAAATATGAGAAAGATGTGGTTTTCGAGGAAGACTCTCCATATATTAACTACACAGAGTTACGAGCATATCAAAAGAAATTCATATCAGGTAAATTTGTCTCAATTTTACCAACAAATTTCAATTTTTCTTTTAATTTACAGAAGTATCAATTAAGCAGGCGATTCATCAACTACAGTTTGCTATTCGAGAGGAATATGAGGTACGTAAGTTTAATTACATTTTCACCTGGGAAAACCAAGAGAAGTATGGATCGGATATTCCACCATTTTATGACTTAAGTCTGGTGGGCAATAAAATTGACATATGGTATAGCGAAAGCGATGTGTTTGTACCTCTGAATGGCATTGCTGCTTTACTATCTCAATTTCCGAATGCTCAAGGTCATTTGTTGAAGAACTTCACTCATTTCGACTTTTTTATTCGATCAGCTCTAAATAAAAACTTCTTCTCTCAATTGGTTAAGAAAATATTGATGTGAATACAATTATTGATGTATAAAGTTAAATGCTGAATAAATATTAATTTGTTTTACTAAAACTCTTTGACATGAATGTGATCCAAGGTTTAAGAAAATCATCATTTGTCATTGGAGTGAGTGAAAATATCTTGAGATAATCTGTGAAGGAAGAAATTAAATTTATTTTCGTCATCGCAGACTTGTTCACTAAAAGTAATCAGCTTATTCAAACGAATATTTAGATCCAAGAACTGACCGGAAATGAGTCCACTATTGACCAGCGCCAAGTGAAACTTCATTGTCTTTGACATTTGAATCCAGTAAATACTAGACCAATAAACCCAATAAAGTCCCATCCCCAGTTCAACGGATGAAAAACCCTACAGAAAGTTCGTTACGAACTGCTACCGACGCTTGTTCTTCTTCGTATCAATACAACTTACTTGAATATCGTTCATATCTCTAATTGGTGTTTCATTCATATTTTAAATTCTAACGCTTAATGAGCTCAGTCAATTTTATTCAAATCGCGAAACAAGATGTTCAAATATTTTTTCATTTTTGGTTGCTTTGCGCTAGCAGCTTCGAAGGTTAGAATCGAAATTTTTCATTTTCCATATTAATAACTCAGAAAGTGTTTTGATTTCAAGGATGATGATAAATTTTGTCATTGCGGACACTTCGAGGAACATTGGGTAGACAGCAAAGGCTACATAATATCAATATTTCGAATTGTGGTACCAGACGACAGAACGAAAAGAAATGAAACTGTTTTGATGGTTCCTGGAATGTTTTCCAACGCTTATGTTTACACAACAGGAGAAGCTGAGAGCCTTGCTTGTCAATTTTTTGCAAATGGTAAATAAAAATTAATTTTTTCATTATCTCACCTTATATTTACTTATTAAGGTATTGACATCTGGATTCAAAATGTACGTGGAACCAGTTTTTCACAAAACCATACTTCTCTCTCCACGAAATCGAAACAGTTCTGGGATTATTCTTACGACGAAATGGGTAGACAATTTAATTTCTTGCAAATGATATATTTTTCAAATTTAGTTTTAATTTCTAAGGAACTGATGATCTTGCTTCAACAATCGATTACATTCTCAAAGTAGCTGAAATTAAGCAACTTCATTTCCTTGGTCATTCAGCAGGTTGCGTAGTCATTATACCTTTGTTGACAACTCATATTGAGTATCAGAGGAAAATGAAATCAGTCCAATTGTTAGGTATTGTTAAATAATTTTTTATTGGTAATCAGTGATTGTATTCATATTTTTTAATCAATTTTAGCTCCCTCTATATACACTAGACCACCAACAGATGAAAAGGAGTTAAGATGTTCTATAATAATCCGTTTGCATGCATTGGGAATTTTTGACATTCTTGGAATGTATTCATATAAAACTGATTTGGATTTGGAGGAATCCTCTCCATATATTAACTACACAAAGTTGATAGAATATCAAAAAAAATTCATTGAAGGTAAATTGTTCCAAAATTCAACAACAAATTTTTATTTATTTTTAATTTTTCAGCCACGTCAGTGAAGCAGGCTGCTCATCAACTACAGTTAGCTGTTCAGGAAGAATTTGCGTTTCGGAAGTTTGACTACATGTTCACCTGGGAAAACCAAGAGAAGTATGGATCGGACATTCCACCAATTTATGACTTAAGTCTGGTTCGCAATAAAATTGACATTTGGTATAGCGAAAGCGATCAGAGTGTAACTCTGGATGGAATTGCTGATTTACTATCTCAATTTCCAAATGCCGAATGTCATTTGCTCAGGAACTTCACTCATCTCGACTTCCTTTATCCGTCAGTTCTTAATGAAAACTTCTTTTCACAATTGATTAAAAAAATTTTGATGTGAATAAAAAATTAAAAGCTGAATAAACATCGATTCCCACACAAAAAAAAAAATTTTATATTCGTTTAATCCAAGAGCCTAACGTTAATTTAGGAAAATATTCTTCAAACCCAGCTTGGTGACTCAAGTTGACGTTGATGTCATCAAAATTTTATTTTTGCTTTTCAAAATGTTTTAACTTAAACAAAGTTAAAAGCTGAATAAACTCTTCAAGAGACTTTAAAATGAATGTTTTTTTTATACAAAGTTTAATCAGTCGGTTGTGAAAAAACTTATAAAGAAACGCTTTGCAAGTTTGTGTGAAATAATTTTTAATGACAATATATTTTCAGTTTTCTTCTCAATTTTCTCTAAAGTTTAAAAAATATTTCTAAAGAAATTTGTATAAAATCGCCGACGGCTCCATTTTCTCGAAAAGTGACCAACCCATTTGTCCATTTTGTTCACCTACGCTCTCTGTCTATACGAAAAATCTCAGAACGAAAAATGACGGAGAAACTTCAGGCAAACGAAGAAAAATGTTTTAAAGCTTTAAAGACGTCGAAGAAGAAAAAAGAACCGCGAAGGGAAAAAAAATCGATAAAAATGTTTCGCGAGAAAAAATGAAAACAAAGACGTTGAGCTTTAAAACATAATTTAAATATTTAAAGAATACTTTTCGTGTTGGAGTAAATGGTGTTGATAGAAGCAGAGAAATTTGAATGAATGAAAAAAGTTTATTCATTTTCGCTCTCTCTCGTATTCAACACCAACAAACGCCACTCTCAGTTTTCCCCTTTCACCAATACAAAAAGAAAATTTCGGAAAATCTTTCAGTCTCTGAGAGTCAGACAGGTTTTCCCCTTTGACATCATATGCTCGCTCTCTCTTCATGTTAATCCTTACGACTGTCTATTCGACGACAGATGGCGAAATGATCGAATATTTTCTCGACTGCTGGAAATGCATTTCATTTGATTGAGTACAACAGAAAATTTTGTTTTCAACGATCATCAAAGTTATTTTCGTTTTAATTTAATTAAACTTCTTCTTGTTCAAATTTCTACAACTCTCTCCACAACCGAGCTCACATCATTAAACTCACAAGTTTTACATACAGACTCGATGATGGCGTCCGGTTTAAGAGCTTCTCTCGTCTCTATTGTTTCCATCCCGATGATGTTTATGTGGAAAAGCAATTTATAAATGAGAATGAATTTTATGTTTTGTGTTACATTATTCATTGGATGCTTTTTATGCTCGTGAAGCTCGCATTTGTTCTTCTTTGTGCTTTGAGCGAGACTCCTTCATGATAATGGACTTTCACATGCATGGAGATTAGTCATAAACCGTCTCCGCTTTACTTTATGCAATGAAATCATTCGACAACGGAGGAAAGTTGAGATTTTATATGCAAAAGATAAAAAAAATTGTTATTAAATTGACGGAAATCTTTCCTGTGCTAATTGTCGATTTGACTGCCATCATATTCACATCACGAGAAGAATTTCGATTCTGTCTGAGGGCGTGTATTAATTTCATGGATTTAAATTGAAAAATATGAATTCAACTTCAAAATTTCTAATCGCAAATGCAGGCGTTCGGGAAAATTTCCAATTTAGTCGAAAACTTCTTGTGCGGTATTTCAATTTCCTTTTCGTAGAATTATCGGGTGTTACAATGTGAACGTTCATGGAGAACGAGGAGATCGTGTGTGAGGCTTAAATTATCCCTTTTTTGATCGAAAATTAATTGGCAGTGAAAAAGGATACTCCGATGCTTATGATGGAAAGGATTTCAGTGTGATAATTTCACATGACATAAGGAAAATGTTGAACGTCTGAACGGGTTGGAAGGCAAATCCCTTTGCCGGCTAAATGATTTCATTGAGAAGAAGATCCCAGTGAGTTGGAAACTACAGGTCACTCAGAAGATTTGCTAACACACTGAAGATGTCAATGAATAAATTTCTTCAATCTGGGAAACATTTCCATAGCGAGCAGAAGAAACTTTTCTTTATCCTCCCAAAAACTCAGTCTCTCTCTTTCTCTCTCTGTCAAATGATAACTTTTAATTATTAGTTGACAGAAAAACTGCAAAATCCTCGTCCTAATCCCTTTTTAGTCACATCAAGAACGCATGATAAAAACTTAAAGGAACCCATTCAAACATGTTTCGTCCCCAAGACGAAGAACAAAAGGCACTTTTAATGTCATTATCAGCTCACACATTCGAAAGCTGTGATGAACAAATTGTTTTATTATCAGTTGACGAAATCCAACTCCGACCCAAGCACATCAGCGCGTGCTAACGAAAGTCAAGTCGTTCATGTCCGACAGAAGGTTTTTCATTTACGAAAACTGTTGTTAACAATATGGCGGAGCCGTCAGGGGATTCAGACGAAGAGGAGTGAAAGGATATTTTAGTTTTCTCGTTCGGTCCTTTTTGCCATTTTGCCTTTTGTGTATTTTCCTCATTAAATTTTATGTGTTTTTAAGGCAAAGAAATGTTTTTCCGAAAAAGGCGAGGGAGGATAGTGGCAAGTCGAAGATAGAGAACTTTTGTCGAATCCATTTCGAAGGGATTTCTAAAATGTGAAAATCCTCCAAAGCACCAATTACATTACTTGAACCGAACATTAATTCGTAACATTTGAGTATCTCTCGCTCTTGTTTCAAGCTCGTCCGAAATGAGTCTATTTCTTGAGATTGTTTTGAAATTAAATTCGTTCAACGCTTCGAGCTGGTGAAATTTATTATTGAAGACAGAGTAGACTATCTTTCATTAACAAGGTTTTCATTTGATGGATTCTCTTTAGTCATAGAGTCAAAAGCTAATCGACTTGTCATCTTCCAGCTGAAAAATAAAAACAATGAAACAAAAATTTGAAAAGAAAATGAGTTTCCTAATTGAAGCCAATGGAAAATGCATTCGTCATTCCGTCCATGATGAGAAAATGAGGGATGATGTGAAGTTCGTTTACTTACCTTAAAGCGACGGGAGGGAGAAGGCAACCTTTTCATCAAAAAAAAAAATATTATCAATGTTTGATGTTGTGACTCAAAGGACTCGACGCTCTTACATTTGAAAATACTCTTGAGCTCAATTCACAGAATCTTTGAAAGGGTTTAACATTGCATTGGATCTGAATGGCTGTTTGTCAAGTGCCACTAAAACATACGAGGACGTGGCAATTCAATGGCTGAAAGAGAAATTTTAATAATCCGCCATTGAGGTTCAGAAAGCAGTGGATTCCATGATTTTAATTAGCTGTCGCGTCATTCTTGTTAGCTCCCGAAAAAAATCCTCTAAAATCTCAACATGAAAAAGCCTGCAAAAGGCCATCAATCTCGAGACTAATTTGTTTTTCTTTCCTCTGAATGATAATTCCAGGTTGCGCAACAATTCAGCCGCCTCAGTCTCTTCGTCTCGTCTGTCTCGAGCATCAAAAGAAAACTTTCTCGCTGCTGCTTTCGTCAACACGGACAAAGTATGCAAATGAATGAGACTCGAGAGCCGACGACGGGAAAAAGGAAAAAGACAGAAAAATTTCACGAAACGGAGCGAAAAGTGTAAGTTGAAGAACTTGTTGCATCTTTCTTTTGTTTTCTCTCGACGTTTTCCCCGTCTCGGCTAAACAAGTGAAAATAAAAAAATTATTCGTGAACCCCAGCGTTTATCTCTGTCCCTTGCTTCCGCTTGACACAATGATCTCTGATATGTGTAAATCACTCTCAAATCATTTTTCAGATGAACACAAAACTGGATTTTCTCGATCAGCCCTCCAAACAAAAACTGGTTGGTCCAGTGGATGAACGAAATGTTTATTTGATGCTGCACCATCCATGAAACGAGATGCCACACGAGTCATGACTGTTTGAACTTTGATGCTCGTAAAATCATGACAAATTTGACACCATCAATCCCATCTCTCGCTTTTTTACTTCGCCCCTCAATGCAAATAAAGTTTCTCGTGTACGAATATGTTGGCATCTCATTAGCAAGATTAATTGTATCGCTCGTCGCCGCAAGATTGCGTAGGATCCAAAAAGAGATGAAGGCAAGTTAGGAAGGGTTGATGGATAGTTGGAGATTATTTTCGTCAGTGGTTGAAGTTAAATCTATTGGAGAACGATTGCTGTTAAACGATTGTAAAATGATTTAAGAATAAAGTTCATGAAATAATATTTCCAAATGTTGAGAATGAACATGCAGCATCCACTTCAAGCCAACTTACACCCACGCCCAACCATTTCGACCGATTTGAAGACGAAACTTTTGCCTCAAATGAAGCTTTCTCTCTCAAGGCCTCAATACTTTTTTAGCCATGAAAAACTAAACGAGTAAATTTAACCATCCACAGCAACTTTGTTGAAGGAACTTTGTTTCGTATTCGAAGAGCACAAGCGATGGAGAGAAAACTAACTTCCTACACTAAACCACTTTTCATTAAAATATCCCTTTTCTGGTCTTCTGCCACCCTTCCCTACACTCTCGCTCAGAAATTGGCCCTCGCTCGATCCCATCTTTTTGCCATTCTGCCAATTTATCAAGAGTTTGAGGTTTTTCTATTTGTACGCCCGGAACATTTTATTTTCTTGGGCGAAAGTCGTTGGAGGAGGATGGAGAAGTGAGATTTTTCGGAGAAGAAAAGCTCTATCTTCCAAAATGAAAACACAACTATTGGTTTCTCGGGGCGGAAGATGGGAAGAAAGAAATTATTTTGTAATGGCGAAGGTCTCTTGTGTCGGTTGAAAATCAATTCTTTTGAAAATCTCATTCACTCGCCCAAGTTTGAAGCAAAGATTTTCCAAAATATCAGTTTTCATTTTTCATCACAAAGCGTTTGAATTATTTATATTTGAGCTACTCGTTATCGTCTTTAGTACCTAAGAGAGACTTTTGAGATACACGGAAGCAGAGTCGACTGGCCTCATGGAAGTGAAGACGTTGGCAGCATTAAAAGTAGAAAAATATCTTGACTATTTATTATGGCGTAAAATGGTTCGAGAGGATTTTGAGTTTCTAAACTTTCAATTATATATTTTCGGAAAGGAGATGTGGGCGGTTTTGTTTTTAAGGATGAGATAGCAAATACCTTTCCCATGAACATTCTTCTTCTTCCTCTACTTTTAAGACTCAAGAAAGAAAAGTTTTCGAGACTTTCGAGAGTTGAAAATTGATCGTGGAGATTTCTAAAATGAAGACTAGAAGGAAAGTTCGACGTTTGACGGGTTCTCGCCTACAAATCGTCCTTCGAGTTGACAATAACTAAACTTTCCCTTCATAGTTTTCTAGATCAACTCAGTTGTGAAATCACTTCGTAGCCTCATCAATCGATTTACATTTCTAATTGGAAACTCGAGCGTGTTCGTTAACAATTTGACAACCAAAGAAGAAATTTTCTAAAGTTTTTACATTTCCATTCGAGTGGAAATTAAATTCTCACTCGCCCCTTTTAGTTTTCTTGTTGCTTTTCATCGCGAGGGCTAGCAGAGAATATTGACGACTTTCAAACTGTTTCAAAGAGTTTCCACTGAAATGGTTTAGTAAAGAGGTTCAATGTTAATTACGGAGATTACATGAGTCAATTTCTAAAATTATTTTGTGACGCAATCTTCACTTCACCCTAAGCCCATTAAAATCATCCCATTCTCTAATAAAATTTTTTCGTTGTCCTCATTGAAAATCTTTCTGAATTTCACTCAACAACCTAAAGAGGAAAAAACTATTCAATTGTTTACGAAATGAAAATTATTTATTTTTGCTTGGAAAATGTTTTTCCAGAGGCTTCTCGTCGGCAAGCGAACAAGAGCACACAAACCCCGAAAACCAAACAAGACAAACAACAAAAGAAAAGTAATTTCGAATAAACTGAAAGATGCTACAAGACGGAACATAACTTTTTATTAATGTGAACAGAATGAATTGTCCTTTTGTGAGTTTTTCTCGCCCCCGCCCCCTGTCGGAAAACTGAAAATTTTCGGAAAATGTTATCTTGAATGGAGAGAAACAAACACCCGAGCCCAAACGAGACGAAGAAACCCTTTGGAAGGAGTCTCTGGTTGAAAGGGAAAAATGAAAAAGCACATTTTTGAGTTTTACCAGCGCAGGGTTTGAAATGGAAATTTATGGGGAGAATGCGAGAGAAATACGCCGAGCATTTATTAATCCCTGGTCAACGGTTGAGGATGATGTTAAAAAAGGGTTAGTGAAATTCCATACCTACGGAGCAAGCATTCACACCCCGAGTCCCTTTCCCTTTTTCAGAAGCAGATGAAAGACGGGCCAGCTCTACTCTCACTCATATTCCATTTTGTCCATACCATTGTCGTTGGCCCGGGCATGTTCAGTAGTTGGCAGAGGAGAATTTTCATCTTCAACCTCCTCCAACACTCAGGAAAGTATCTTCGTCATCATCTACCACCACTTTCCATCTTGTTCAACCCGAACCGATAGAAAATTACTTTCCTTACTCATTCCATGCTTCCCTGGCTACTTCTTCATCAAATATTCCTTAGCCGGAGCAGCAGGGAAGACAAAAGATGAACGAGGAGTCGGGGTTGAGAGTTGAGAAGGGGTTGAAGGAAGTTTGAACATAAATATTTTTAATTTATTTCATTTCGAGTGTTTCTCTGTTCGTTGGTAGTTTCGACCACCCACACCATTTGCTCTCGTGCCGTCCATAAAAGGAACCGTTGTTGTTTGACGACAAAATGGAAGTCGAGAGATATTCGTTTAATTGCGAATTTTCTGATTATTTTTCATGAAAACTTTAGTTAATTAAATCAACAAGAGAGCGTCCAAACACTTTGGAATGTAGCCGAAGGCGTTTCTCTTCTCTCTCCACACTCAACGCGACAATGACAATCATTATTTTTCTAATTTGTTTTTAATTCGCTTCATGGTGCAATTCATAATAGAATGCCGTGTTAGAATGCCAGCAGCCAAGTGCAGCATCGACGATGAAGACGATGAGATGGAAACTTTCTCTCTCGCCCGCCATTCGCACGAGACTAAGTGAAAAACTAATGAATTGGAAAAGTTGTCGACTGAATGTTTGTCACGTACTTTTCTCGGGAGTTTCCTTGAAGCTTTTCTTTCATTGTTGTGCAATTTATAGTTTTCCAATTAAAACAGTTTTGAAGGAAAATTGACGGATTTTCAAGATTTTCACATGATCATCAGTAATTTTGAAAATGCAAAGTGTTAACGACGAAAGTGTTGTTTAATTAATAAATTAGCTGTTGTATCATCTAGAGCGTGAATAAGAAAGTCATAGTGAAAGTTGTAATGAGAAGGGTTGACGGGAAAATTTTGATTTATGGTTGAGCGAGATGTGACGACATATGACGTCAGTTTCTTGCTATTAATTATTTGAAAAGGACTTTAAGTTGATTTTCAATTTTTCGATGCCCAGCAAGTTTGAGTTTATTTTCTATTTTCCCCTTTTCAATGCTTAAGACATAAATATTTCTATTTTTTTCGTTAACTTACAGCTCCTCCCCATCGTCGAATGAAATTTTAATTAAACTATAAATATCTGTTGGATGGAGACCGAGTGGAGAAGGAAGTATAAACATTCCATTTTCAATTTCTACTTGAAAGATAAGGATTTCACTCTGCGAAAATTTCTCTTCTCGCCTTGGCTGGTAAAATAAATTTTCTCTTTTGGTTTTCCGATTTGGATTCTTTTTCGTTCACGGTCGATGTATTGTGATGTCTGATGGAGACTCTCGTTAGTTTCCAAGAGGGAACTTATCCAATTGAATCATCAGACAACACCGTTCGAAATCCAAAAACATAAACTTTGTTGTGCGGAGAGAATTCTCAAGAATGCTTTGGGCATTTATTTTTCACCCATTTCTCTGTTGAATAAATACACAATCCGTAACTCAACCATTATCGTCAGGCACCGTACACTTACAATTTCTCCAAGCGCCCCAATGGAAAAACAGTTTTCTCGCTTTTCCGAATTTCTCGGAAATTTCCATCTCGCCAAGTGAAAAATCTTCTCATAAATTTTTAATTTCTTTCCACATCGTTTTAAAGAAGATTTTGGTATGCAGTCGAGGAGATTAGGCGACAACTTCTGCCAGAAGTTTTCAATTTGCGTCTTGCAAAGAGTTTTTCTTATTGACAAATGAAACGAGAGTGAATGAAAGAGAGACACGAAACAAAGGATGATTTGTCTTAATCGGAAACAAATTAATGTAAATAGAGACACGAATCTCTTCCTGTCTTCCGACACAAAGGAAATTTTCTAATTTTCATCAACACATGGGGAAACTATTTTCTATTAAGTCAACGAAACATCCTGAGTCATGTTCTCAATTCAAAATATTGATAAACAAAATAATTCTCGAGTCTTGTCATTGTCTCGCAACCGGTTCCATTCGAATTGTTGTTAATCGCTCAAACGACAAGCCACGACGAGAAATTGTTCGCCGTAAATATTTACGGATTTTACCGCGCATTACTTTTTTTTATCAGCCCGTAATTATGTTACAAAAGCCGTCGAGTAGAATGTTGTTGATGATATAACAATAAATTAACAACGTTTCTAGGTGAACCCTTTCGTTCTGTACGAGGAAAACTTGTGGAACTGGAAACCTGTGGATGGCGAGAGATCCCCGAGGCAGTTCGTATTGAATGAATAATGCAAAGTCTTCCTTTTAGAGCATTCACTGTGAGAATTTGTCATCGCAACACTGTTCGGCCCGAAACGTGTTCTTCACGGTTTAGTTTTTCAACTTTTTTTTTTTCGATGAGGAATGACAATTCATGTTTCTCGGGAGCACTCTCGATGTAGTTTCTGGTGGAAAGGTTAAATTTACTCAAGCAACTAAGGTCACAGGCATGCCGCATGAGTCTTGAAGCAAGAGAAAGAAGAAGCTTTTAAGAAATAAAATTTGTCAACTCACTCAACGAAAGTGAAAGCGATGTTGATGGAATATCGATTTGAAAATTAGTTTGATTTATGAGTTACTTTGAGCTTCGTTGAATAGGCATGGAGATCGTAAATTGTCTGTGAATGCGAAGCGGAGATAGAAAACTCTCAGCCATTAGAAATGATTTTATGTCAGCCTACCAATGATAAATCAAAACCGACGCGTCTCTGTTCGCCATCGCAGCTGAAGACTTTTCAGTTGTTGTCGACAACGATTTCTCATTCTCTCCATCTCGTATTGTGTGTTGATATTCCCGTTGAGTCGAGAAAGAGTGAAATAAATTGAATTATTCGCCTTTTGTCACACGCCCGCCCGCAATCCGTCGACGAGCCAAAATAGTTTCGTTATGATTGATTGCATGCTGACAACAATAACCCGAGTCCTATGTGAAGGACATGACAAAAGATGATGAAATTTTCCACACACACCTAACGATCAGCACAAAAGAAAGATGAAGCGGAGGAAAACATTTCGTTTTTAATTAATTTTAAACCTCTCATGCTTCTTTAGATTTCGGGAAATGGGCCTCATTTGTTCGTCGTCTTGAGCTTCTTGATGGAGATGGCAAGCAGGAAGGATTATTGTGTGATGTGAATGATGAGAAGATGGGGCTTTTTTAATTTTTGATTTAAGACATGCTTTGCAAAAAACATAAGTTAAGGGTAAGTGAATGCTGCTTACAGGGATTTGACTTTGAAGTTACAGGGGATTAGAAAAATTGCTTCTCCTTCTGAAAACTAAATTTCATTCCGAGACTTTAAGTTTGCCGAGAGTCAGAGCCCGAGAGAACAAGTCATTAGTTAGCAACACACAAGAACTTTCCAGCATCCATCTTGCTCGCTTTCATCTGAGCCACCCACCGAAAATCTCAACCACTGTCACATACAGAGAGCGTGCAAATAATAACGGAGCATCGACCAAAAACTACTCGTGAGAGGGGAGCGACCAGAAAAACCCGAAGAACATTTATTTTCGGATACTAAATAGATCCTTTTTCCTGTTAAATGACTTCACTTGCCTTCCACCAACGACTCCCTTATCCGTTCGAGCAAGCTCAACGTGCTTCTACTGCTCTCTGTGTGTAAAGGCATTAGAGAGACCATTTCCATCGTGTGGAAAGTTAATGTTAATTAATAGTCAAGTTCTTCCTGAGTGGGAGGCGAGTGGGTAGGCGAGAGTCAGATTTTACTTAAAACTGCGTTATCAAAAGCATGACTCGATGAAAACTCATTTTGCTTTAGAAAATCATTTCATGCTGGCTTTTCCTCACTTTCCATCGAAGAAAAGCGGTTTAATGTTAGTTTTTCTTTCAGAACCGAAAACTTTTTTCTTTAGGCAAAGAGGAAAATGAATTTTTTTATGTATCTCATTAGTGAGGTTGAGTGTGAGAGAAGGTGAGTTAGGGGGTCGATGAAAAGGAAAAGTCATTTACCATACATAGTCACTCGTTCGTACACAAAAATCTCAGCTCATTTCAATTCATTCTCGACTTGGAAATCCTTAATAGCTTTGTGGGATGGAGAAGAACAGCGAACCATCGCAGTTTTAATGGTAAGACAAAAGGAGTTTAAAGCGATATTTCATAATTCTCTGCCTCGGCTTTTTATTGTTCAGACAACGTCGAGTGAACAAGAAGCACCATCATCATCTCCAATCTCATTTCCTTTTGGTTTGCTCGCTCCCTCGAATGTGAATATGTGTAAATAAAGCTCTCCGGTAGAAGGGAAATTTATATTTTTAACTGATTACCGAGCATTTAACATTTGTGCGAGTAGAAAGAACAAGACGCAGGCTTTGTGAATGTGAAATTTTGAAAGAGACTTTGGGGTTTGTGAGAAGATGTCGACGCAAATGAGTTTGAAAGTTAATTAAATTTAAAGAACTCAATATTCTTCAGTGTTACAAACATCACAAACTCTTCCCTCTCATGGCGAAAGGGACATTGTTGTTCTCTATGAAATATGTTTCGGTTTGCTGCTATCATTTGTTTGGCATTCTCCACTGCTTATGTGTTTGTTATTTTCACCCGCGAAGCACGAAAAATTCTCCTCGAGTTCCATTCCGGAACTGTGAAGGAAATTCTAATGGCGAACATTGGAATGACGATCATTTATTACGGGAAAATTATATTTCTATTCTATCGAGAGCATAGAGCAGCATAAAAGCAGACACAGAACAGAAAATATTCATAAAGGGGCTTTGTGAAAAATCATGCTGCATTTGTAGAAATTTGTGGAGTCGGAGGTCTACTCACTCTACTGCTGTTCAGTTTGTTTATTTACGAGCGCAGTTCCATTTACTTATTGTACTCATACATGCCAGGAAAGGATTAATAATCCAAGGAAATTTATATCTCTTAATAGGCGAGCGAGCGAAATTTTTCTGTGACTATGCAAATAAAGGAAAACTTCCACTCTCCGACTTTATTTCCGTTTCGTGAATCTCGCATTCACGTCTGGCTGGATTTTTTATTTTCACAGGACGGGGAGACTATTATGATGCCTCGATGGTGAAAACGTAATTATTTTATGCATCATGTGCGCGAACGTCGAGTAAACGGCTTTGAATATCATCGTCGTAATGGCTGGCGAGTTTTAATGGCACACGAAAGTGCATGTCGGAACAGCGAAGGCCTCGAGGAGTGTTTTGCTTAGTGGAGAGTCACTTTGCTTCCTCATGCGAGCGACAATTCCACAGGATTTTTCATGCGCCGCTTTGTTTAATTACTCCTGCAGCTTTAATGCTTCAACATTTCCTTTGTCTTTTCCACCCTATCGACTCAGACGTTGGGATTGAGTGGCTGACGTGAAATATTTCAGAGTGGTCGGCAAGCGACGACAATAATGCATTTCGACTGCAATGTGATTGTGCCTGTCACAGAATTGTGAAGAATTTAATTCTCAACAACTTTTGTCACTCGGCGATCTACTTTTCATCAAACAAAGACAAGAGTTGGTTTAGTTTGATGGTGGGCGGAGAGTGAAACGAAACTCGGGAAAACTCCAAAATTAATGACATCACAATGAGTTTCAAAAAGCCGTCACGAAAAATAGCTCGAGAACATTTTCAATTTTCATGAAATGGGAAACCAGAGCATGAAGGAAGCGAAGCCGTCCCAACTGCCGTTCCATTCATCATCCTTGTCTGTCATGAACGGGACAAGAGAGACAACCAAAATGAAATTGGAAACGCTCTCACTCGGACTGGTTCCGTTCGAAGCTGACGAGAAAACTCTTTCTACCTGAAGCTGTCAATTATTTTTATTTTGCGTAACGGAAGCATATGGACAGCTTCAGCTTTGCTCGTCGTCTCAGCAGTTTCCAGGTAGCGAGTAACACCCGGAAAACGTTCCACAGGACTCGACATTTTGTTTAAACTATGTACAAGATATTAAAATATCACAAAGCGGACAATGTTAGAGCTGTCGAGAGAAAAGGGTCAAACAATATTTTATGTTTGCATGAGGCGAAGAAGAAGATAAAGGGGTCGAAGGGTTTAATTATTCGTCGTCGGGACGGTCAGATACGTTTACAACCCTTTTTACGATTATGGCCATGTCGTTTGAGCGAGAACGCGTGTGCTTGCTGCAACTCAAGCTCGCACATTTCTAATTAAACTCGAAACATTTTTAATCTCAAATGTCCATCGATCTTCCATTTTAAATTTCTGCCCACTCATCAATTACACTTTTGACAACTTTTTAATTTATTTTTCATTTCTGATGACATGACAGATTGTGGAGGCCATAAGAGGACAAAGATGACGGAGAGTGTGTGAGAGCTGCAGATATAATCGCTGATAACGAGACTCATTCAATGGCTTCCATCTCGTTGTGTGTATGAAGCATTCTATTCACTCCGCTTGCCATCAACGAATAATGCATTTCGAGGAAATTTGTCGTTCACTGAAAGGTTCGAAATAAAAGGAGACAAGATGAAAAGAATCTTTGCCACGTATTCATGCGTTTAATTTCCATCCTGAAAAGAGATAGATTGAAGGTGGGAGAAGGTTTGTGATAGTCACAAGGAATTATATGATAGGCAAGGGGTTTGTATCGCGGTTCTGCAAACTCCATGAATCTCATCAATTAAATTCAATCACTCCACGCAAATAATCTTCTTTGTTTTTGCATGAGCCGCGAACTTCTCATCGCCAACAAACGTCGAGGAAATACTACGAACAAAAACTCGACGGGTTTATGAAGTAAGAAATCTTTTTGTTTCGAAGACGATGAGACAAAGAAGATGGAAATTCAATACCGTTCACCATTAAGACGGTAAATAGTTTAGTTTTTTTTCTCGTTCGATGGAAGATTTTGGCTCCATATGAGCGCAGATTTAATGAATAACAATGAGAATAATAAGAAAGATAATCGAATGGATTTTCAGTTCAAAGAATACAAGACGAGGAAAAGTTTTTCCCATTTATTTTCCCCGATGATGAATTGATGAAATCTTTATTTGATGTCGAATGAACTAAGAATGTCTTATTATCGTTCCACATTTCTTTGATTCTCCTCTTCAACGACATCATTACGAGCTAGCGAAATATAATAGTAGACAGTGTACGAGTATACGAAGAAGGAAGATGAGGAATGCGAGGCAAATTGGAACAGGAAAATTATATTAAACTAATAAACGATGTTACGAGAAATAGTAACAATGCTTGAGAATCGAGTTTCTTGTTCGACTTTTTATTTTATTTTGTTTCAGAAAGAAATTGAAAAAAATATTAAATAGTTTTATATGAAACTGTCGTCCTTTGTAAAAGATATTTTAAAAATCGAATCATTTGAAGAACTTCTTCAGAAGAAGATTCAACTGTTCATTTTACATGACATTACGATATGAGAGACAACAATTTCTAGAACTTTTTCTAGTCTTCAGAAAAAATCTTTTTTTAACTACAAAGCTAATTTATTATTCGCAACCATTCCTTTCAAAAAGTTCGCGACCTCGTTAAACTCAAAAGTCCTTGAACTCATTTCAGTTTGTTACGAATTATATTACTCAAGAGCAGCCGCCGAATCAAAGTGATTTTTGTCGCGGTGACATGAAAGAAACAAGAAGTTCGCGGTAAACATCAAACGTAAGTATTTACTTTCAAGCTAAAATATAATCAATTTGTGTCTGATGCTCATTAATGATTTATAAAAACACCCTCGTTCGTATGTTGAATTAGCCATTTTGTTCGCCCACATCCAACTCGAAAATGGACACAATAAGATCTCTGAATGTTAGTTAGTCGGACCGAAGTCCTTTCTTTGTTCGCTATGTAGAAGTTTTTCTCTCTCCACGTCAACATCAACATGCATGTTCTACATCACACATCCTCGTTCTCTTTCTCGATTTGCTCTCTGCTAGAAAATCAGAAACTGTTTCCCCTGTGCTAGAATTCGTTATGCAACCAAGAGAGTCGAGTGAGGAGAAACAAACGAGTGTGTGATGTAGTAGATTTCTCTGCTTTAACTGATATGTGTGCTTATTGGACAATTCTTATTCGATGTGCTGGAATTTCCGGTGAGATGAAAAATTTATAAGTTTTTCATTTCTCGGACTACATTGGAAAACTAAATATTTTTATTTATAATTTTTCAAAAAAATTATTCAGTTTTTGTTTAAAAATATTTTGTTTCAAAATATTTAAAGTTTTTACCTGCAATCTCACCTTATGCAAAAGGTTGTGGCTGTTTCACCTTTTGCATAACTTTCAGTTTTCACCTGAATTTACCTCAAACACTGAAACTCCTGGAAAATATTTCAAACATAATTTTAAAAGATTCGATTTCATATTTTGAAATTAAACAATTATTCTTTTATTGATTGATTCTGTCATCCATAATCATCGTTTCAAACGTACACTATCGTCTTATCTACAAATGTCCATTAAATATGCAATATTACGTCAAATTTTCATTTTTCACAACTTATCATCGAACTTTTCAAGAAATTTCAAATTGAAATTATAAGTACGTTTCTTTGTATGAGAAGAATGTTTAATTTTGTGTGGTTCAATTGATTTAAACTGAGACAATCAATGATTCTTTGATAATAAATTTACAACTTGATTTACAAAAAACTTAAAAGTTAAGTAGATTTCTTTCTTTTTTTTGTCTAATTTCAATGTCTTACGATTATTTAATTGATTTCTCATTTCTGCGTGTCACATTTACAATTAAGATATTCTACAAAAACTGTCTAAATGTGAATTTCTAGTCTAAGTCGTTAAGTAGATCGAATAATTTTATCGTCTAACTTTAAGTTTTTTTAGGAATATAATTTCATTCGAATCAAACCGAAGGTGTCTCCACATCATTAAAACAGTTATCGAGAGAAAAGTGTTTTTTGTGTGTGTTTGTGTCTTATCACTTAATTTCTAATTTTAAATATTGCAATTGGTTGTCTCTTCATCTTTCGTCCTACATCAACTTTGAAAAGTTACTCTGAACTATCTTTCGAATTGAATTTGATAAACTGGCGACGAGTTTCCATTTATTTGTGTGCAATTTCTTGATTTTTTAAAATACCCTGTTTCTTAAGTTGTCTTTGAAGTTGAGAGGCTGAGAAGCGATCAGAGAAGTTATCCTTACTCGCAATCGCTTGCCAACTCTTCAAATTTTGTTTTTGTTATTTTTGGTGAGATTTTTCATTAAGTTTTATTATTTTTCAAACTTTCATAAACTTTTAAGTAGGAATTTTGACTTTTTTTTTGTTTGTACATTTTGCTTAACTTCAAAAGAAAGTTCAGGAATTTTTTTACTTTTTTGTCTTTTTTCGTTTAAAGTGGAAATAATCGAATTTTCATTTAATACTCATCGAGTTGTCTAATCAAAATTTAAATTAACAGAATTCGTCAATTAGTTAATAAAAATCAGTCTCAAAATAAGTTTGAATGCGGTCTGATGTGTGAGAATCGAAAGATCTCTCTCGCGAAACAAGAAACAATAAAACGTAACAAAGGAAACGATGGCGACGACCACCCCTAAAGTAAAAGTTTTCTGCGACTAAAGGCAACCGAAAAAAATTATTTTCCTTTCAACGAAACGTCAACTTAAAATTGATTTTATTCAAAAACATTTTCTCATTTTCACTTAAAATTGATTTCTTATGCAATTTACAAATAGTTCGAGTTCACATTTTCTTTTTACAAATTTCCTTTGGTTTTCTATCGAATGCCTCAAAATTACAAACGTTACGTGAAAAATCTTTGAACGACGTTGAGCGAGGAAAATTCCGTTCAAGTCAAAGCTGTGAAACTTCCGGAAGCTTTTTCTGTCGAAGGAATTTTCACGACTTTCAGTTTTCTTGGAATTTTCCCAGAAGATTTTCAATTTGAGAATCAAATGGTGGAATGAGGGACTGTCTCACTGCTAAATTCGAAAACTGGACTAGCGAGTGGAAACGTGGGTTCATTAGAAAATTCGTGACATGAGTCGATTTTGCGGAATTTCGTAAGCCCACGGGGCAAAAAGTCATGCATTCTGTTCATCTTTAATGCTCTGTGATTGATTTGAATTCTCATCCATACTTCGACTAAGTCCATTTGGAGCTCCCATGCTGAGACTGCTGATTGAGCTTCCGTTGCTATTACAATTGAGATTAAGTGCAGCAGCTGAAAGATTTGCTGGATTACTTCCAGGACCTCCCAATTGAAGTCCAAGTTGTTGCATATTTGGTGGAAGTAGAAGATTATGTTGTGCTTGTTGATGCTGATGCTGAGCTGCGCTCTTTCCTTGATTAACAACGCACTTTCTCATGTGCTTCTCGAGTGTTGATGGAACGCTGAATGGCATTTCACAAAACCGACAACGATAAACATCCTTTCCCAAGCGACCGTGAGTCTTCATGTGACGTGTCAGCTTCGAGCTTTGAGCACAAGCATACGAGCAGAGCTCACATTTGTAAGGCTTCTCGCCTGTATGTGATCGTCGATGCACTGTCAAGTTCGAGCAGTTCTTGAAGACTTTTCCGCAGAACTCGCAAGTGTCGTTGCGACGTGATTCTTTCTTTGGTGGAGCTTGTAAAACATTTTGTCCAGACATTCCTGGAGGCAGTTTCGATTTAAGATTTTCAAGCAAAGCTTCGTTGCGATGGAAGTTTGTGAGATTCCACCAACTGTCACTGTTGTCCATCTTTAAACGTTTTGACGCCTCGAAAGGATTCTCAAAAGGATTAAACATTGGAACTTGTGGCATTTGCGCATTCTGATGATGTTGCATCATATTTTTTGCCATCAGCTCATCTTTCAAACGAAGTGAAGGGAATCCATTCGAAAGCTTTTCAGCGAGTCCAGGAATGGAAAGCGACGTGTTGTTATTGTCACGATCCTTGCTCGTTAATTGAAGTGCTTGCTTGTAAGCTTCTGAGTACTGAGCGATGTTCGACAAGCCAAACTTGTCCATCAACTCACCAACAAGTGAAGCTGCTGCTGCGTTTGCATGACGTGGATCCATCATGTCTTTGTTTCTGTTATTATTGTTGTTATTCTGAACGCTCGACAAGCTTAAGTCTTCAGCTTCTTCTTCATTGTCTTCATCCATGTCAGAGTTGTCATTCATTTCTTCTGCTTCGGCTTCTTCTTCATCCATGTCATCAGGTGAATCTTCATTCTCTGTTTCAACTGATCCGGAATTGCTTGCACGATCTTCCGGCGTTCGATGAAGTCTCATGTGACGACGGAGCTTCGATGCCTGAACACAAGTGAAATCACAGCTAGTGCATTTATATTGATCCTCGCCAGTGTGGGTTCGACGATGTACGATGAGATTGCTTTGGAACTTGAAGCGTTTATCGCAGAATTCGCAAGCATGATAAGTGTCGGCACATTGCGATGACTTTGGTGGTGTCGATGCTGAGCGAGGTGTTACTGTAATATTTCCATTCTCAGACATCATCTCGTTGTGCTTTTCTGGCGGTGTCAAGCTTTGAGGTCTTGAATTGTTTGTCAATGGCGTTGGAGGAAGCTGTGAAGGAGATGGACTTGCAAAGTTTGGTGAATGTTGTTTACGTGGGCTTGGAGAACTTGGAGTTGTTCCAGCGGCACTCGATCCAGGACTTGTCGTTCCAGCTAATTGACGTAATCTTTGTGAATAAAAGTCCAAGTGAGGTTCCATTGGCGGAATGGATGGAATGTTCAGCTTGTTAGATGATGGAGGACGTTCAGGTATTGAACTTTGACCAAACGAAGCTTGATTGTGATTCAATTGATTCGCGGCAGCGACAGCAGCAGCTGCGAGATTAAGACCATGATGACGGAATTGTTCAAATTGTTCCATTCGGAAGTCATGGTGAGGTCGCGAGAACAACGGGCCATGTGGAACTAATTGACTTTGAGACAATGACGGTGGAAGAGGCATTCGCAATAATCCAAAGGGATTTGCGTGCAAGTCTGGTGGGGGTAACAATGGATGATGACGCAATCCAGGAGGTGGAAGATTGTTTTGTTGCTGTTGCATCGATTGGCCGGAACCGTTTGAGGAACTTGTTGAACAATTGGAGCTGCCGCTGAGATTGTTGCTTGACGATGATGACGACGTTGACGATTTGGTTTGATTCTGTTGTTGATTCGATGATTCGACGTAGATCTTTACTCCATGTGAGTGCTGAACGTGCTGAACTAATCTCCAAGCTGAGCCATATTTGGTTTTGCATGTCGAACAGACGTAGTTGTTTGGTTCTGCAAATAGAAAAAGGAGAATCTCTGATTAGGTTTTTGTTCGTTGAAAGCTGATAAATTTTTTTAAAACGACATATCCAGCATAAATTTTTTGTTTTGTCAAAATCATAAAAAATTCTTTTGAAACTCTGCAGTTGCAGTGGAGGAGAATAAAAAAATCTGTCGGCACTGCGTTGGTCATAAAAAGCAATGCATGATGGTTTATGCTTCATATTTCTCATTGTCGATTGTCCCAGGGACGCTTTTTTAATAAAAAAAATCTCTCTTTCGAAGCATAAACAAAGCATAAACTTTTCCGCCGTTGAAACATGCGGAGCGGCGAAGGGAAAAAAAATCGAGTCGAGTATCAGTTACATGACAGCAATAAACATTGGAGAATAAATAAACACACAATTACAACCAAAACTTCCAGAGTTCTGTTGTTTAAACTCTGTCCGATCAGACATCAGCCGCAGTTTTAATTAAAAAAAAGATCCGCCAATTATAAATTCAATTTCATTTGTTGTGTCTATCGCGACATTTTTTCACACAAAGTATCGCTTGGCCAACGAAAAATTCTATCGTCGGCATCATAATTTTCACGATCGATCCCGTATTTTTAATAAATTAAAATTGATGCCGTTCACATGTTGATGTGCGTATCGATGCACCAAAACTTTTATGTGCGCTCGCATTTAAAATTAATTAATTTTGATTAAATGTGATTGCTTGCGAGTGATTAAATTGCCGGTCGGCCGAGAACTTTAAAGAGAGCGTGTAAAATGCGTCGATTGAATGATGGTAGGCCATCGCTTGATCCGACAGATCCGTCAATCAATAAAATTATTTTGATTTGTCATAACGTTTATGTAATCAAAGATGAATCGAGAGAAGGAGACGAAACGTTTGATGTTTGCTGCCCACGACAATTTCACTTTTTATTTTGGGGACTTCAAGTTGATTGTATGCAAATTTTGTATTTGATAATTTGCATGTTGCGTTGGCGATTAGGTTTTAAATCCATCGACGACCATTTTCTTGAAACGTGACTTAGTCAAACACGAACGATTGGACATTCCCACAAAAAAAAATCCAGAGAGAGAAGGTTTCTTGCAATTATGCGATGACAATCAAGTTCATCAATAAATTATAATCAAATTATGGCGAGATGGAATAAATTTGCGGCCGACAGTGACAAATTGCTGATGAATTCACCGTCGACAATCAAATTTGATTTGCAAATTTTTTTTTAAGTCGCAACGATGAAGACATTAGCGTGCGCGGGATGCGATCACGAATATTTTCTTGAGAATCATCGTTGAAGTTCAGGTGTGTTCAACCCTTTTTCGTGGCTCGTGGCCGGTTCAGATGTCACGTGCGTTCGCTTCTTCCTTTCGTCCCTTTCAAATGCATTCGCAGACGATTGTCTTATGCCATTTGCCCATCCCTTTGCGAGTGATATCATAAACATTTGCACAACCTTTTCTCAACCCATTTTTTGTTTTGTTTTGTCGCTGTGGCGAGACCCGAGATTCATTTCCAATTGTATTCATAAGCAGATAGCTCGCGCACAAGCCGTGATGGATCGTCGAGTGAGACAGCTTTGGGTTCTTTGAACGGAGATTTCTTTCACGTCTTCTTCTCCTTTCGAAATGAAGTGAGTGGAATATTCAATGTGAATGCATCGTCATAAGGGTGAAGCCGATGTTTGTTGTAATTGTAAGTACTGATGAGGGCAACAAAAGACTTGAACGTGATGCTGATCAATTTTTTTGCCACCCCGAAACGAATAAAAAACTATGGGAACGGGAATGAATAAAAAATCCTGACCCACATTATCTTGTGTCGCGAAACAATCGTGAACTTTCGATGAGCTCGATGATTTATAGTATAGAGAGAGAAAGAGATTTTAATTGACCATCATAATTCACTTCGTTCGATAGAGCAGATTCGTTGGATAATTGATTGGAAATTTACAACAATTATCTCGTCTCAGTATCCCTTCCGTTAAATCTCTCGGAAAATCGAGTGAACGAGATTTCCAATAATTAACATCCGAATCGTCTCACTCGAGAATGAAACTAAATTGCGGAATGAGTGATGCTCTCGAGTGAAAGGGAGATATTAAGGAAGCAATTTTCCATTTCCCGTCTCGACCAAAAGCCAAAAGACTTTTTCATGCACCACAAAAATTTAAATCTGACTGCGCTTTTGCTATCTCGACAGTTTTTTATGTGTCGCTGGCTCTCTTTTCCTCATTGCCACACACGGCTCAGCATCATTGTTGGCGCATAAAAATAAAATAAATATATTTTGTGGTCGTTAAAGTTTTTCAGTCGCTTCCGCTCCCGGAGAGGAAAGTCGAATTTCCCATCATAAAAATTCCTTTCAATGCAAACAAATTTTCTAATTTATAGCATCGTGGAGTCATCGTCAACCCCTTCGCCGTCTTCGTCATCTGACGCAATAGCGAGCACTGAAGACATGTTTGACGTTGAAGCCCAGCTGGTGTGTCTTAAGCCTTTCGCAATAATCCAATTTTAATGTGAACTGGCTTTGATTGACATTCGTGTGTCACTCGCACGCATTCAAAGTTTTATTTGTGGCTCAAGCCTTTCGTCTTACGCAAAAGATTTTATTCCTCGGAATGGACTTTCAAACCCCCGGGATTTCAATAATAGGAGCATCATGAAAATGAAAACGTTGCAGTCATGAACGTGAATTTCTTCATCGTAACTCTCTAGACTCGAGTCGCTGCTGTCAAGAAAACGGACTCGAGAAATTTAATATTTTCTCGCTTTGTTGCCATCAACAATTGAAACATATTTTCTTGAGTTATGTGTCGAGGGAAAATTGCGGTGTCGTTAAAGCTTGTGGAAGGAGCAACGCAGCAGGACGAACACAGAAAGAGATCTTGATGGCTTTTTATGGCCCCGAGAATAAAAGCCAAAACGAGAGTCCAACATTGAATTTTATGATTTGCGACAATTTCTTTCGTTGCTTTCTTATTTGCCCGTTTGATAAGAATCTTAACGTCTATTCCTCTCTCCCCACGATTTCCATTAAAAACGGACCGTGCAATTTACATTTTTTTATGATTTTCCGATGCGATAACAATGAAATAATCAGAAAAATACATTTCTCAAGGTTCTCGAGTTAGCAATTCTCTTCACGAATATTTAATCCGTTGCTCTGTTTGCTTCTGATTTTTCCGTCTCAACTCTCGGGATCAGCGAAATTAATCTCTGATAATTGTGCCATAAAAGAAATTGTTCACATTGATCCTGTCGAGCGAATGAAGGGTGGAGAGAGACGTTGCGTTGGCTGATATGCAAAGGCGAAGTCACATACATGATGCGATTATTATGCTCTGACGTTCTCATTCCGAATCCCACTCATAAACATCATAAAATATGTCCAGATAAAGGATTTCTTCTCCTACCCCGCCACTCGCATTGTTGATTTCATGTTTTATTTACATGCAGATTTGCTACGATGCCATTCAACAATGTTGATGATGTTTTTATGTTTGTCCCGTCAAATGGAAAAAACTTTTTCCTCTCGAACTAGCCTCGAGTGCCCGTCGAAATCATCCGCAATAGCAATAACAATAAAGCGTGGGTGCAAACAACTTTCAAGAGCTATTTAATGCTGTGTGAAAGAGGTCGATGATTTCTCCTCTTTACTTCCTTTCATTCAAGCGATGAACGACGAAGCAAAAGAACAAGAGCTCCTGTTTGAGCCCGGAAAGGGTCGATTTCTATTCATATTTTTATGGACACTTAGCATCGCACGGATACAATAACTTTTTTATTATCCTTTTTCTCACAAACAGATTCTTAAAGAAGAAGGGACTCTTCGATTGTTTGTGGGCAAGTCGAAGCAGTAAAGAGTTAATAACAATAAAAGGATGAGGTGACGAAAGAAAGAGAAGGGACAGTTTAATGTGCTTTGTTGAAGAAAATTTTCTTAAGAAGGATTTATTCGGTGACCATTTGATGGAGGTCAAAGATCTTAGATTCGGTCTAGTCACCCTCGAATTGAAGCAACCCTCGTAGTGATGGACATAAGTTGATCACTTCTTGACTCGCTTCATTATGCGCAACGCGTGACTATCGTCGCTTCCTCTACTTCAACCCTTCCTTCTTCTTTCTTCTTGTTGGCATCAAAAAGTCCCATCCGGTAATTTCCGACTATCCACACGTCTTGACACTTTCAGTTTTTCTTGGAACCTCGAAGCAGAAAGGAAAGACGAAGAAGGTAATTTATAACCTCTTTCAATTAAAGAAATCTTTTGTCTCTGCGTGTATACGTTGATGGGCTGTTTCAAAGGAAGAAGGGTCGCGATGCATCTAATTAACATAAGTACGATGAACACGAGCTAAAAGATAATGGAAATCCCTTTCTTGTTATGACACACAAAAAAATCCGTTTTTGACCCTTTCGATTCAATTCAAAGGAAGAAGAAGCTTCAGCTATTTTTTGTTGCGTTGCTGCACTCAGGCCGACAACAGCAGAACATTTCGAGTTTTTAATCAGATAAAGAAGAGCTTGTCGCATACGATGAGGGTTTTCACGAGCCGCAAACATTTTTCTCTCGCTCGTCAATCTTTCAATTGTTTTTCCCATCCCATGTGCAGCGAGAAAGGATTTTTTTGCTGCTTAGCGAGCGCGAGAGAGCCTTTCATATTATTTCTTTTTATCCCCCGATGCATCCGGTCATGCGTGATAAATGAAGTAAATTATTTTGAACTTCCCGCCTGGCATCAATCGCTTACACAATGAGAAAGAGTGAAAGGATGTAAAAATCCGTTGTGTGTGCGAGCGATTCGTTTAATTAATAAATTTCACAGGATGGATCTGCCCCGGTCCGTCATTCACTTCATTCATCGTGGTAGCTGTGCGATGTAGCAAAATTTAATTGCAATTAAAACGGTTTTTTTTTAGAAAGTAAAGCTGAGGGTTGCTTAAAAGTGAAAGGGAATCCGGAAAATATTATTTTTAATAAAAAAAAAATCGAGAAATGCCAATAATGCGAAAGGGAAGGGCCGAGAGGAAATTACAAGGTTGATCAAATCGCTTTTCCACAAGTTGCGAAATGCTGTGACAAGGTGACAAGTCGACCGTGCCCATGCTCGTTTGCTTTTTGATTAATCTTCATATGTGGACGGGGCTTGCCCAACTCAGATTCTCGCTTTCTTGTTCAACACATCGAATAAATGTAATCTGGCAAATTTGTATCAATTGTGATGCGGTTTAATGATTTTAAATCGACATCATGAGCACGTTTTCCACCGAAACGATGAGAGACTCACATATTGTCAGACGATTAGCACCCCAAGCACAGGCGGCTTTAAAGCCAATTATGGTCAGGGATGTTTCAAGTTTAAAGTGATGGCTGTAGGAGGCGACGAAGGGAGTTTATGGAAAGAGATTGCGAAACGTAATAAGTCGTCGTGTTCCGTGTGCAATAAAGAAAACGATGCAAGATATTGACAATATTTCATATTCTTCGCTCCTCGAATGCTGTTGCCAGATGATGGCGAATGTGTTTCCTCTTGTCGGGGAAAAAGAGTCTTGCAACTTTGAATTTTGTATAAAAATCTCGTCGACTGGGGACAATAAATGCTACACACTGATAGCCCCATAATCTGCACATGGTCGCTCCACTCTCTCTCTGTTCGCTTTGCCTTCGAGGACAGTGTGTGTCTTCCATCCGATGATGAACGTTTCGTTGAATACAAATGAATATGAAAAGCAGCGAGAAGACGTCGAAGCAGTGGAAAAATAAACGGCAGCAGATGGTGGCTCCATATTTATAAATTTTCATATTTGCATTTTATTGTATTACATATTTACATTGGCTCGAAGACTCACTGTGTGAGCTTCGTTCTCTGTTTTTTTCGCGTCTCTTTGTGCCATCTCTGCCCGTTATCATTTTTATTTCTTCAAAACAGAAATGGAAATTTTAAAAAACACACATGAGTTGCATCTTGGAAGGAATTGGAACGTTCTTGGTCATTCACATCCAACTACGAAACACTCGTTTGTTCACTGACGTGGAGAATGAGTCTTATGAATATTTTATCAGGCTCTGATACTGATACAGCGAGTGAATGCCAACGTTGTTGTGTCCATTCATTCTTGACAAACAAAAGCTTTGAAAGGATGAGATAATGAGCAAGGACATGGGACATTGAAACTGATTATCCCTCTCTTCATCTTCTTTCTTCTGGACATTCAACCCTATTCAGATTTAAATTTTTTGTTTCGTCAACAAACTAAAGCGCAATTAAATCTGATGAATTTTTCATCTGCTGGACATGCTTTCTATCGATTTTCTTTTTTAAGAATAAAAGTTTTAACTCACCACTATTTGTTGTGTTTGATTCTGCATCGACGACTTCAGCTCGAAGCTTTTTGAGTGGCGGTTGAGCGGTGGACATCGTGTTGAACTCATCATCGGGACATAAGCTGATATCGTTGAGACGTTCTTGTTTGATTTCGACGCTATCGCGATGCTTATTGTCTAAGTCATTCTCCTTACAGTCTAAAGATAGTGCTACACTGTCAGGTCGCTTGTCATTGTCTGTTGAGAGAAAAGTTTGATTAGATTTTAGCTCTCCAAAGAAACATCTGAGTACGAACCTTCAGATAGTCTTTTTGGTGTGCTTGTAGAACCATCTTCGAGGAGATGGCTCGACGGACTTGTTAATGGTGGCGAGTGAACGCGCGAAAGGCTCGATTTACGCGAAATCGGAGCGGATATTGACGGTCTACGTGAATTAGCTAAACTTAAAGGACGTCCATCGTCCGAATCTCTATCACCCGAAGTGCCTGAAAGTGTGCCACCATTATATGCCTCGATCAGCGACAGAATCATCTGCTTTAATTTACCTTGCGTGAAACACTGTCCGTAGTTTTCTTTATTGCATTGTAACACTTTGTGCTGAATGAATTTGACAATTTCGGCGAGGGCAAAAGTCTTTTGGCATGAGCCGCAGGTGAGGATGTCGTGAGATGTCGATTCGCCTTCTCCAGTGTCGGAGTCTGCTATAATTAAAAGAAGAGTTTGATTAGTTGAATGTTTGAAATGAAAAATATTTTTTGTGGAGAAAAGTAAGAAAGAGAAAATCATTTTTCGCTTTAATTAACTTGGCTAAAGAGTTTTGAGATTCCGACGGGGCGTAATAAATTCTCATCGCTCCCCAACATTGTCGCACGAAGCCGCTTTAATCTGACACTTTTATTGGCCTTCCATAATTCTCTCAAGTGCTCCTAACATCCTCAAGCCTCCACTGCACGAGAACAAATTGCTTTTAATTATACGGAATGTGTCGCAATTGACCGTTAAAGCGCTCGTGCGATTCCCGTGCGATGTTATTGGATTCTGGTGCAGATTAAGTTCATGCTTCGTCTGCTTGCCGTTCGAGTGGATAATAAAAATTACAATTTCTTCGCTTGGGCAATAAAAGCCACTGTCTCTCCCTCCTTGCAGTCTTCGAACTAAGCTTCATGCATATTTATAGATGAAAGAAATCTTCAAGGAATCGAAGTTTATTGGAAATGGTTGACCAGAAAAGTGGAAGAAGTTCGATTTACTCGAGTTAGTCTATTCAGCCTGCTAATTGACTGTTCACGGAGCAGCATTGGATTTGTGTAAGTTATTACTGATTTATGCAAATTACCCTCAGAATTATGGGAGGAAAAATCAATAAGATAATCTTTGAACGGTCGAGAGACGCGAAGGCAACGAGGAAAGAGAACAGGAAAACTTTTTCTTTCCTTTTTGCTCTGAAAAACGTGACCTTTTGAACGAATGTCCTCGGATGGAACACAATCACATAATAAACACGGTTAATTTGATTTTCCGATCGCTCTTCAGCCTTCCGGGACATTGATGAATTTTCGCTCGACAGTCTCGAGGGAAGAAGCGAGAGACACAAAACCTCGTCCCGTGTAATCAAGAATTATGTCACCCATTCCACGTCGTTGCCTCAAAGGAAACTTTTTGTTGACTCAAACTTCCTTTCCCTTCCGTCCTTTCCATGTATGACATCATCAAGAAGGACAGGAAACTTTCTCTCAGCTCTTATCGATGCTGAAACTATCGGGCGTAATTTGATAAATGAGAAACAATTGGGAATTTTCATTGTTCGTGCTTTTCCACAAATTCAAACATCAACAGAGTCGCCTGGTTCGTGTCTCTTGGGCTCGCTCACAGTTCGATGTTTATCGACGCTATTAGTTAGTTCGTACTACTTTCCACCCCGTCCACCGAGAACAATCATATCTTGTCTCGGATATTTCTCGATTCAGTTCAATAAATGAACCACAAAAAAATCTTTTCCTTTGTTTGCTCGCGTCCTTCCACCCCAATTGCTGCTGTTTTTCTTTTTTTTTTGTTTCAAAGGGATTATTGGTCGATAGGAAACGTTGCGTCAAGCGTTATTGAATTAATAAATTAGTCGAGGCCTTCCTTTAATCCCTTGAGCTACGGTTAAGGCAAATTTCCCTCGTCATCTCTCAACGTTTTGACCAAATGCTTGCTTGCAATCTGAGAAAGGATTAATCGCCCTCTGTCAATGTCGACTTTCCCATGACCGTTTATGATTTTTTTTCCCGCTTCGCGTTTGCTTTTTTATGAAATGCCGAAATTTTTCACATTTTCTCTCGGACCGTTCGCTCGATTCTCTTGAAAACTCGCGGTGCGTCAAAGCAAAACACGGAATTCCAAAACAACAGTTCACCCCAAACTGCAGTTTCAAGTGGCAGCGAGCAGAGGAAAAAAATGTCAAAGCACTTGAGAAACGAAGTAATTGAAAATTGTGAATTGCACAGATTAATTTTTATTTGCGCTATTCCGTGGGACATTCGACTGAATGCTTTTGTTCGACTTTGCATAAAGTTTCATGTTCAACAGCTGTTTGAGTTTCGCCGTTTTCCCTCCGCATTCAATTGATCGGCAAAGTCATTTGTAGAGTCATTAAAGTTATGAGTTGTTGACGTTCTATTCTCGCGGACTTTGCCGCGAACTAATCGAAGATTAATCACGACAATTCTCGCTAAACAACGCGCAAGCCTTCTCGTGATGTCACCGCAGGGAAGGGAAACATTTCAAAAGCAACAACTCAATAAATTCGATTTATCGCTTCAGTCGAGCTCTTAACGGCATCGAGGAAAATACAGAATTTATGACAATCTAATTGCTACTGTTGGTTTTGTATTGAGGAGAGGGCGTACAAAATAGTTTTTTCGGCCGTAAATTATTATCGATCGAGAGATGGAGATTAGCGTCGAGGAGGATAAAGCAGATGAAGGAGATTTATTCGAGCCTTAAAGAGAAAGAGCAAGAGGCGCTGTCAGTAAGGGTTGAAATGGCCTTTATTAGACTTGTTCGGCCATTCCGGTCCATGCATCTGTCGAATTGAGGCCAACTCTACTTGATTGTTTGCTCGATCGGAATAGAAATGAACGAACATCTGTTTCAACTGTCCCAGAGAATATTACTTTCGTGAATGATAAATTGAATTCTTTGCTTTTGATTATCACCAAATGAATTTAAAATCCGTTAGTTCCGAGGAAACCGAATCGAATTTGAGAGCGACGACAGATTGGTTGAAGGGATGAACGAAACGGATCGTCAATGGTCAAAATGAAACTCTCCTCCCTTCCAAGGGTTGAACGATGTTATTGACCATTGGTCAAGGCATGCGCTCGAAGGACATTCGTCCATGTGTGGAAAAGGAAAACGCCCTTTTTCCACTTCTCTCGCATCACTCACGTGCAGGACGAAAGAAAAATGAAAAGAAAATCTGTGATAACTAACGACTACCTCTACGTGTATTGATTTTTTTATCTTTTCCTTCTTCTCGGAGAAAGAGAACTTCGTCCCATGTGTGTCGACGCCAAATTCCAATCTCGAAGTAGCACTTAACATATTAATTTGTCGCAATTTTACGATTCCGATCATATTCGCGAAGGCATCAGCAGAGCTTTCGCTTTTATGGCTTTGTTTTCTGCACTCGCGAAAGCGATTTGCACATAAATTGAACGAGGCTAGAAATTGGCTTTGTTAAACGATGATGTGATGTGCGGGTGAAATGTGAGTTGGGAAATCTTCGATTCGGTGGCGAAAGGAAAAAAGCAATTTCCAATCTGTTTACGAACCAATTCCTAAAGTATCGAGTACAATTACTGTCGCGGAATGTTTTTTTTTTCGTTTCGTTACTTCGTTCTCTCTTTCAACGAAATGCGATAAGCATCAAATCAGTCGCGTAATGGAGCCACTGAAATTGATGGTAATCAGCCAAAAAGCATCAATTGCTGAGTGAGTGAGTGAGTTTTGGCTTTTACGACGACCTCTTTGGGAGAAAATTAACGGGAAAATGCTCAGAAAACAAAAAGAAAAATAAAGTTGTCGTTAATATCTTTCCATTCGAAGCGCGCTCTTTCAATTTATGTTCGGCAATTTCTGATGTAATTGGGAAATTATGTCGTTGTTTGTCATCGATATCTCGTGGGCGAAATTGCAATCCGTAAAATGTTATTTCGGTAATAACGCCTTCGCCATTTAATTACGAAGCAATTTGAATAAATTTTAGCTGAAAAACTGTTTCTGACTTTACCCCAATCACGCATTTCAATTAGGAGGTTGACAAAACTATCTCGAGAATGGGGGTTGTGATCGATAGATTGAAAGGGGATGGCAAACAATTCCATCTGTAAACGATAATAATTCATTCGATTTGTGACTTTCTCTCTCCCGATCCAATCTCATTCAGGAATAAATTTATCTGCTCGATTGAGCTACTCAGGAAGGGATCGAAGTGTATCAAATTCATGACCACAAATAAATTTGATTAGGATGTGTAAATGATCCTGTTTATTTATTTATTCATCTCTGAGTGTCGACCAGAGACGAGCGACCGGTCGTCGGTGGATAACTTCTTTTTTATGCTGAGAATTGTTTGCTTTATTCTGAGAGAGAAAATGTTTTTTATTTGTTGCTGGGAGCGACGTATTCATTTCCATTTGTACGAGTTTTTTTTTATTATTGAATCAACGGATGAAGTGGGAGAGTTATTGAAAATTGACATGTTGGGATTATTGGGTTGATTTATTCTCACAATCGGATGAAGAAGTATGTGCCGGAGCTGTTAAGTGACCGAGAGTTGTGAAAACTTTTGCAATCTTCACTAACGAATCAAACTGATTGTCCAAGTTTCGAAATTGCTCGCGGCGACAAAAAAAAGTTTTCAATTTAAACAGAACGAAACTCGGAAAATCCACAATTTGTGTTTCATCAGTCAAAGCAAACTTTCGTTCACCTTTCGTTATCAGGCGATGAGTGAGACGGTGTCGCAATGCTTGTCGTGGCGTTTTAACGTTCATTTCATGAGAAATTACGGAATTTTATTGTATTAAAGAAAAAAAAATGTTTTAATCATAATGCAAATATTTGATTTCTCCATACGAACATTTCTCTTACTTCGAAGTGAAATAAAAAAGTTTGTTTTATCAAAAAAAGTCAAGCGGACATTCATTTTCACAGTGGAAGTTCCAAGAAAGCGCGTGCAGCACTGATTTCACCTTTTTCCCTACTCATCGAGCTTATCGTTGAGTAATCAGCGCGGGCAGGAAATTCCACTGTCATAACGTGTCGCATATCAAACCGAAGTTAACCAAGCTGTTATCATTCGAGGGCGACACACAAATTATTAAGTAAACACCGAGAGAAAAATATTTTTTTGGTCGTAAAACAAACAGGAATGTTCTCGTCGAATGGAAGTGACTGCGGCGGGGATGTTTTTCACTATTTTCTTAGTTATTCATTCGAGCAATTATCCACAAGAAACGCAATATAAGAGGCATGTGTAAGTTCTGATGTCTAGAAGACAGTCGAGTCTTAATTAAAAACTGGAACAAGGTAAACAAGGTTTGACACTCGCGCAATTGTTTTATAAAACGTGTGTTTGGATTGTCGTCGCAAGTCTCATCGCATCGGTTGCTTTTCGGTTAGAAGGACAATTTGCGGTTAAAAACACTTACGATTCAATGAACTGAATCCAGCATCTTCACTCGTCGATAACATTATTTCAATCTATAAACCGCACAACTTAACACGAAAACTTAATTAAATTGATTTTCATTCACTCAGACTTCTTCGTCTTGTTCTCTTTTTGTCCACAATTAAACCACAAAACTCTCTCGTTTTCGATTCTCTAGCTTTTTCAGAGCGATGTTGATCCTTCGATCGTCCGAATTGCACTGAGCCAATGTTTCTCAATCGCTTTTTTCCTTTCGTCCCTCTAGCCCTCGCCGTAGATCGTTTGAGTGAAATAAAAAAATTACAACAAAAAAGAAATCTCTGAGTTTCATGAGGGGTGACATAAAACTATTTCGACCCTCTCCGTCTGCAACATGAGAGAACGAGAAAGATGCAAAGCGAACTGGCCAGGTAGAAATCAAGACTCGATCATCATCACGAAGGAAATTTATTTGCAGGTAGAATCTCCGCTACCCCTAGACTCGAGATCATCTCGACTATCTCTGATGCTACTTTCTTAATATAAAAAACCTTCCACGGAAAAAAGGGATGATGATGATTTTTTATGGGGTGCGTGATTATTTTTCATTATTAGAAGTTTATTTTTTTCTTTTCTCCGTTCGCAACGCATTTTGATATCCCTAAGATTTTTTTCTTTCCCTCCGTTGGTTTCTTCTTTCCACCTTTTGTTTCGATAGAATCTTCTGGTGGCATATAAAATCTTTCTCGCATCTAACGGTAGTTCCCTTTCTGTGATTTTTTTTCTCATCATCTGAGATGATTTTTAATTTTATGCGATGGTAAAAAATAGTTTTTTTGCTTCAGTCATGCATAAAAAAAATCTTTAAGCTTGAGGTGCGTAAGAGACTTGCATGAACTCAGATTTATTCATGTATGCAATTTCTGAAAGTTAACAATGAGAACTTTTTTTTTCGTTTTCGACTTGACGAGGATGCAACGAGATTCAATGTAATTAGAATTATTTATATGGAAATTGAGCCCAAGTTAAAATTAATATTTATTAAACGTGATTTTTTTGCCCACGAGATTCAAGTTTCGAGAAACGGTTTCAAGATTTTGGCGGAAAATGTGTTGCGCACTTCGTTTGATAATTCTGAGAAAAACTCTTCTTTGAAATGAGAAGCTAACTCTCGTCTAATTATCGAAGCAATTCAGAGCGTTTTCCATTGATGATAAATAATTCAATCACAGCATGAAGTTATTACAAGTTTATGATCGCTTAATCATTCAAAGTATAAACAGAAAACCTTCTTTTCCTTCTTTTCACTCGACTGCTGAAACAATGTAGAAATTTATAGCGTCTCAGGTATAATTAACAACAGTTTAGAGACGTAGCTAGATGGCACCTCGATCGCTCTAATTATTCCATTAAATGCTGAAGAAAATATCGGCAATTGTTTTGTTTAATAATAAAAAAAACTATGACAGGCAATAAAGGCAGAAAAAAGCAAACTTCAAAGACCTCCGAGACCGAAAAGGCATTTTCCATGTCGCTTTTATTGATGGTAATTTTTTATTTCGCTTCACCATCGTCGAGAATGGAATAGTTTGAACAATTTTTTATTGAGCGAAAGAGAGGTTCAAGGGACACTTTCTCATAGCAACAACGCCTACCCGATTCCACCGTCGAAGCGACTGATGGACATTTGAATTGCCAAACAAAGATCTTTTTTATGAGTTTATTGTTTATTTTCGTTTCTCATAATTGCAGGTCTCGGTAATTGGCCAAGAGGAAGAAGAAGGAGCAAACGAAAGGACAAAAGAAAGTCCGAAGATCCTTTTGGAACAATTAGCAACAAACAGTTTTATGATCTGTTTATGAAAACGTTTAGATTTGTTTTGAAACATTGTGGTTTATGTTGAATGGGAGTTGGAGTCCCACTGATTTCTTTGCTTGCTTCAGAGGCATCTTGCAATAAATTCTTTTCTTTCTGTTTCCTCCTTTGCTCTTCGTCTCTTCGTGATGAGTTTATTTGCCAAAAGCATAACTTTTACTGTTGCGTGTTATCTTTACGTAACTTTATGGGTCACAATGCTCAATGCTAAATGAGATCATCATCAGCATGTGCGACACGAACAAGCCGAAGAATCAAAGGAAATTTTCTCCGAAATTCGTCATCAATCATCTCCCGCTTTCGAGTGAACGACATGCAAAATTAAATAATCTTGCGAAACGTCTGACCATTCGTTGTGTGTATTTGGAAAATATTCGAGAGACTTGAGAGATGAAAAGGCATGGAAAGTCATTATTCTTTCCCGTTTATGCCATTCGGATGACTCTTTGTCGGCTGCTCTTCTTTCTTCTTCTACTCTCGTCGTCGCTCGACTTGACTCAGCGACTCGACGACTGTCGTCATGAAGAACTTCTTTATGCAAATCTCTCTGTTCTCTTGGCTTGACTTGGAAAATTGCACTCATTATAAATGGCTTAGCCACAGCTTTCATGCAGTTCTTCTGAGACTTTTTCCCTTCCTTCTGAGCTTGGTGGACTTTCAATGCTAAACATTCATTGATAGCAGTCAAAGGTAAGTTTCATGATTGCTGGCAGTTTGTTTTATCTTTCGAAGGAACGTTTAGGCTTTTCAAAGCAAACTCAGCTTAGTCACCCGATGAAGAAGAAATCGAATGAAAGAAAAACAATTTAAGAAGGCAGACGACACATTAAGAAGAATTTATAACTTAATTAAATGGATTCGATGTCACTAAGTAAATTTATACAATTCAAACTAAAGAGAGAGAGAGAGAATAAAGTAATCGATAAATTATAAGCGCACAGGTTTCGTTATCTATCGATCATAGCGATTAACGATTCATGCTTAAGAGATGATTCAAGCGCGCACACAAGGCAACTGGAGGAGAGAAAAAAATATTAAATCATTTTTTTTCTTCGCTTCACTCGCTTACACGACATTAAATGGCAAAACAGAAGCGCAATCAGATGCCATAACTGCATGTAATCATTCACCAAGTGAAACCGAAAAAAATACAGAAAATTTATAACAACAGCGAGAGCTGAGACGATAAATATATCGCAATTTCTTAATCTCGTAGTGCGGAAAAAAAACGACGACGACAATGTCAGATGAGAGTGCATGAAGGAGCCACGAACTGAAAAGCAAAAAAAAAACATTCATACGGCTTGCGGTCAACGCTGCAAGCACAAAAGCGAAGAGAAGAAAACTTCAAGCGCTGATCGTAATCTCTCTCTCTGCTCGGCTCTTTGCTCAAGCGAAAGATGCAGATTAAATTCAATGAAGAATAGCGTCGCGAGATGGAAACATAATTCTCAATGACCATCAAATGCCGCAAAACAACAGTGACATGGGAGGAGAAGGGCTCGCTTTGGGGTTGCCGAACCGAAGCGTGGGAGCCTGAACTGATGAAATTGCTTGATGCCATGTAATTGATGCATAAATCGTTCATAGTTAGTCGAACGTGGGTTCTGACACTTGATCTCTCTCTTGGGCAAAGAGGAAATCGATTCATTTCAATTGCCTTGTGGACAAACCAAGAAATAATGAGAAACTTGACAATTGTTTATGCAATTGCAAAACGCCGCCGCCGATCGTTTCGCTCGATATTTAATAATTTTACATGCTTCTCTCTCTCTCCCTTCGCTTCATTTTCTTCATTCTCGTAATGACAGTCGATGCGGTCAATTAGGAAACAAAATATCTCGATCTCTCTTTATGGCTGTCATGAGATTTTCCAAGCCCGATACGAAGTTTATGCAATCGCCAATATGACGCGAGCGGATTTCATGAAACGAGAAGATCTCAATGTAAGGTTGCGCCTTTAACATTCTCGATTACAAAAATTGCAAGCCAAATGCCAATGAAAATAGAATTTTAGCAAAAAACCAGTGATGTGTCTTAAGCTAGACGAGAAGCTGCTTCGTGCGCCACTGCCAAGAATCGAGCTTAGGCAATAAATAAAAGCTTTAATGTTAAAACAAACAAAAAGTAACCGTCAAACAGCTTTACTACTTCACTATCCATTAAATCTTCAAAGCTGCTGGTAATTGCTGGCGCTTTGTGGTGTTGTCTGATGCTTCAGCGCTTTCTAGAGCAAACCTTCTTATGTAAATTTATTTGCATTTTGGTGGCGGGTAATTGGGCGATCACCTCAAATGTAAAGAAATGTGAGAAGATCGATTCAACCACAATGTGAAATGATTTGAGCAATTGCAAGACTAATGTACAGAATCTCACTCGTATTAAGCCTCGTCTACCTTCTTATGCCTTTCGCTTTGGATTAAATGCTTCCTATTAGTTAATAAATCATCTAATTGTAAACGTTTATGCTGCAAAGTCGAAGCGATCTCGTTGCAGCTTTTTATTTATTTTTTGCAGCAAGAGCCTCGGAAATAGAGAAATGAAAAATATTCTCACGATATACTTTCGGGAAAGTGCCTCGTTTTCTTCTTCTTTGTTCAATTGCATCTTTCAATTAATGAATTGATTCTCCTTTGGCAATAAACATTTATGCTTCTTGCGCCAATGTTGAGTCGTCATCGATAGTCACAGTCAGTTAATGTTGCGCGACTTGAGGTGAAAGATTTACATAATAAAGAAGGGATTTGTCAGTTGTGAGAGGAGAGATGACGGAAGCTGATGAATGGAGATGACAGGCGACTGCAGAGTTTGTAGTTTGATAACTAATTAAGTAGCTAATTGAATGCTTCGCCTTATTTGGTCAATGAAGCGTCGTCATCAATGAGCTTTGCGCAATTCTTATCATTAAAATTCCGTTGCATCTTAAGTGTCTTTTGTTGCAACTCATCATAATTATTCTAGGGCAACGTGCAATAATAAAGTCTTTCGAAAGCCGCTTGCAGAAACCTTCATCTAACACGACATTTAAAGATCGCGCGAAAATCATAAAAATGCACAAAAGTGCAAGAAGGCAAAGTGTAAGAGAGACAGAGACAGGCAATTTCGATAACTTTTCTTAATTAATGAGAACTTTCTCACCAATTACTAAGCTCACGTCGTTCGTTTGCTGCTTTATTGTTACCGTCCAAACATCTTACGAAGTCGCATGCAGAGGAGATTCTTCCGAATACGGAACAAAGCATTCACATCTGGAACGAGGCTGCTTTCTTTCTCTTCTCCTCTAGCTTAATTAATTAAGACGATAGTTGGAGAGATGGCAACTAATATAACAGCGAATGGAAACAATAATAAAGATTAGCAAGCGATAATCTTCTCTCTCTTTTACGCTTTGACTTAGCGTTTGCTTCCCCCCAGTTAGTGCTTCTCATTAAACATTAAAAGAGTTCCGAATGACAAAACGCAGAAGATATTTCTATTCGCTGGGTTTCTTTATCTCGAAGATGTTTCAAGTGATTTCTTTTTTTTTCTTCGGACTTTGCTTGTTCATTCGCTTGTAAGTCGCAGCGATTACAATTTTTCCGCCTGCTTTGGTCTTGTCTTCGTAGAAATAACAAACAAACAAACAATTAGAATTAGATGGATACATGCGATGGACGGGCATGAATGAACAGCGTGCTCACTTACGCATGGAAAGATCGTCTTCTCCGCCTTTTTTGTTTTATTCTTTGCGTCGCGAGTCGCGCGGTGTGTGAAGCCAATGCGAGTGAGTTGATGTGTTTATAACCATGCGGTCATTAAATTAATTTATGATGAGAAGACACGCGATGGAGTAGCGGATAACTTTATCACCTCAATGGATGATTCTGACTTTATAGAAAATTCAAATCAGAAGTGAAGTGAATATTAATCAGATGAGCGCGCCCAAGACTTGACGTGAAGCATTCAAAACATCTCGCTAATTGAATGAGAGATTCGCGAAGGCAAGAAACGAGAGATTGTTTCACACATTGCGGTTATTGTCTCTGGTCAGGGAAACGAGCCGTCATGTGAATGCATCGAACCTGAGAAGATTTAAACTTCAATGATGATGCTCTAACGACCAAAAGAAATTTCTGTGACGATGAAACCGCAAGAATCGAAAGATATTCATGTGAATTTTCTCCCTCTCGTCTCTTAAACCATCGAAAATTGTCAACCTTTTGTCCATTGTGACTCGTCCACCTTGTGATCGTCACCGAAAAAATGTTTTCATTCAAAAGCGAAGTGAAAAGAGTTGATTCCATAAATCATCTCGGACTGAAGAATCGAGAGCATAAACGTTGAGGAATTTGTCACTGTTGAGCTCATTTTTAGTCCATTTGCTTCACAAAAGCCAAAACGACGACCATCATTAGGAGACAAACTGAACGATTTTGATAAACAAAATTCATGCCGCACAAGACTTCAAAGGCCAAAAACGTCGACGACGACGATGCTCTTGTATCGCTTTTGGCGAAAAGGAAAAAGACAGAAAATTACCATAGAATTTCTCACGGTCGATTTGTTCCAAGTTTGGCTAAAGGAATGAAACATGTGCACCATTGTGAAGGTTTCTGCTTTGGTCCGATGTTACTCATTTCCATATTCGACCGGAATGAAACAATTGATGCACTGATTTCTCATTTAAATCCATTTTCCGCCCAATTTAGATTCTGTTCATGTTCGAACAGAAAACTTTGTCTATTCGAGAGTTTCGAGATGTTAATTATTTGATAGCCGCGCATGACCTCATAATGCGCTTTCTTGTTGTAAAGCGAGCGGAAACTTCGCCAGAACTTTTTGCAATTGCAAGCAAATCATAAAAATTAAGTCATAAACCTCTTTCGACTTAATGAACACATTTCAACGACTCTTTGAATCATTGAATCGACAACAATGTCCACGCGCAAAAAGTGAGAGAGGCGTCACTGGAACCCAAGCCTTGTAAAGTTTTCATGTTTTTTATGCTCGCAACTTGAAAATAGTTTTGTTGGTTTGCATATTAAAAAAAAGTTCTTTCGTTGCCGTTGTCGAATTGCTAAAACACAATAATTTATTTCTTTATTTATTGACTTCGCGAGCACTCGCGGGAAACGTAAGGAAGGAGAAAAAACGTCGTTAATCTTTATTTTTTTGTTCGCGGAAAGCGAGAGAGAGAGAGAACGACCAACAAAGGCATTTAAAAAGCCATCGGGCGACTGATAGAGAAGTCAAGTCGGCGAGTGCATGCGCGGCTTAAACAAATTAAGGAGATTTAAATTGATTTTAAATAATAAATTTAATCTTGATTACGTTATTAACTTTATTATTGTACTTATATGCAAAATAGTTTTGTCAGACTCTGCTGATTCAATGGCTTATTTATGGCGCTTGTTTACATGTTTCTCTTCGACTCGGCCTCTGATTAGCTGCCGTTTTTGCCCATAACTTCTCCTCTTGCGGACTCGAGAAAAGTCTTTTTACCTTCTTAAGATCGATAATTAATTTGTTTCGCTGATGTTTTCAACATAAATGTCTACCATGCCACATAATCTTTTTTTTTGTGTGTGCAGAGCTTGAAAGCAATAAATTTTAATATCTCTTAGCTCTTGATGCATTTTGTGGTCGTTTCTAGCTTCGCTCGTTGATCAAGTACACTTTTTCTGCCTTTTTCAATTTAATTTTAATAAAAATTAATCTCGCCGGGTAAAGAGAGTTTCGACTTTTTTTTATGTTTTCATGTGGCATAGGATTTGATGGGCTTTTTAATAAGCGACTGACTCCACTGAATATGTTTTCTCCGTCATCGCTGTCGCATTGATTTATAGCGAGAAATTAATAGCTTGAACGTTGAGTTTTGGTGAGTACAGGAGCCTCTTGCTAAAGGGCTTTAAATACAGTCGATTTACGATGCCATTAACGTCCAATTTAAATTAATTATCTCGATCGATTTGCATAAGAAATGATTTACGGTTCTCACATAAAATATTTCACTCTACCAACTAGAAACACTTGTTTCCCGTTTCTTTGTTGTTTCAGGACGAAGAGGAGAACCTTGTGTAACATTATACGATCCAACGCCAAACAAAAACACGAACCCGAAGGATAATCTGAAGGAAACATCATTGGGCATACACGAAACTTAAATCCATTTCGACTATCAAAGAGATTTTATTGTCCAATTTGATCGCATGATGTTTGAAAACAGAGCAGGTCAAAAAATGTCTGGAGAAAGGAAAGACGAGATGACCCATAAAATTCCGTTCAGCTACGCTGTGTAGCCACATGTTGAATGCTTAAGGAGCGGATAAAGGAATGTTTACTAAAATATCCTTTTTCGTCTTCTTTGCTTTGAGATTCAACAGATTTTCTGCGTTTTATGCCCGCATCGAGTCCTTCGCAATACAATAAAATAAAATTTAATTTGTCCAAAAGGCTTTCTCGTCTTCGATCAACTTAGCGAAGCGGAGAACGATCGGATCGCATTTTGATGAGGAGAGAGATCATGGGAAAATATTGCAGGTGGAGATGAATTTATGCCAATCACTCGTCTGACCTTCTCTCCTTCTTCTTGAAATGGATTTACCGTTTTTATTGAGAACGCTTTTCTAATGAAATTAAATTTCTTTTGTAGCGAGGACTGTGAGAAAAAAAAAACTTTCTCGACGAAAAAGGGTGGACGAGTCAGGTTCGAGGGATAACAATGCGAACTACCGTAAAGTGCAATTCCCTTTCTCCTCTCTGACCATTCAAGTCCATTCAGCAAACCCAAATCCATTGTTACAAGACTTTTGCCTTCGTCGCTCAATTCGACAAAAGCAAAGACGAAAAAAAATCGTCACATAAACAAAAGTTTGTGCAAGCAGAAGCAGCAAAAAAAGAGTTATGAACTCTCATGTGAAAAAGTGAAGCCCACAAATGAAGTGGAGCTCTCCGTGGCTGTGGAAATGAAAGAAAAAAGTTTACCGTGGCACATCGCGACTCTCGGATGATTATCATCGGGTTCTCACGAACTTTTTACATAAAAATGCATTAAATTGGCTGTGCTTTCTGTAGCGAGAGCAAAAAAATAGAGAAATGGAACCCAGATGGTGAGTTGGGCGCGAGCGCGATCAATTCAATTAGAAAGTTCACTTGATGCGGATTTTCTCACTGGGGGATTTGCTCATCTGGGCTCAATTTCTACCGTTCACTGGTCCATTGTGTAACTCAACTTTTCAGTGACTCCATCTCTCTCTTTTCTCCTCCGGTGTGCATTAGAATTAAAAATTTAATTATTCAGATGCAATTTTCATCAAGTTTTTTCTTCTGCGGTTGCAAACCTATTCGTGGATGCTGTGCAGTGAGAATTGGCATAAAGATCTCAATTAATTATTTAAATTGTCTAAAACAACAATTGTTTGTTGCCATCATGCACTCAGCCACTTTGACCGTTATTTAGCAGCAGTCGGAACGAGTGGAACGGTATAATTACCTGAATGGCAAGAGAGCTCCAATTAAATGCAATTCCTGGCTTGAATCACGAAGCGAAAATTAGTGATTTGTTAATTATTCGATTAATCAAAACTTATCGACTTATTCTGCCGCCCATGCTTGTCAATAAGTGAATGAGTCACTGACGGAAATTCTTTGTTTTTTTTCCGAGGAAACTTTATTTGTCGCTAAGCGAATCGACGACATCTAATTTCATATCAAATCGAGAGAGTGTAACTTGATAAATGAAGACGACATGAAAACTTTTTCATATTGAAACAATTGTTTTCTCATCTTGGATTTGACTCGTTGCTTATCAGTTTGTTGTCCACACACACGACAAACGATTAATCATCAACGATGACGTTGGAGATAAAAAGCCAGACGCTTTATTCTTCTTTTCGCCTCGCAACTCTCGGCCACCATCGCGCGAACATTTAATTCAGAAAACATGAGATTCGAGCTGTGTGTCACACACAAAATGAAGTCGAATTGACTCTTGTTTTGGCAATGGAATAAAAAATTCAACTTTTTGTAAATGCGAATCAGCGAGCGCGACGTGAGATTTCGGCCTTTTATGGCAATGTCGGATTTCGGCCAATGATTTTCATTTCGGGGGATTGTGTTTGGGCACTCGAAGTCACAACTTGCGTGTGTGTTTAATGAATTACTTTACGCGATTCAATTATGAATGCTTAATGCCCGCCGCGCGAAAATAGCCTTGAAGCCCCGTCGTCGTCGTTTTACTCATTCGACAACAATTCGTAAGTCCATGTATTGCAAAGGAAGGTGTGACTCTTGATTCATACGAGTTTAAATTATAGAGAGTCGAGAGGCGAATTCATTTTTCGTTTCGTCGAATTAATTCATTTGCATAAACAAACTGAGTACGAAGATCGTAGGCAAGCAATGGAGATGTGAGCTTCATTATGCGTCTGCGGGGCAAATATCGAGAAGAGAATCGACTGAAGTTGATCACGATTCTCAGCGCCGCGTTGTGATTAAGCTAATAATTTAATTAGCCGCGCTGATCCATCACTCAAAGCGTCGACTTTGATGCTTTAATTGGAAAGGAATGATTTCATTTCGTGCTGCCAACACTTTAACAAGTCTTTGACATCATTTTTTTCCAACCGTCAAGCTTGTTGAACATCCGCGCGTCGATAATTTGAGGTAATTTGCTTCAATCAATGCATTCGATGAATCAACAGAGAAATATCGTGCAATTTTGAAACAGCAGCGCACTCTGCCTTGTGATGGCGAACGAGAGCATCGCAAAACGTTGAGAGGAGAAGTTTTCCTTCTTGTAAATCAACTCAGGGAAAAGGAGAGGAAATCTCTGCTTTGAGTTTGTGTTGGTGCTGATCGTTATATAAAGAATAAATCTTCCAACACTCCCATCGACCATTGTACATTAAGCAAATAAAAAAATGTTTATTAAGGCAAAAGGACGGGCAAGGTTCGAAGGAAAATAAAAAATACACAAACTCACTCCACCAAGATTTGTGGAGTTTTAAAATCAGCTGAAAATTGTTTTTTCCTCGACACTGAAGAGTCGAGAAGCGTGGAGAAAACTTTTTCCGTCTTGAAATACAATATTTCGCTGTTATGTTCGGTCGCGACGTTAAATTGCGAAAATTAGTTGATGATAAGAGCTGATAATGACTCGTGAATTGCGTCGAGGTGAATTCCCGTGAGAGTAACTCAACGACGCCGTGTCGCGTGCTATTAAAACTTCATCCACTCACTTTCTGTGTTTCCGGTTAGTTCGCGACTCACACAAAATCCTTCGTAAATTCCGAAAGATCCCCGAAAAATTAATTTCGCCAATGTGAGTATCGCACACGTTTCCAAATAGCGCGAGGTATAAATTTCAGCTTTGACGACACAGTAACCCCTTCTGCCGTTCGTTCTCAGGTAGGATGCTGGTCGGTTTCTTCTTTCTTTCAAGGGTTGAGTTGGTAAATCTCAACGTGCGAGAAGGAATTGATGTCAAGAATGATTTTCTTAGCCTTGCAATCTCTTCAATTATGGAAAAACAATAATTCTTTTCTCATCGATTGTCAACCAAAGCTTCGGATTGACAAAGCGGTAATAAAGAATTGAATTTATTTTTAACGGTAGAATATCAGAAATGAACTTAATGAAGCATAAAACACAACAAAGAGGCTATTTGGGTTTGTTTGTTTTACTTGAATTTTATTTGAAGTCGCGAGTCGCTTGAAGATATTCTGAGTTGTAATAAAAGTCCATTCGGATATCATTTATGCTTCTCTCCGCTTCTCTGCCGATTGAGTGACTTCCAAGCATAACAAGTAAACTTATAATTAGAGCAGAAAGAAGATATTTTCCGCATTGATTTCTTCTCTTCGATTCTCCTTCTTATTATTTAATTTAAATTCCAATATTCAACTTCTTTTTTAACTGTTACATTGTCAACTTATTTTCTTCTTGTTTTTTGGGTTGGAGCTTTACTTGCATCTCGCGGGAGAGGGCAGCTCGAACGGGAAAGAAGAGTTGACTTCCGTTCCATTCGATTGCACTTCTAGAGATGTTCAAGTTGCATCAACAATAATTTTACATAAGATCGAGCATCCTCTCAGTGCTCGGGCCGAGAGCTACAATGCCGTCTTAAGCATTGTTTCGGCTCAGAAGGAACGTTTATTCCAATAAATCAAGCATTAAGAAATCTGAATGAATGAGTTCGTTGTTTGTTTCACTCTCGACTGGCCGCTGCTTTGTGCATTTCGACCACACGACACGAAACAAATTTTCTTCATGTTTAACTTTTTCTTCTTCCTCGTATCGCGTTTAATGCGTCGAAGGGACAGAACAGGCCAACCTTTGACATCGTGAATCGTTTTCTTAACCGAGCGAGCTCCTTAGGTTTTATTTTCTCTCTCTTGCTTCCCATTAGATTTAACGATTACAACATGTTCAACTCGCTAAAAGGGTTCAAAGTTCCACTAATAATTCCGAATATCGTTTCATGAGCAAATAAAAGTTGTTCAACTTAGGACATTGTCTTTGCTTTTCGTTGATTTTATTGTTATTTTACAGCATGACATTAATAATTGTTTGCCATGCAATTGTCCCCGAAACAACGTTTTATTTGTTTGTTGGTGGTAGGGGCGCTTCGAGACCTCACTGTGTCCCCCGCTAGCGACCTCCAACAGAATAAAAGTTTAAAAGTCATGTTTTGGGGCTCTTCTTGCTTCGCCAGTACAACTCAGCGCGACATTCTGCAACTAGTTTGCATAAAAAAATGTTTAACATAAGAATCGAGCTGTTCTCTATTGAAGATTTCTGTTAAGTCCTCAAGATCGTTTTATTTTATCGTGCAAAGATGATCTCGAATATCAGCAAGAGACGATGACCCTCTTCAAGCATAAGTCAAACTTTACTTTATTCGCTCATAAAAAAACTTCATTTGACGATCGTGTCGTGGCTAATCTCTCATCGATTCATAAAAAAGTTTAGTTTGCAGAATTTTTCGTAAGATAAACTACCGAAAGTCAATTTAAGTCCACCACTGAAATAGGAAAAGTTCCGCTAAACGCCAATAAAAGATAAAACTTTTCCCATCCTGTTACCCGATATGAATGATGTTTCAGTCTTTATGCCTGCGGGCCCGTTCGCCTCGTCAAATATTGAATAAATTTCCACCACTGAAAATATTTCTTCCGACTGACTTCGACCATAAGACAAAAGAAAAATGTGTTCCTTCGTTATTTTGCGGAGAGAAAACTTTCCCAATTCGGAAGCACATAAAACATCAGTTTTTTTACGGGGCACAGAAAGTTTGATCGATTCCCGACGAGAAACGGCTGCCCCGCTTTTGTTTCTTCTGTAAGACAACGCAGGCCAACACCAGCGAATACGAAAATTCATAAATCAGCATAACTTTGCTATCGAACAGTGAGTGTATGCAACTTTTATGACCAGCGGAGGTGAGTTCTGACGATATCACACGATGGGCATGGAAATCGTTTCGATATTGATTAAATAAGCGCGACGTCAAACCGCCCAACCGAGTCACATCGAGTTTTCCTATTTTTTGATATTTGGAATTTGCTTTTTTGTCTCTCGCGCGCTTATCAACAACACTAAAACTAGAAATAAAAGTATTGATTTATTTTTACTCGCTGTTTTCTGTACTTTGATATTAAAATGCAATTGGCTGTGATGTGTTCATTCTTATCTCGAACACGAACGACAAAAAAAAAGCGCTACGCCAGACCACATTAAACGACGGGCACATTTTTTTTTCATTTCGCCTGAGTCACACTTGAAACTAGAACAGGTGATAAAAATTTAAATTTTTTTATTTCCACAATGCGACAATCGACATGTCTGAGGAAAGTTTTTTTTCCTCTTTTCATTGAAAGTTGAAGGAACTCAGGGCGAAGAAGATTTATCTTGAAGCTCGAGAGATCTTTCAAGTCTCGACTTAAGACACAGTCAAATAAAGCTGAAAACGCGGCTCGTACGAATTGTTTACCTTTCAGTCATCATTTTGATGGTGGTGAAGAAATAAAAACGGCTGTTCTTATCAATTGTTTGCCTCCATGTAGACAACAAAATAAAATATAAACTGAACTCATTGTGTGCGTTGAAAAGTGTTTTAATTTTTTTTTCTCTCTCCTTATCAAAGGTGCGGGTGAACCTTAAATGGTGGACAAACGAAGTGGAAATACTTTTGGAATGGTCGAGTCATGTTACGAAATGCTATCACGAGGCTTATCAGAAAGGAAAGAGTCTAATCACTAAGCAAATAACACGCCGCGATTTAGCAGGCAACGCGACTTAATTATCAAAGTTCTCCACGTACGATTCAATGAGTCGTAGCCGTTTTTTTTATCGTTGATTGCTTTTGAGAATGCTCATCGGACTTTTGAGCTAAATCGAGATAATTGACCAAGAAGAAAATAGCAACCAAACCCAAAAATAAAATTAGTAATCGACCTAAGCGATAACGAGTGACGCGCTGCTTATCAAACTGCTCATTTCTCGCGTCGCTCGACTAAAGGTGCAGTGATGAAATCATTTACACAAAGGTTGAAGATTAATTTATATCGCATTTTGGAAATCCGCGTGGAAACTTTTGCCCACAGCGAACCGGCGACATTGAAAACAGCAATGAGAGACAGACGAGGAGAGGAAATCCCTTAAAGACTTTTTTCTCATTCACGAAGAAGAAAATTAATTAAAATCGCATCGGTGAAAATGAGAGAAAAATCCTTGTTGAATGAAAAGGAAAGAAAAAAAACTTTTCATTGTCTGCGACATTTTACGATTTTTTGTTGATATTTTTTTGTGCTTCTCGTCATGAGAAACAGAAAGAAAAGCGCGGAAGGAGAGAAAATCCTTGTTACGGGGCGAGTAAAGTACATAAGAACCGCATTTCGTCCTTGACTATATAAGAAAAGGAAGAAAAAAAAGCGCGGCGAGAAAAATACATAAACGAGGCAACAAGAAATAATTACAATTAGGACGACAGAACATTTCGCGACGTAAATATTCTCAGTCAACGACTTTCGCCTTAATTGAAAACATGAATAAATTAAGAAAATTTCACTCTCTCTCGTTTTGGGTAGGAAACGTGAATAATTTTCAAAGCCCAACAAATCGCGGGTGGATTAAAAGTTACGCACGTAAAGTTAGTTTTATTAAATTACGAAAAATGATTTTTCTTTTCTTCTCGAGGGATTCAAAAATTTACGGCGAATTTGTATTTGAATTAAAAGGCGAATAATTACCTTGTGCAATGCGAACAGCTGGCATTTTAATTCTCATTTTGGATGATATTTTTTCTCACTCGCAGAAGTTTATTTATCAGACACAAAGCACCCAACTTCCGTTCTCAAATAATTTCTCTCAAGTCACAGCCGAACTTCACGAGAAAAAATTATATTTTCTTCTTTTCTCTTCTTCCTTTTTGATTATTTAAATTATTCATAGGACAATTGTGTTAAAATATCCTTGGACAATCCTGTTCACTGAGGTCCTGCCTTCTTCTTCATTAAACTGTCAATGGACCAACTAAGATTCCGCAATTATTCATGACGAGCACTGCGCCAAACCAAATTAAACTAACACGAAATTATTCAGAATGTTTTTCCTAAATTTTCCCGGGAAAAATCACACGGAAAATGTTTCGAAAATATTCACAAGAAATCACAAAAATCCTTTCGAATGTTCACTTTTTTTTTGTTATAATCCACGAAATATTTTTTTTAATTTTTTTGTCATAAATTAAAATTCAGAATTTTCCACAAAAATCACTTGCTCATGTTCACCAGCAAAAAATCCACTGAATTATTTTTTGTTTTAAAATATTTTTTATCAATAGATTTTGCGTCTTCACTCGACGACAGTCCGTTTACATCTAATGCATCGATGGACGAAGAAACGTTAACTCACCGGCCAAACGATATAAAAAAATATTGTGTGTTCACCATACATAAATGTCCCCATCCACAGAAAAAAGAAACATATTTATATCTCATGGCACATGTACATAGGAGATTTTAATAGTCATCTGAGTGTATCTCTTCTCTCACCGAACCACCACTGCTTGTGTGTATCAACCACTAAAATTGGTAACCCCCCGATACGAGTACGGGGACGAGAAGATATTTTGGAAAATTCCTTTTCTCCCGAAACTTATTCTCTTCCTTCTTTGAAAGATCAACAACACACGAGGCTCGCGAGACAAATGTTGTTTCGTTACGACGATTTTCAAATCACTACGAGAGATGTTGTTAATAAAAAATCCTCCGCATCACACGTCGTCGTGCGTCTATCGTGCAGCTAATGTGAAGGAAAACTAAACAGCGAAGTAAGAATGAAAGAAAATAAAGGCGAGCGATATACAGCGACAACACACAACTCTTGAAAAACTTTACTACATCATTTCGTGTCGTTTCTTCTTTTTCGAAAAATGGAAAATCAGTTGTATCGAGTGCTCGATTTGTTGTTGTTCGCTCTCACTTACTCTCCCGCCGCGCGCACAATACAACACTACACCGCTTTATCTAATTTTCTTTGCTGTCTTTCGCTGCTGCTTTTAGCTGGTCGCCGAAGACTCTCGGCTCGACTTCTGTGTATGTGTTCATGCAGCATTCATACTCGTATGGTCGAGGAAGATTTTATTAAGTTTCCCTTTTTCTCTCTGTTCACTTCAACTTCTGTGTGTATGTAGAAGTAGATAGACTTGCTGTTTGGTCCAGAGAGCGAGAAACTGGATAATTCTGCTCTCTCGTCTTTCAACTACGAATTTCGCAAAACGGATAAATGTGTATTGAATGTTTGTGGCTCATTCTATTTCATTTATTTACCGATGGTTGGACGTCTCTTCGTTCAATAGATTTCCACTCGAATTATAGTTTTCCGATGAAAATTCCTCTTTTTTTTGAGGGGGTGAACGAACGGCTAAGAGAGAATTGAAACTCGTGAATCTCCCCTCAAATATTTCGGGTACATAAATCGACGCATACATCGATGGATATATGAGCTGATAAACATCCTTTCCCACATATGAGGCGATGTTGTATGTGAGGGAAAGTGGTGCCATGCGACTTTCTATTCTCCCTGCGCGCGCAATGTCCTGTTTCCCTTATATTTTCCACCCTCTCACCTTTCTTTCTCTCTTTATATCTGCTTTTCCACCCTGCCACCTCCCAACTCGGCTTTCGTCTCTCATCAAACTTTTTCTCTCTCTTTTTCATTTGTTTTCGTCAGTGTAAGTGACTCGTGGGTGAAGAAACGAGGAGAAAAATCTATTCTCGCAATTGTGGAAAGCGTCGTTGGGTGAAAGAAAAGGGGAGAAGGAAAACCATTTGTGGTCAAGTTGGATTTCCATTTTGAAATTTTTTCCCTCTCGAGCTAACAAGGAGTTACCGCCCGTTCGTGAATTTTGTGGAGCGAACAAAAAATCAATTCTCTTCTTGAGTTTGAAAAATTATCATGACGGTCTTGATTCCGTTGATCGCTTCAAGTGGACAATGATTGAACTGAATCATCTCAGTTTCAAGAAGAAGAAGAGAAATGCAAATAAACAAATTTGATCGTTAACTGCTTTCAGTTTCCGCTGATTAATTTATTTACAAATGTGTCCGCGAATCCAAACAAAAAACGAGAGACTCTTGAAACTAATAAAAGAAGAGATGTCCGTTGAATGACTTAATTGAAAGCCATCCAGCGCCAGTCAAAGGGAATTGAAATTAAAACGAAAGCGAGCAAAGAGTGAAACGCGAAATAATAACTCGATTATCGTAAAGATGAGTAGAAAATTATTCTTTATGGATTCTCGCCCGGCTTCTCCTTCTTCTTCTTCGCTGTTTCACAACAAGTCTCTTTTTCATTCATAATTTTTATGTTTTTTTTTTCTTCTTCATCGCGATGTTGTTGCTGTATGTTTCACCGCCAACGTTCGCAGAACTTTTTTTTTCTCGCTGGTTTCGTCTCTTCATGTTGAAGCGCGAGAAAGAAAGAAAAAAGTTTAAAGTGATTATTTCACTTTTTTCTTGGATGGGGGAAGTTCTCTTGATCCAGTGGATTTGAGAAATTATCAAGCTTTTGCTGTTTGAGTTGATGCAATGATTTAATCAAAGCAATTATCGGCGACAGTGACTGGAGACTGAAAGCATTGACAAAATAACGAAATAATTTTCTGTTGCTTCATGTTCGATAAGAAAATGATTGATAAGCGACCCAAATTAGTCTCCAATGGTCACTGATAAGCGAAATCGATTCGATTCCACCTTACACAAGATGTCACTGTTCGTCGTCATGTGGAAATGTGAAAATGTGAAAAATCACACATGCGAAGGTGGATTTTCGAGGACCAATTTACTTATGTGTGTGCGTAATGGATGAGCGAGAGGTTGGCTCGGAAAACATTCTCGTACGTGATGGTAACAGCATTTACTTTCATGGAAATTTCATTTCTGGCCGTTGCGCAAATCACAGGAAGCAAACTTTTTGATGAAAAACTTTTCAATTTTCTTTCTCGGTCATAAAGTTTTTTTTTGTTGTTTTCTTTTTATTTTCTCACCCACCCGCTGTTGGAAGTCGTTGAACTTTGATCACCACGTTTTGTTTATTTTATCGATAACATCGCCCGGTTGTCTAGCTCGGAGTAAAGGCGAGAATCGCCAAAGTGAATCGAGAGACGACTTTTCGTTATTTCATTGCTCTTTAAGCTTTTAATTCGCCGAGACGATGAAGTAGGAAGAAGTTTCTTTTTACGATGACCAAGGCAAAAAGACCAAACTGGAACGAATTTCGTGCGGTCTGTAGCGCAATAATTGCCATTCTTAATTAGTTTTCTGAGTCGTAAAGTCTGGCTGGCTTTTTATGTCTTCGCAGCTTGACCTAAAAGCGATTGCACAAATCTGATAAGACGTCGAGCTGCAGTTGAAATTATTTTAATTTAATTTCATTGTCCACGAAGTTCCGAAACGAATACGATTCCGCGTTCATTTGAAATCTCTTCTAAAGAACAAAACTCATCAACATGGGAAATGTTTTAAGATGATTTCCTTAGCGAGACTTAAGGCACAAAGACTGAAGAGTTTATTTTTATCTCTCGCTTCTCGTTCTCTGTCGTCGCTTTATGGCGAGGGAGCGCGTTAAGAACTCACTGTGGTCGAGGGATTTTCTTTTCCTCTCAAACATCGTCTTCATTTTCGTTGCAAGGAGATGAAAAAAAAAATCCCCCGGACACGATGAGATGCACACATTGCATTAACTCGTCTGACAATTTATTCGTTGGTAATATTTTTTTAAGAATAAGAAAATTGAAAATTAGAGACTTAAGGTTTCTTAAATGTAAATGAAAAACCCTAATCAACATTGCCTTGGCGTTGACTCCGATAACATCCGAGAACCGTCAACCCAATGCATTCCTGAGAATTGCGAATGCACTGAACCAAAAAGTGCTACTCAAAGAAAAACAAAAAAAAACTTAACTGTTCACAGTCTGTGAAGCGAACGCTGCCACAAAAAGATTCTCTCACACCAGCACCAGCAGAAGCAGCGTCATAAAGCACCCGACGACGACGAAGACGACAAAAAAGTGATCTCATTTTCGTCCAACATTAAAAATTATTTCCATAATAAAGAAAGAAAAAATTCTTCCCAAATGAGAGATTGTCGAGCAACACCAAGAGGAAAGGAGAAGAAAAAGTATCCGCTGCACAAAACTGCACATTGAGGAGGAAATTTTCTTAATTTCTTATTCTTTCGATCTCATAAATTATGAAACCAAAAAGGAGAGAAGTGTATGGGAATGAAAATGTTTCGCATTTCCTTGGCAAACTCATCGTAAATCAAATTTGCTTCGAGAGAGAAAGGACACTGATAGCTTCCACATACCGCAATAATGCGATTCCTCTCCACTCACAGACGATTTTATTGGCGAGTGACTAGCTGGAGACGATCCAAACTGGAAATTATTCATTGCCAACTGCGACGGAATTTCCTTTCCCTTGTGAAATAATTTTTTTCTTCTCAATGTCCATTCATTATTACGAGTTAAGAACAATATTAGTCTCCGGCAAAGCCGCCCATATGAATCGCCTTTGTTGCTTTGTAACTTCGCCCTGCGCGAGTTTATTTATTGTCTTAATGACTGTTTATTTTCAGCGAAATGGGAAAAAAAAGTTTCTTCTCTCTTTCATTTTATGCGTTTTTAATTAAGCGAATAATAAAAAGAATGTTTTGTGCGAAGGTCTACAGTGAGATCCGTTGAAAATTGTTCGAGAAGCTTAGCCACGAATCTCACCTTCTTAGATGAATCTTCCAACGACTCGACCTCCGTCAATCTCGACCTCTCACTGTAATCCCATTATGTGACTTTTAAAATGAATATCATTGCCAATCTCTTTATGTTGTGCTCTTCTTCGTTTTTTTTTTTCGCTTTTGCAAGTTCATGTGTGCGATATTGTGTTTATGCAAATTTCGGTCTTCTGGTGCACATCTTACACTGTTTTATGACTCTCATGTACGAGTGCTGCTGCATGCTTCGTCGCTACGACGACTCGGGGGACTTGGAGAAAATAGAATTTTATTTAAATGAAGGGGTCACTCAACGGAAACTGCTGCACAACAGCCACGAGAAGAAATGCAGTGAAGCTTCTTATTCTTCTCCTTCGTTTGAAACCAGCGAGTGAAATCAAGATTATTTTTCCTCTGTGCACAAATTTTAATTTCTTTTCTTCTTCTCATCGCCGCTGACTTTTTTTTCGGGGAGCGAAATAGAAAATTTGCTTTCTCGTCAGCTCGGCGGTTATTTTTATCGCACAACTGCGCTTTGGAATGATCATTTAGATGCAAATTTGACTTCCCAGAGTTCCTTGACTTTATAGATATCTGCTTACACACAAAAATTGCTTTTCGCTTTCGTTTGGTTTCCGATTTAGAATCATCCGTTGTTCTCGTGGCAACCAACGACAAAACATTCAGTCCTCACTGGAATTTCGATCGAGTGACTTACGTAATTGGGACGATTAAATGTAAATTTTTCCATCGACTCGCGGCGATGTTATAAAGCGAACCAATCCCACCGAAAAAATGAAATAAAATTAAATTCATGTTCAAGTAAGTTCACAACAACAATGAAGAAGGAAAGATGATTCAATTATGAGTTGCGACTATTTATTGAGACCGCGGAATGTTTCGACATCGCAGAGACGAAACGAATGAATGATGATGAACGACAAGTTTTGTCTATTTAAATGTTCGCCTTTTGTTCGAGAATCTTATAAAGTTTGCTCATATGGCGAGCACATGTTAGTTGAGTCGCTTCTACTTCTTCAAAGACTGAATTTCATCTGGAAATGGACATGAGGTTAAAATCATAAATAAAATCTGTCTCTAATGAGAAATTGTTGAAGACAACGACGACGAGGGGACGAAGAGATTTCTTTAGCGTTTTCTTTATCTTTTCCTTCTTGTCTTCTTTACTCTCTCCCCCTCGTCTCTGTTAAGTGCTCGACTTCTAAGCTGTTGAATCAATTAATGCAGCTCGGCTCTTGTTTTATCTCAACGGACGGTCTCTGACCACTTGAACGTGAGTCAGACACGCATCCTCCTCATCTTTCCTTCTTGTTTGCATGCATGGTTTGCTACTTAAGAGCTCAAAAGTCATGAAGATGACATTTACAACCCTTGTAAAACTTAAACCTCGAGCGCTATTTTTATCTCGCAAACAGAAGTTCAAGTTCTTAATGTGAAAAACATGTTTGATGATTCCGTTGAGATAATTTTAAAACTTTGGTCGGGCGAGTGAACGCTGAGGGTTGGAAAACGCCGAAAGAAAAGAAAAAGTTTTTCTAAGAAAACAATTGGGATCGAGAGTGAGGACAAATTGAAATCAAAAAGCCGACGAGAAATTACCGTTTAACATGAAATTGCCCGCATTCACACCTGCTCTGGCGCAAGGCACTTTAATTGAATTCGTTGTTAAAGCCGACAAATCACTAAATTGCACAAATCATTTCCATTTTTCCTCTACGAACTTGCAATTGCATTATTTCGAATTTGAATTGTGTGATTCAAAATGAGTCGCGAACTTCAAAGACAAATTTAGAAGCACAAAAAGCTCGCGCCGCGTCGCCAATCATAACGTTCGAGATTGTTTTTTATGTCGTTGAGTGCGCGCATAAATTTTCGGGACACTTCTGAGAAGAATTCGATATATAAGTGCTCGAGAAATCGTTCGGTGCCATATGCGTCATTAGTCTTGCTTGCCTCGATGGAAAGTTTCATTCATTTACAAGCGAAGAAAACAAGAATCCGCGAACATTAATTTATTCAACAGCGAAGAAGAAAAACTTTTTTTTATTCGCGAGAAGGAAAGAAGGTGAAAACTTGAACAAATTAAACGTGACACAAGCCGAACTCGACCGATACACATTACAACACATTTTCTCACCTTAAGGCCATAAGAAAATTAATACGCGCTCGATGCCCGCATCATTAATTGCTTCTGAATTTTAATTTGCCGAGCACGTTTCGGCATTTAACTTTATTTGCCTTTTCCTTTCGATTCACTGCAGTTTCATTTATGCAGCTTCGTTTGAGCTTGTTTACTCTTTCATCAAAATGCAGGTAAACTCCGACTAGAGAAAAGTCCGATCAATGGAGCTGAGCTCTAATAAAATGTCTCGAATTAATTGCTTAAGCTTCTTCTATTGAGTCCATCTCACGCCTAAAGGCCATAAATTTCCTTAGAACTTCATATTTCTTGTTTCGTATGCTCGGAGCTGTTTCATTCTTCATATTTGTTTTCAATAGTTGATCTCAATGCGTGTGTGTGTGCTCTTAATCTCCCAAACAATCGTAAACATTACAATTCACAACATGGATTTTATGAACTCGACAATAGACTTGCCCGACAGTCAGAGAAACGTCGAAGAGTCTGATATTTTCGCAGCGATTTTTACAAGATTATCGGATAGGGAACCTTGCTTGAGTGGGTCAATTGAAAATTACGTAAAAAAACTTTTAAGTTCATTGGAGATTTTAAACAAAAGATATTTGATTTTAAATTATTCTAAAACATTTGACCTCCCTGATGAAGTCTCCCCACTCTACTAAAGTAATTGTTAAAATCACAAGAAACAAGAAAATCTCAAAAGGTAAACTTATCTGCAAGAAATTGAGAAGTTTCAATGAGATTTTGTCGATAGATTAGAAAGGTTTTCTCCTCGTTCCTTTTGCTTGACATTTATTTTGTAAATATTTTGTTTTTTGTCAATGCGATTTTTTAAGATTTCATTCTTCTCAACTCGAACTGTTTTGCTGCAATGAATCTATGGGAATTCGCAGTAGGAAAATAATTAGATTAAGATAAAGCTCAGCTATTGAGTTTTCCATCAAACTCAGCTCCAAAAAGGCGAATGCGAATTGCAATTCAAGATCCTTTTTGCTGAGAGCTTCCTTATCTTTCCATCAGAATCAGTTCCCATGAAAATAAAGCGTTTGCATAATGAGATCTTCTCGTGACGTCATGAGAAAGCATCTTGCAGCACACTTCATGGATCTGATGCTCCCGATATGCATCTTATCGCATGTCACACTTGAGCAAAAGATGCAAAAACGTCTTTCGAGCTAGAAAAGAAATCAAATTTGTCAGCAGCGAAACTCGATACGATGCATCGTCGTCTGTTGCAAAAGTGTCTGCTCGTGATTTCTTTGATCCGATCGATATTGTTGTAAAGCTGGGAAGCTGATGAATGCAATCTTAGAACTTTTGTTATTAATCTTAAAGATTACGACGCGAAGTATGAATTATTGCTCGATCGAAAACGGATTCTCCTGCAATTTCCAATTAAACAACTTCATTTAGTTCGAGTCCCATGAGACTAAATAACTTTATTAAATTAATTCGCATACAACTTCCTCGAAGTGATTTGTGTGTGGATTCGAGTCATAAGGCGAGAGATGCACGACAAACCGGATTGTGATAAATCACGGAAGCAGCGAAAGCAAATAAAAAAGCAATTTATGCAAAACAATTAAATTAATGGTGAAAATAGTTCAGCATGGATTTTCTCTCACATTCGCTTTGCAGAAGCGAAACGACGATGAACGACTTGGCTTTCATTCCAAAGTCGTGGCGTATCTAATTCTAATCAAAACTATGATTATTCGCGTCACAGCATAATTCATATTAAGGGCTTTGTCTTCTCAGTTGCTCATTGTTGCTTTCTCGCTAACATAAAAATAATAAAAACAATGTCGAGAAATTGAACAATAATTGTGAACTGTGATGCCCACATAATATTTCTCTCCTCTCCTCTCGATACAAAATTGGATTTAGGAACGTTACTCGACATTTTAACATCTCTACGGTGTGTACAGAGTTAGATGATTGTTTCATCTCGCGATTGTTTTGGATGCGCGCGCGAGACGACTTTCGGGAAAGCAAGCGAGGAGAAGAGCGAAGCGACGTGATTTGCAGGGCCCCACCTTTAAAGTGATCTTTGGCGTTTTTCTTTTTCTTTTTTTCTGTCGCGCTTAATATCATTTCATCCACGTAAGTCATACTGCAATCGCTTTGATACAATTCCACAAGCTTTTGTTCACTGTCAATCCCATCAATTTCTCGTCGGCATCATCCCTCACACTTTTTCCACTTAAAATCAGTTCAATTCTCTAATAAAACTTAGCAAAGCTTTCTATCTCTGATTAATACATTGTTCCTCGTTCGATCGATTCCGACCGTTGGCGTGCAGTAGATTGTGTGCAGCAGATATCAGTTCAAAGGTGCTGCCTCGCGACGATGATGATTGCAGTGCCAAGCGAAAGATGAAAACAAACATGCCCCAGACGACGCAAAGCGGAAATAAGATAAAATTCAACAGAAAGACGTGAAGGAAGGGAACGGAGAGATAATAATGATCTCAGGAATTCTCAGTAATGAATCAAAGGAAGACTTTATGGACTTCAGTGAGGCGGATCATATTTGAGCTTATAACCGAGAGAGAAAGACAAAATCAATTTGCATATTATCGTGTAAAATTTCAATTACAATCTAAAGATTAATCAAGTGAGAGAGTAAAATGCCAAACGAAATTATTCATCCGCTTACAAAGTCGAAGATTTGATAAATTTATTTTCGGTGGGCATGACGAGCTGACCTGACTCGACACTAAGTCAAACACGACTCTCGACAACGATCTCGATCGATTACCTTTTCGCGATTAAAGAAAGCATTGTTTAGACCTCGTATATAATCATTATGTCCGAGACGATTCCATTGTGCAAGACGAAAGGAAAATGAATTTATTAACATTCACAAAAGAATGAGTGTTTTACATTAAATATCAATACTGGCAACAATAAATCATTTTTAATAACGTACGAACTCTCCGTCCATCCATCCATCGTCGCATTATAAATTCATCTCCTACAACATGGAAGAAGAACAGAAACGCTTTTTAGGAGTGTCAATTCTCGTCTTCTCCGCTTCTCCGCTGTCGTTGTTTTCCATCAAATCTGTCTCAACAAATATTCTTCAGTCAGCGAACGCTGTCAGTTCATGTCAAACGCCGAGGACTAGTTCGCACCAAAAGTGGACGAGTCTCTAACATTTTCGGATACATCACCAAAGCAGCAGCGATCGAGAGGGAAGAAGCAAAGACGACAGAAGACAACAAAAAGGTTAAAAAGTGATTAAAATTCATTTGAATTTAAATCGAATGAAATCATGACTCGAGAGAAAGGAGAGTCATGACCTATTGAAAGGTAAAATGATTTAAATGAATAACAAAGCGTGGTCCAACAAAGAAAAGTCTATGAGGTCCATTATTGTGACAGATCTCTTCTGTATGTTGCTTTTTCGTCAATGAGTCTCGTTTTTCTAGATCTTAAAATTATCTCCTGAGATCTACGCAGCTCACACACAGTTCTCCATTCAATTAATGCAGAGTAAAGAAGAGGACAGTCTCATCCGTCGAATGAAAGATCGACGAATCGTCAGTGACGTTGTCAGGACAGGCGAAGAGACTGAGAAGCTATCAAATCTATTTTTTTCAACCCACAAACTCTAAGGCACTGCCAAGCTAACAATTACGAATTCTCTTCGTCTTATTAAATCAAAACATCTCAAGAAACTTAATAATAAATGCAGTTCCTAAGAGATTTGATCTTTTCACATCTTATCCAATTCTAATCTTTCGTCTTTTCACGTCCATCTCTCTCGTATTGCCCATCCCTGTCTCATGAACATGTAAGAAAGACGAAAAATTAGTATTGAATATTCGTTTTGTTCGAACAACAATTGATTGATACACCCATAAAATGCTTTGATGCTAACAATATTATTACTTAAAATTGTTGTGCGCGGTTTTATTTCGGTGGGATATTCAAATGCTTTTGGCCCCAGCAAGACAGTTGCAACTGTCAAGCATAGAGACTTGATTGAAGTAATCGATGGCTAAAGGTTTTCTCCTGGGACGGGTTGGTTCACTTAAGTAATATTTACATGCTCTATTATTCATGTATTAATTTGTGAATTATTTCTCTCTGATCTCTCGTCGAAGATAAGCAGAAGAAAATTAAATTATAAGTCGTTTCTTTCTCCTTTGGCTGTTTCGCTTGCCCTCCCGAAAAAAAACCCGAGAAATGTAAGTGAAATATTACACGAGATAAGTTAACGAGGTACAAACCTTTTTTCGGTTGAACTGATTAATTCCGTGAGCGATTGTCGCCGCATTGTTCGAGCACTCAATGAAAGTTCCGCGAACGACATAATTTGCACAATCCGATCTGTTTGGTGGAAGTGAAACCATTCGAATCTTTTGTTGGAGAGAAAAGGTCACGGCAACTTTAGGTGATCTGGTCGCTTCTCGAGCTTGTTTTACAGATCAAGACGATCAGATGTCAAAGAGTCATCAATCATATTTCTATCTCTCTCCCAGTCGACCGTTGCCAATGACCAATTCCGAAAATGAGAAATCTGTTCTCGATCTTTATGAGAACGAAGGTGATTTCATAATGAAATTAAACGTAACGAGATTTATCGTCCGATGATCGACAGAATTCGAACTTTTATTGGTCTCTTCTGCTCTTCGAGGATGAGTCGACAAAATCCAAATCGAAGAGTCGCTTATGAATAACTAAGTGAATGTTTGATGCTGTGAAACTAACTTTTATAAATGGAATTCGTTGCAAACAACTGAATTCTTCAATGATTTCACTAAAGCAGATGAGAAATTTTAATCAAACTTTAACGTTTTCTCTTCGATTTACCGTTCGTTCTAGCGCTGTGAAATCATTGATCTTCAACTGATGCTCCGGGCACTTTTAGCAAAAACATTTACCGCTCAAGCATTTGTGAATGGACATGCTTCGTCAAATTTCTTTTTCGGATTTATGTTGCAAGCATTCATTCGACTGTTATGCATTTTTTTGATGTCATTACGAGAATGATTAATTGATTGCGATGCTTTGTGTACGTAACAAGTCTAAATGAAATTATTTTCGCACAAAAATCTTTTGACCAGAAAAATGTAAAAAACTTTTACTATAAGTCCGAAGTTGAATAAATGCTGAGGTCATATCTGTGATAGCCTAAGCTGTCTCACGTAGCTCGCGTGTGATTTAAAAAAGGCTTCTCAAAATAAAGATTTTCCTAGACAACATATCGATAATATATCAGCTCTCTTATCACACTAGTATCAAAAATAACTTTATCGCATTGGTCCGAGCATATAAAAGGGGAGATGGAAGTACTTTCGAGTTCAGTTGTGAAAAAAATATGAAGATTGTTATTGCTTTTACTTTGTTGACTTTGGCGTGTGGTAAGGTAAAATCAACTTTAGAGAGAAAAAAATTAATTTTTCGATTTTTAAAGTCCTTGGATTGCCAACTGATGACTTTGAGCCAATCAGCCCGCAATTTGATGCATACAGAGATGTCAGGATGTTGCTTCAAACCAGACAAAATCGTCAGAACCCACAACAGATCAGCTTCCGTAATCTGATCTCACTCCAACAGAGCCACTACAATCGCGATCGTCCAACTCGTGTCTTAGTTCACGGTTGGTTGGAAGATGACGGCTCAGACATCAGCACTGCAACTTCAGCTGAATTGTTGAACTACTACGATTTCAATGTTATCTTCATTGATTGGTCAGAAGGTTCACAAACAATCAATTATCCCGGAGCTGCTAACCGTGTACCAACTGTTGGACAATTCATTGCTTCTCAGTTGGATTTCATGCAAGAAGCTGGATTCCTTGACTTCAATCGTTTGGCTCTTATTGGCTTCTCTCTCGGAGGTCACATCGTTGGAATGGCTGGAAAGAATACTCGTCGGGGACTTATCAACACAATTATTGGCCTTGATCCGGCTGGTCCTCTCTTCAGTACTCGTAACCCAGAAGGTCGTTTAGATGCCCTTGACGGACAATACGTCGAAGCTATCCACACTAACGGACCAACTATCGTTCTCATCGGAGCTGGAATCGGACATCCAATTGGTGACGCCGATTTCTGGCCAAACGGTGGATCAAGCCAACCAGGATGCTTGACTAATACTTGCTCTCACAGCCGTGCTGTCGATTTCTATGGTAGAGCTCAAAAAACACTTTTTCATACTTCTTCAAATAAAAATAATTTTTTTCTCAGTTGAATCGATCCAAGACAACAGCTTCTATGCTTTGGGATGTCCAGCACGCGGCGATATCGGTTCCAGACGTTGTAATATCACTCCAGGAGCTTGGATGGGAGGTGATGGCGCTAACTTCAACAAAGGCGTCAGAGGATGTTTCTATTTGGAAACCAATCGCAACTATCCTTTCTCACAAGGACCCGTCAGACCATAAAATGTTTTTCTTGAACTCTGAGCAAAATAATAAATATCAATGAATTAAATTTTCACGTTTTTTTATTTTAATCTTTAAACTTGAAGACAAAGAGTATTCGTGATCAAAAAACTGAACATCAATGAATTGAAGTTTGACGATTTTTTTTCTTCAAACTTCAAACTTGAAGGTAAAGAGCAATCATAATCTTATCTGCATGATTTGGTATTTCCGAGTACACAAAAGCCTCTTGTGAATTTTTATCAGCAAATTTCATAAATAACCCCAACGAATCTAATCTTATCACGCGAGGATTTAGGAAGTAGCCGTCACAAAGCAGACTACTGTTCACCTTATAAGTAGAGAAGCAAAGTCATTTCAAGTTAGTTTCGTTTCAACAATGAAGGTCTTGGTAGCTTTCGCTTTGGTTTCACTTGCTTGCGGTAAGCGTTTATAAAAAGGATATTTTTGAACTTTATTTCACGATAACTTAATCTACAGTGCTCGCCACACCTATCGCACCTCAGTTCGATGCCGTTCGTGACGTTCGTTTCCTTCTTCAAACTAGACAAAATCGTGACAATCCTCAGGTTTTGACTCATCTGAACCTCGCATCTCTTCAAAACAGCCATTACAATCCTAACCGTCCAACTCGTTTCTTGGTTCACGGTTGGTTGGAAGATGACAGCGCAGACATCAGCACTGCCACTTCAGCTGAATTGTTGAGGTACTACGATTTCAATGTTATCTTCGTCGACTGGTCACAAGGTGCACAAACAATCAATTATCTCGGCGCTTCTAACCGCGTACCCCACGTCGGAAGAGTCGTTGCGAATCAAATGGACTTCATGCAACAAAATGGTCGACTCGATTTCAGCCGTCTGACACTTATTGGCTTTTCTCTTGGAGCTCACATCGCTGGAATGACTGGAAAGCAAGTTACTCGTGGAAGAATTCAGTACATTATTGGCCTCGATCCAGCTGGTCCTCTCTTCAGTACCCGTAACCCTGAAGGTCGTTTAGATCGCGGTGACGGAGTCTACGTCGAAGCTATCCACACTAACGGACCAACACTCTGGGTCGTCGGAGCTGGAATCGGACATCCAATTGGTCATGCTGATTACTGGCCAAACGGTGGATCAAGCCAGCCAGGATGCTTGACTAATACTTGCTCGCACAGCCGTGCTGTCGATTTCTATGGTTAGTTCTAAAGACTTATTCAAATGAAAATATTTTTTAACAGAGCAATTTTAGTTGAATCGATCGCGGAAAATCGTTTCTTCGCATTGGGATGCCCAGATATTGATGACATCAGCTCTCGTCGCTGTACAATTGCCCCCGGAGAATGGATGGGAGGTGATAGCCTTAACTTCAGAAAGACTGGTCGTGGATCATTCCACTTGGAAACTAGCCGCAGCAGACCTTTCGCTAATGGCCCAATCAGACATTAAATTGTTCTTTTCAAAATTGAAAGAGAAATAAATTCTTTTAAGAAATATATCAAAACGATTTCGATCTTTTGTACTTCAACCAAATAATTAGAACAAAGGAATTATTTCAATCCTATTAAACTTTGTTTGGATTTTTCTTTTATATTTCAAATGAGCTTTTCTATCATACGTACATAGCTATTCTATCGTGGCTCAAGCTTTCTTATCAAAAATAACGAACTGAACAAATCCAGTTTAAACGATATCATGAAAACTTGAGAACTTTGAGAATGGGTTTTGCCTTATTGGGTTGTCACGTAAATATGAATCTGGCGATATAAATTGATATAATAGATTGTACACATTGTTTTTAAAACAATGTTTTGACTGCAATAATTTAAGTTTCACATTTTTAGAAATACAGGAATAAGATCATAATTTTTAAACTTTCTGATAAAAACAACGGAAGGGAAAATAGTTAAAGGTTGATTAAATTTGAATAGTTTTCATTTATGATATCATAAGTTATTTTAGGAAAAAATTTATTTACTTAAAAGTTCATTCAATAAAAAAATATTTCAAGCTGATTTGATAAACAAACAATCGAAGATTAATTTTTAATTTTATCGCTTAATTTTGTTTTGCAGCAAAAACTTTTGCTTTATTATCAGGAAAAGATTAAAAGAACCCCAGCAGTTTATGTACTTGGACTTTTGTGTTATCAAACACGCGAAGAATGGATTTAGATATGCATCACATAAAAAAGTGGCCCTATAAAAGAAAGCAAGTGAGGAGAACAAAATCAGTTTGAAATAAACAATGAAAGTCTTCGTTTCAGCTTTGCTTTTGGTTTCTGTAGCCTGCGGTAAGACCAATAACTTTTTTGAAGTCCTCAAGAAGTTTAAAAGTTATTTTATTGACAGTTTTTGGATCGCCCGAAGAGCGCCTTCAAAATGCTGAGGCCATTGATCCATTCTTCGTCGTGAATCGCGACACTCGCATTCTTCTCTCGACCAGAAATACTCGCAGACGACCTGAGCAAATTACCTTCCAGAGCGCACTGTCCCTCCGAAACAGTGACTTCAATGCTAACCGTCCGACTCGTGTCTTGATCCACGGCTGGTGGGAAGATGAAACTTCAGACATCAACACAGACACTTCCGCAGAATTATTGGAATACTACGACTTTAACGTTCTCCTGATTGATTGGTCAGAAGGTTCCAGAAGCATCAACTATGCTGCTGCCGCTAATCGTGTGTCTCGTGTCGGAAACTTCATCGCTGAACAACTTGACTTCATGCATCAAAACGGATTCCTTGACTACAACCGTTTGGCTGTTATTGGATTCTCTCTTGGAGCTCACATCGCTGGCTTCACCGGAAAGAATACTCGCCGTGGAAGAGTTCCTTATATCGTCGGGCTTGATCCAGCAGGTCCCCTTTTCAGCGTTCGCAACCCTGCAACACGTTTAGATCGTTCTGATGGTGCCTTTGTTGAAGCTATTCACACTAACGGACCAATTGGACTTGTCGGTTATGGAATTGGAGCTGCAATCGCCGACGCTGATTTCTTCCCAAACGGTGGAAGAAGCCAACCAGGATGTTTGACTATGGTTTGTTCTCATATGCGTGGCGTTGATTTCTATGTCGAATCAATTGGAAGAAATCGTTTCCAATCGTTCAGATGCCCAACTGCTGATAATATTTCGGCTCGTCAATGCACACTCTCTCCACCAGAATGGATGGGAGGAGATGGATTGAACTTCCTCAAGACTGGCCGTGGATCGTACTTCTTGGAAACTAGAGGCTTCAGACCATTCTCGACTGGCCCTGCTAGAACTTAAATGAAAATAAGTGTAACTTTATATCCTCACCAGAGTTCCTTGATGACATATTATTACTAGACGTGAAAATAAAGAGATTATTTCTTAAGAGTGCAACAAAAGCAATTCCAAAGATTTTTTTGAGCCGGTCCGCAAAAATTAAGCAATCTTTAAAGGATTAATCAAACCTTGATAAGATTAGCTAAAGTTGTTATGATTGTTTAAGAGCTTCCAAGGCCGGTGAAGGTTCCCCAAATTTTTTAATCTTATTGAGCTTAAGAAATTATTTACAACTTAAGTCATTCGCCTTGCAAGAGACTAATTTCAATATAATTTTTTATCTTATCAAGCTCGGATTTTGTTATCAGAATATTAAAACAAAGAAAATAATAAAGCAGGGAAATTAAATTTCGCCAAGATTATTAAACTTTTGGCGATAAAACAATTCAAAGTAAAATTGTTTTACAATCGAAGCAATGTGAGTTCAATTTCAGAAAGTAAACCGAACGCTTTGTGGTTTTGAATAATTGTTATGCAAATGAGTTTCCTTCAGCGATCTTCGCTGATCACCTTCCCAAAATATCCATAACGATCAAATGTGTCGTTTCAATACCTGCACCTCCTATGATGAATCACATGACATTGCAGAGTTGGAAAGAGTAGGAATGTGGGTCAGGGATTATGATGCTTTCGAAATCAAAGAATTCTCTTCGCTTCGTTTTATGACCTGACCGTTTTCCATTAGAAGCAAAAAAGAAATTCCCATTGCGAAAGAATGAAATCATTCTAATCAATGCAACACCATCATTTTAAGACACGAACAAAGAGCGAGCCATTGAGTCTACGAAAGTATTTCTCTCATTATCGATTCAATGAAATCAATTCTGTTGTTCAATCTTTTGTTGAACTATTATTCAATTCTTGGATCGAGTGAGCCCGTTTCTTCTTCGGAAAGTGACCACTCGACGAAAGTGATCGATGGATGATTGATTTCAAATGATTGATCCTCTTCTCTCTTGAACAAATCTGTCTACGATTGCGAGTCGAGATTAAAAAGTTCCCAACACGTGAAGTGCTACTTGAATGAAAACATTGAAATTCAATGCGAACGACGACGAGGAGGCAGCTAATGCAGTATTGCACTTTCGGTTCCTTCAATGAGATCTTTATCGAGAAATCTTTCTCCATCTTTACGTCGTCGAAAGGACTTTATGAACAATGGACGAGTAAATTTTTCTCATGCACGAATTGGAGCTCTTGAAGCATTCGAGCGCTATAAATGTTGACATGATATCCTTTCACAGAGTGCATTGAATGAGAATTTTATACACGCAGCAACATCGCATCCTGTGCTTCGTATTAACGTCCTTTTCAAGAATGTCCTTATTCACATTGCTTGAAGGCGATGCGAGAACTTTTTGAAGGAAAAGGAAGCGAGCTACTCAAATGACAGTCTCGTTTATTCGTTGCAATGGCTCATTCACCCAAGTAAATACGTAATTAGTCCTTTCATACCTTTTAAGAGATAGACTAGAAGCCTAAATCGCTTGAATAAAACATTACACTGCAAGTTGACGTCAGAGAAATGAAGAAATCAAAGTTTTCAACGCCCTACAGTCAATTCTGTGCATCATGCAACTCATCATGCATTATAAATCCAAGTGCACGAAGGGAAAAATCAATAAAAAAGTAAATAAATTGAAGGCAGGAGCGAGGCAACGATAGCCGCAAAACTTTTACCTTCAGGGCAGTAAATCGATTCTCCGCAAACGATTACGAGGCGATTTTTTTTTTGCTTTCGGTTCTAAGGAGACTTTGCAAACAAAGCAAAGATTACAGAAAACTTTTCATCGACCAGCAAAACTAAATCGTTTCCTTTCACATAAAAAATTGGATTACACAGGAAAAAAAACTTTATTTCCTCAAAAATGAGAAACTCTTACTTCAAACACGATTGTGCGAATACCAAAAAAAGAGAATTCAGTTCCAGTGTCGTAAATTGGATTAAACCACAGAGAAGAAAGAATCTTTGATGAAAAGAGAAATTTTTCACGCAAAACTTTTCGATTACGAGCGATGCTCTTTGATAAAAGGGACGTGACTGTTAGTCGTGGTCACATCAGAAGGTGAAATGTGATTAATGATTTAATATGTCACGAATCCACGTTGGAGATCCATAAAGTTCTTTTTGAGAATTCTAGACAATGTCGATTCTAAATCTAAAATCACCAAAGCGTAGACAAACGACAAAGCTTGAAAATTGCTCATTAGAATCACAAAGTTTCTTCGTCTGTCCGCATGAGGAATTTCCATAATCACACAAGACCTTCGTGTTGTCGTGACGAGTTTGCTACTCCATTTAATAATTGTGCTGATTTTCCAACGGCTGATAATGATCAGTCAACGCGTCTTCCTTCGGCTAACACTTCGCGACGAAACATTAATTTTCATCGAATCTCAGAGCTTCTCAACTCGAAGGTAATAATAAAATTTTGTATGTAAGTTTGTCTCTGCGACGAAGACGTCTTGTGCACGACAAGAAAGAAAAAATCATAAATCTCTTGAGCGGAAATAATAGCGTAAGATCTTTCTTCTTTTTCCTTTTCTTTCATGTTTATGACGTGGAACTATCGCAACTTCTGTAAAACGACATCAATTTTAATAGTTTTTGCTTACTAGAGTGCTCGTTATGGTGGAGAAGAGCTGGCGATGGACCATTCACTTGAACATTAATAATTGAGTAGATTTGAGAGCAAGAAACGCTGCTTAGTCTAATGAGCATTTAAGCTTTCTTCGTCATCGTATGACAAGCGAAACGTGAAAGTTGAGAACGTTCAGGAAGCAACAGCGAGAAAATGAGTTTTGGTCAAGCGATTTTCTCGCGGTTTTTTCATGCGACGTCAATTCACAGGCAAATTGAAATAAATGAACATTCGATAGTCAAATTGTTGCGATACAATTGCGGTTTTTTCGGAAGGATGAAATACGACCTCGTCGAGTTTCATGGGAAGAGCCGAGAGAAAATTGCTCTCGTGGAAACAAAAGCAAATAAATATTCAATCTCTGTGAGTCAATCGATTTATTTATAATCGCAATGAAAGCCACGATTTAATAATAAAAATTGCATTGTGATCTCCGCTTTGTTAAGTTGATAAATAAAGCTTAAGCTTTCGATAATGTTCAACGGCAAACCATAAGATTTGATTTATTTACCAGTAGCCAGGAAAGACTCGGCTTGACAATAAATATTCAAACTTGCCATTCGAAGCGGCGACAACGTTATCGTGAGTGACAATCAAAAGAAACTTCTCGAGGAGAAAAACCATCTTTAAAACTTAAATGAAAACTCATCGAGACGGAAAACTAAAAGTGTCATCGTCCGATGTCGAGCAGAGGCGAAGGAAAAACTATTTAAACTCACTTCAAGATAACACAATAAATGGAAATGGACCGAAAAGATAACAAATTAAATTTTATTCTTTCTCTCTGTCCTTTCGAGGCGGATGGCGAGAATAATAAAACGAAAAGAAAAGACTTATTTCTGTTAAGAAGTTGATGTCATGACAAACCACAGAGATGGCTCTGAAGGGAAAATCTCAGTCGACGTTGGCAGCAATGAAATAAAAATTTAATTACATGACAAGAAGCTCTTGAGAAGTCTCTTCCCCGTGTCCGCCTTCTGCAACAGTAGTAAAATTCTATAATTCCATTATGGTTAAGAAGAGCCGTCGACGGAAACTTTTCTGCTGCTTTTTGCTGTCCTTTGGACTTTACAGTTTACACACGGAAAAACTCCAAGAAAAAGAAAACTTCCGTAAATTGATTTTCTTGGCGAGCAATTGTTCTTCTCGAAAAGAAAGAAAAAGTTTTTGTTTCTTGCCTTTTAATGTCGTTTCACTGTCATCAACGATATGGGTACATGAAAGTATCCGCATACACAAAAGAAGGAGATTTCTTTCGGCGAGATAAGACGTCGAAAATAATTAAATCAGGAAAATCTCGAAGTTTCTTCAGGTTAGATCCTTGAAGTGGATTTCTTTTGTCTCCTTTCTATGTCAAGCGTAAATCACCTAAGGTCAGTGAATTACAAACGGCTGTCGAGTAAAATAATAAAATTCAATTAAAAACTGTGCGTACGACTCGAATTATGGTGGCGAGGTGGAGATAAAAGCCCGCACATTTACATTTTTGTTATTCACAATTTCATGTTCGCTGTTGACATCTTCAAAGCCACCACGAATGTATTTTCCAGCAGAGTGATTCATCATTAACGTTGGACTGAATGTCGAGCTTGTAAATAATTAGAATCAAAGGTAGTCGTGTTGACAGCAAACATGGAACAGCGACGTAGTTGAATGTAAGAAGAACTTCGATTGCTTTCAGTGAAGAAAAAGATTGCGCAACTGTTTTAATTTCACATTGAAAATCGCTGATTCGCTAACTGCACCTTCTGGCCATCAATTTTTATATTTTCAGCAGATGAGCGAAGCTTCGAGAAATGCGAGGCGTTGACATCATTAACGTTGGACTGAATGTCGAGCTTGTAAATAATTAGAATCAAAGGTAGTCGTGTTGACAGCAAACATGGAACAGCGACGTAGTTGAATGTAAGAAGAACTTCGATTGCTTTCAGTGAAGAAAAAGATTGCGCAACTGTTTTAATTTCACGTTGAAAAATCGACGATGACAAAAGCCCAAGGAACTGAAAAATTCCTCCGATCGAT